>VWYO01025276.1:90273-228671 GCA_013400275.1 Rhadina sibilatrix
AAAAAAAAAGAAAAGTGATATTTTTTTATCCAAGAGAAACATAAACACACCAGAGTGACCCATACATACTTACATGGGAACTTACAGGCCCTTGCAGGACTGCCAGTAGTTCATTCTGTATGAGCAGTCAGCTATGCTGCAGATGACATGTAAAATTTGTAAATGTAAAGCAATTAAGTCTGCACATATACATGTGTACTGGTCATGTGAACAGTCCTGTTAGAATCAGCTCAGCTTCTTGGAGCCTGGAGGTGCCAGAGAATGGTGCCTGGAGCAGTGAAGTGTAGTAATTGTGTTTGCAACGGAGATTACAATTGTAATGTTATGCCCACTGAAGTCCACACACCTTTGGAAAAAGAGACTCCTTAGCAGGAAACAGTTCAAAGAAATGGCAAGACACTTCATTTTACTGAGAAGTTATAAAGAAAGAGTAAAGAACATAAGGGCCTGAAAACACTCAGAAGTTATAAACACATAACACATTATCAGTATGGTGTCAGATCTTCCAAGAGACCACGTCTCCGAAACTCCTGCTCGCTGTTTCCCTGCTGATGTGCTGACAGCACTGAGGGCAAAGAGATGCTGCACCTCAGCCAAGCAGCTGTGTCCTTACACAGTTACCAGGTGAAAATGTCTCTCTGGCCTCCTTCACAAAATGCTGTGCTCCAGTATCAACCTGCATGAGCCTCTTGTGAGATGTAGGCCAGGTGCATCAGCCTCACTGTCCACAGATGAATGGCAAAAGTAAAATGGAGAAGCATATTCAACCTTCAGCAGAAAAGTTGGGAAAAAATGTCAGAAAAGGAAATTCCAGCCAAAAGTATATATGGAAGAAGATTACAGAGGAGAATAAAAATTACATTTCTTGGCATATTTAAAATCAGCCATGATGGTTTTACTCATGAAACTACTTGTGAGGAGCAATCCTATACTGCTGGACGGTGGCAAGAAGACTTGGTAATTTATTACCATTTGCATGTTCTTTGACACTAATTTAGGCTACTTCAAAAAAATTTTAGGCACCAAGAAAATCTACTGCTCATTCTGAGACTCCAAATAAGAAGAGGCCTTATTAATCTGAGCCTCTGAAGACCCATTTCCTGATAAACGGAAGATGCTTTTTTCTGAAAGGTACAATGGTTGCTAAGAATTGGTATCTTACATAACTAAATAAAAAACAGATATTTAAAACAAAACAAACCAACCAACCAAACAAACAAACAAAAATACAAGATGGTTACTGTTGTTGCTAAACGTCTGGGAAATTCAGCTGCATGTGCATTTCCATACCCTGTTTGAAGTGGACTCATATGGAGCTTCAAGAGTGAGATAAAAAGTGGTAAAGAGACTGAAAGTAATAACTTTGACTCTCCTTATGTTCCACTATCTTTAGATGACTTCTTATCCTTAAGGACACTGTACAAGTGACAAGTGTAATCCTCCCTAATAAATCTCCATCTGCTACAAATGGCTGTTTGGAAGGGCAGGATAGAGGTGTATGAATCAGACAGACACAGAATCAGACAACCTCAGATGAATGGCCAAGACCAGCCAGAACAAATGAACCACTTTTCTGTTCTCATTTTTAGCAGAGGTCTGTTCTTTCAGCAGCAGTTAATGACTGGTGGCAAATAAATCTGTTTGTGTCATGTAAATTCTTCACAATTGTTTTCCATTCTCTGAAATAGAGATGGTTTCACATTCATCCTAGGTGTTCTAAGAAAACAGCAGTATTTACATTAAATTGTCTTCAATGAATATAATAATATTGTATAAATAGCCAAATGCAATGTGAGTTCTCATTAAAGTATTAGAGCCCGCCCAAGGTTTTGTGGCAGCCTACATTAGAACACACAGCAAGTTGAAACATTTTTTCCTCGTGCTTGGTTTGTTCTGCATTTGCATGCCTACCTCAAATACACCAAGTGCCTAGGGCTTTCCTCCAATGATGAGGATTCTTCAGCCATTTTAAGGATTTCTGTGGTCTCTGGAGACTTCCTACTTGAGGCTAGAAGTGAGAAAGCAGATATGAATTCCACATTCAAACCTGGGGGTTGAGAGGTAGCTAAACTATGGTGCAATTTCCTACTGTGTGAGTAAGAGAGGCTGGGCAGAATATTCAAACCCAGCCTGTGGCTGCTGCTGTAGTTTAAAGCTTACATAGGCTTAGTGCCACTGCAGTCTTCCCCAGAAAAGGACATATCATCTGTCAAAGAGATCATCTATTAGAAAGTAGGTGGATTTGGCTTTATTTTCACATTGGCACAGAAGATAAGGAAGTTTCATTTTCCACCTGAGTCTGATGACAGAGAGATATCTGTTCAGGAAAAAAAAGTCAAGATCAGATAGAGCTGACAGCAATTATATCCAAAGCTATTGTCACCTGCCTGTGTAATAAAATAATTTTCCTGACATTATTCCTTTTTGTTATTTCTGTTCACCACAGTGAAGTAGGAATAATAATTTTTAAGACATTTTTAAAAATTGGAAAAAATTGGAAAGATATTTTTGTTGGAAATCGTTTCAAGAATTTGCTTCTGCTGAAACATTAAAGTCCCTGTTGTGAAGGGTAGGGGAGGTGAGAGAAGTCAGATTTCAGCTGCTGAGATCTGAAAATATTTTCATGTTCTGGGTAAAACATGAAAATACTGACATTCAGACAGGTAATTTTTTTAAACGATCTCCAAAATTCAACAAATGTTTCAAATAGGTCTACAGTAAATAATTATATAAATATTAATGTTTTTTAATTTATTTTCTTGAAGAAGAGACTTATTGTTGATCACAACTTGTAACATCTCCATGTATAAAGCATTTTGCATGTTCTTCCATATAAGTAAATATTTAGACTACTGGAGGAGTTTTGTAATTTCTTATTTCTCCTCTATTTCTAAACTTAGATGGATATAAAGCGTCTAAATTAATAGTAAAGCATACATGTTCCAAAAAATTATTGTAGTTTTCATTAGTATTCAGAAAATTTATTGCAGTAATTTCTGACTAATATTCAACTTGATAGGTTAACCTATCTGAAATTTTGCTAAAATATGCCAACTGGTTTTCTTGTCAAGTAACTGAGCATATAAGAAAGATTTACAAAGTCAAAAGTAACTCTGGATGTTCACTTACAAAATTTTAAAGATGATTATATCACAGAGGCTGACAAATCAACATGACAAAAAGTTTGTAGTTTTCCAACCATCTGCTTTGTGTTACTCCTGCCATAAAAAGAACTTTAACCAAAAAAGTCTGGATAAACTGTCTCTGATTACCTCCCACAGGTAAGACTTATAAGATCTGCACGTGATAGGCAGACCCATTTGTTTCTCTATAAGCAGTGCCATTAGGAGATGATTTCAGGAAGAAGCAAGCTCATAATTATTTTTAACAGAAATACAGTATTTTTGCCAAAAATTAATGAGCTGTTTTCCTTACCATCAACATCTGAGTAGTTTCTTGAGGAACAGTTGGCTTTAAAAATAATTATATGAGTTCAGGGTATATGATGTTAAGAAACAGAACAGACAAGTACAGGATTAAAATACAACAACAACAACAACAATACCAAAACAACAACAACAACAACAACAACAAAACAAACAACAAAAAACCCCCCACAAAAAAAAAAAAAAAAACAGTGTGCTGAATCAATTTGCACTTTGTGGCAGTTTTTCCAAAGTATTTGTAGTGAATTGTGAGCAGTACTGCAGTAACATGTAACATATTTTCTTTGTTTCATAGAACCTACAGCCCTAATGTAGCACATCAAACCATAGGATTAAAGGGCAAAGACATGAGACTAGTACTGTGGATTATAAAGAAGAGAGTTAGCTTGGAGATATGTGTTTGGGGACAGCAGAGTGAGAGAGAAGAGGACCTGATAGATGAAAGCAGAAGAGATGTCTAGCAGGATAGAAGGAAGGAAGCAAAGCAGATAAAAGCAGCAGGAAAATTAAAGGATTGGGAAGAACAAAAAAAACAAGAGAAGAAAGATAAAAGCAGGGGCGAGGTGATGAGATATGCAAAATTCTCCTCAGATACTTATAAAATTAAAAACACACCCTGATGTGTACAAAACTTATCCACACCTTCTTTTCACACACAGATCACTTACACTACCTGATAGTCCCATAGATATGCACTCCATTTCACTAATATAAAGGCATATAAAATCCACATCCCATTAACTTTCAGTCTAAATCAGATACAACCCTCAGCTGAGGAGCAATTTGTATATACACTGAACTTTATAACATGAGACAACACATTAGCAGGGCTGTACACTGTCCTGAAGCTTGGTGTGTAAATAACTACAGGTTGAGACCTTTAATGTGTGTGCTTCCTACTTTATTTCCAGTCTACTGCTATTACTAAGAAACCTAGCTGTCATAAAAAAATATAAAAGTGCAGTGCTGGTACACAGCATGACATAGCACATGTAAGTGTCATCCTGTGAGATCTCTGAGTGGTAAGAGAAGTGCTGTGATAAAGTGAGAGAGCGGTGTTTGAGAGGCACTGCTTTCACGTATACTCAAGGCTGGAGACACTAATGTTCGGGTAAGAGCTTTCTTTTTGGTTTAGTAGTCAAATCCACCTTGCTCTGAGGGTCAAGTGGTAGCAGAATACCAACAGGAAAGAAATCACACCAGCAGGCTTGGAGACTGAGGAAACACCTCAGGCATTAGCTTTCTGATGCAGGTGGGAGGCTGAAAGGTTGTGACTCTGTGGGAAGCCTGTGAAGAGAGAAGTTCATGCTGGAGCAGCCTGTCCTTGAAGGACTGCACTCTGTGAGAGTGACCCATGCTGAAGGAGTCTGAGGGGGACCATTCCCTGTGGGATGGATTCATGTTGGAGAGTCTATCACCTGTGGGAGGGACCCCACACTGGAGTGGGGGAAGGACTCCTCTCCCTGAGCAGCAGTAGAAACAACCTGTGATGAACAGACCATAACCCCCATTCCCTGTGTCCCTGCACGCTGGGGGAGAAGACAAAGCTGGGAAGAGGGGAGAGGTGGGAGAAGGTGTTTTTCAGGTCTTATTTTACTTCTCATTATCCTTCTCTGATTTTGTTAGTAATAAATTCAATTATTATCTCTAATTTGAGCCTGTTTTGCCCCTGATAGTATTTGGTGAATTATGTCTTCTTATCTCAAATCATGAGCCCTTCATTACATTTTCTTTCCCCTGCCCTGTTGCACAGGAGAGTAACAGAGAGAGGCTTTGGTGTCCAGCCAGGGTCAACCCATACACTTCCTCATGAGGGGAAACAGAAGGGCAGGCACTGAGCTCTTCTCTCTGGTGACCAGTGACAGGACCCAATTTTGGGGAAAGTCAACTACTAGAAGAAGCAGCCTTGACCAAGAATTCACCATTCTGGCTGCATTGATGTGCAGTAAAATCTGAAAAGGGACTTGAAAGCTTATATAAATAAGTGTGGTGAATGTTAACACAAGCACACATTCATGTGGGTGTACACAGTCATCTAAGCAGAGAGACATACATGTAGATATAATGGTTGAAAGGGGGAGTGATAGCCACAACTAAGCGCCTACACATTTGAATCCTAGGAGCATTTGATCAGATGCTTACAGCTCCAAGACCTCCATTTGCACCAAGAGTCCATGTATTGTTTGCAGCAGGGTAATCTCACACTGCAAAAAATTTTCCCTATCTATCGTGTCTGCAATCTAATAGAGAAAGAGACCACATGAAAAGGTAGTATCTCTCCCAAAAGATTCCTGCCTCATTTAAAATACCTATTTTGTGGCTCCTGGAATAAGGAAAATAAATTGTTAATAGAGATAGTCAGCTTCTCATACTTTCACATATTTCACCCGTCTTGATCAATACATACAGTGTATAATTAATCTAATAAATCTTGTCACACTTGACCTGGGCTTGCACTTCTCTCCAAGACATACACATACAGCAGTATCCCCAATGTCACTGTCCTGCTGACTTGCTACCAAATAAAATTATCCTGCTGGATGAGTCTGCAGAGGTGAGGTGAGGGTAGATGATTAGTTGTTCCAGCTTTATGGACCCTCAGCTCATTTCCAGACATTTTGCTACAGGGAGAGCTTAAAATGTGGTCAGTATGGTTTATATCTTTCATGCTATGAAAAAAAGCACATTAAAGGTGTTGGTGCTCCATACTGTTGCTTTGTCTTCCCCAGCTCTAGAACTTTCCTAGCAATTGTAGGGGGGTGTCTATCACACTGATTAAAAATACTGTCCAGCCACTACTTCCCTTCATTATGTGCATCCACTCAGTTACCACAACACCAGTGGCAAGGGAGATAACATCACATCCTTGTTCTCTCTCCTATCCCAGATTTTTTTCAAGCAGTTTCGCAGGCTCAGAAGTGATGCTGACTAAGTTCTGTTTAACTGGCCTGAACAAGAATTGTGGCAGTAGACATTGGAACTATTCCAGGAGCAAAAGGGCTCTTATTTTAACCAGTACCATATACTGGTTCCATTGGACAGCCTCACTGCTTGTTTGGAAGGTTTGATTATGACCATAATATATATTTGGAGATCAAGAAAAAATATGTGGCAGTTCACCTCCAGGCAAGTAGAGGATGCAGAAGAACCATGTCCTGCATGTCTGTTCCAGAAACTGTAAAATTGGTCTACTGACTTACCACAGTGAAAAGTTTGATTCTAGAAGGTATAAAGGAGTGATTTCATTCTAACATTCCTAAAAATTGCCTTAATAAAATTTCAAAAGTGTGTTAGGACAATTTCAGATTTAGACAGTTGCTCCTCTTTGAGGAAATAATTTCTTGAAGGCTTTGTGGTGCCTTTTAGTGAATGCTTACAGTACTAAAAATTACAAATACATCTAAAAGCCATTGTCACTGCAGCCTGAAAACCCATTGTCACTGCAGCCTGCATTGTCATTCTGCATGTTCAACAGGTTTCATGTACATGCCTGAGAACAGAGGTTTATAGGTTTCTTTTAAGTAGTGTTTTTACTATCTCTCATTACCCATCTCTTCTCTGTGCTCTGTCAGAAGATTTGACTAGTGTTGCATCATCTTGCTCAAGTAGTATCATGTCATTGGGTTAGTATCTGGAATAGCGTGTGGATTAAAAGCTGCATAAAAGGCTAATAAATAAAATTATGCTGTCCATAGTGAAACAATGTTCACTTTAACACGTTGTTAAAATGTTCTTGTTTATGTGCCAACATCATAAGATCTGTGATTTCAGTAGAGGTCACCTGCTGTTGGAATTCAATATTTTTGACTTTTATGGCACCCTTGTTTTCGAACCAAAAGTTCAATTAGGCTTATTGGTATCACAGACTCTAGGTATATTTTAGCTATGGTACAGTTCTGCAACTCTCTAGTTTATTTTTAGTTGAGCTTTATGGTTTTAGATTTTAAGGACAGTTATAGGTATATTAAGGAGGCCTATATAATACAATTGGCAGGGGAAAAATTGGGAATACAGAGGATTTAAAATAAAAGAACCTGACAGATAATGTTTGTTTACCTGGTATATGGAATTTCTATTTAATCCAGGTTCTATTTTAATATGAGAATGCCATGTTTCCTCTTTCAAATACAGAACAGTTGTTATAAATGTGGATATTTGCCAATTTGCTTATAGAAAAATTGTTAAAATAGGTGGAATTATTTCTCAGTCAAAAGACTATCATTTCAATTTAGTAATTTTCAGCTTAAATGTCTTATCACTGTGTTTAATTTTACTGCAAATTTTTGGTATTTTTTCGGATGATGAATTATGTGTTTTTGGAGGCAGCAAGGACTTCAGCACATCAGTGAAGGCATTTTAAATCTTTATTACTGTCTATGTTTGACCATAAGGCTGCTCAAAAATATTCTGTTTCTATGTAAGTTAAATTTCTTTTCCTGATTGGAGTGACTTATAAAACGTCTCATAAAAAGTGCAATACATCCTGAAAGCCCTTGTTCACAACTATGAAATTGGTAGTATTCAATTGATGTTACTAAGGTTAAAGCTCCTGTTGTTTGTACATGAATTATTACACTGTTGTCTACCTGACATTAGTGGTCGCAGGACAGAATTTCAGGTTAGGAATATATTTACACTGTTGGTTTTTCTGTGACTGCAGATGGTGCTGACATACCTGAGCAAGGCTGCAAAATCCACCAGGAAAGCTGAACAAATAGTTGAGAAGTCAACAAACACACACTGCTTCGCACTGCTGCCCAGCACTGTGAGGAGCTGAGTGCCAATACCCATCTCATCCATTTAAAACTAGCTTAGATGGGGCTTTTGAGTCTGCAGCCAGCCTTCAGAGGGTGCATGTCAGGTCTACCCTTAGAGGAAGTACAAATTATTCAGGAGCTTACTCGCCCCTGAGCTTGGTGAAGTGACAAATGATCCCAGTGCAACAGGAGAGGCGCTCCTGAGACTGCAGCTTCCCAAACAGCAGTTAAGGTTCACCAAAAAGAAGCAGAGGAAGCATTGGGCCATTTCACAGGTGTTAGACTGAAATTGCACATCCCTGCATACTGAAAACCAAACCAAACCAGTTATCTATATTATAGGACCTAACTGCAATGAGATTGATCTGACATTATTAATGCTCAGATTAATAGAGTTCAATAGATCTCAGCTAGTATTCCAAATCTTACTTTATCTTACAAATCTTACAAATTACTTTAGTTTGATCAGTGGATTAAATTACACAATTCCAAATAAACGTATTCTATTTACATTGCCAGTCTTCTGCAATCATAGTTTACAGGGACCTTATTACAGTCAGCCATCTAACTCTTAATTTCATGAGTATCTACCTTCCTCCTTGACATGTAATATTTAAAATTATGGATTTGTGGGGAATTACATTATTTGTCTAAAAATATTTATTAGAGGTTTTTTTCTGGCTTATTTCACAATACTGAAAGCATGGATGGTCATTTCAGAGCCCTAGGAAAATGGTAGCTAGTTGTTTTCTGATTTCAGCAAAAACTATACCAAGTGTTGTTTGTGCCAACTTTACATAATTCCATCAAACAGCAATGTCAACTGGGACACATTGTCTGCCAGAAGTATTCTTTCCCTGTTCTTTACTTCATACAAATTTCACTTGCAAATTAAACCTATTTCTTAATGGATTAACGACATCCAAACACAACTTCAGCCTAATACAAGCAAGTGAAGGCCAAGTGCATTACTGACAATTTAAAACTGAAACAAAAAGTCTTTTAGCCTCACACTGTCATTGAAGCATTCACCGATGTATCTTTGTAGATATAAGAAATCTCACTCATTTATTATATCTAAAACAAAATGTCTTTTTACATCCCATCAAAGTGTCAGCAAAGAGCACTTCTTATCACTTTTATCACCATTTATAAAAATGGTTCTAAACTCCCAAAGACATCTAACAGCCTTTGGACAATTTGTCTGTCCTTCAAATACTTTAGGCTTTGATTAATATCCCTCTTGAGCTGAAACAGGCTGCCAATTTAGAGATGTTTCCTCCATCTTAAATTGAGCTTGGTTCTTGGTTTGCAGTGTTGGGCAAAATAGAATTTAAGGTTACCCAGTATTTACACAAGAGAGCACAAGCCAGGGAACAAGTGAGGCTTTGATTTCACCATTCCTACTACCAGCCATGCATGACCACATCCCTGAACGAGACAGACTCGTCCTGGGTCACACAGGGGTGCTCAGTCACACTGCAGAGGATGAATGGGCAGGCAGCCACAAGACCTGGTGCACCAATTTGATGCCAGCTACAGGGAGACAGATGATAACTTAGGGTGAATTAAATTCCATGGGATCTGTTTATCAAACACTCGTGTCTTTTCATTTCTATGTCAGCATGATCAACTAAAGCACAGTTTCATAAATCTCTGCTCTTAAGAACAGCCTTTACTTGCATTGACTTAATTTGAAGTTAATGGAAATGTTCACCTTGCTTAGGCAGGTAATGTCTTTATATCCTTGTGACCTTGTAAGAACTGAGAAAACAAAAAAAATCTCAATTTTTTTTTTATTTTCAAAATAACAAATAGCAACACTTCAGCAGTGCAAAATCATCACAAACAAATCTTTGAATAAATGTAAAACATTTATGTAATATTTGAAGTTCCTTTTATTTGCAGTCCTCTTTCAGCTTTTACCAGTGCTGATGTAAATCAAAGTATCTGCTCAAAGTGGGATAAAACTGGAGTTTCTTTTTAATGTGTACTGAGATTTTGAACCATTTCAAAACTCCTGGATTTCCAAAGTGCTCATTCCACAATAGGAAAAGGCTATATGGGTAATGGGCTGATTATAGTATAAGCTGCTTATCTGCTGACACTTACATACAGGCTCAGGGTTTACCCCTTGGTGGAGATCGTCAATTGCTGTTAATGAACTAAGTTATTAGAAGCACCCAAGCAGAAAGCTTGATACTGGTGCTGAATGACCAAACCTGCTGGCAATACAAAACGCTTCAACAAGCCTGTGCTTGGCAGTTGGTGAACTAAGATTTCTGCCAACACATTAAGAATGTAATGGTATTGTACAGCCATAGATCTGTACAGTCTTATTTTAACTACAAAAACCTGTGCCACTGTATATCTCAGAAACCAGGCACAAGCGCAGAAATTTAAAGCAGCTGACAAAGAAAGGGAAGCATTCACACAGAAATTAAATCTTTTTCCTTTTACTAAAGCTCTGTCAAAAGGCTTAGATTGCGATAATCAGCCCAGATCTTCAGGACTGAGAACAATTCACTGCACAGTAATGGCTCCAGTGGCTCTAAATATTTTTCCAAGTTCTATCTAATTTACAAATAACTTTTCGTTGGCAAAATGATTAAGTCAATGTTCAGTTCCAACAGCCTAATATTAATTCCAGAAATTAACTCCAAGTTCCAGCATGTCCTATATGTCAAAAACCAGGACACAATCAGTGTTTCTGATCCTGGCAAGGCATCCAGGTAGCTCTGATGTCTGCAAACGATTCAACAGGGAACAGTCACCAATCACACCAAATTATTCTGGTATTTTAAACAAGGTACAAGAAATAAATGTGTTACTCCGTGTCTAATAGATAGTATGACATTGCTGCCTTCTTTCAAGGATGGTCTTTCTAATAAAAGGGAAAGTCCTTCATCCTGTTTTCCTGAGGTGGTATGCTTCAATACAGCCGCTGTCCTGGTAAGCTGTCAAAAGCAGCACGTAGTCAAGAGTATTTGGAGAAGGAACAAACAAAACTAGGATTATTTTATGTAGGAACACAATGCTATGTTACAAAGATAGAAAGAAAAAATTACGGGAAGAAAGGTTTAAGTCATTGGTAGACATGCTACATATCTACAAAATTTAATGGAGAGTGTGAGTGAAATAAAATTATGGAAAAAAGTCACAAACCACACATTTATCCATCTAAAAGATGGATTTATACATCATTTAAAGATGTAAAATAAACATATGGAATGGCAAGATATAAGAATGACAGACACAGATTTAATATGGCTACTAGTACAGAATTCTAAGAAAAAGAAATGTAAGGTAAATAAAGGAAAATAAAACTGGTAACACCTGAAAGTGATAAACCGTTTTTTAAAGCACTACAGTAAGAAGATGCAGGGCTTCTTACTGCTTGTCTTTAAAGAAAATAAAGAAGCTAATAATTGAATGAAAATACTTTAAATTAAGCTTGCATTCAATTCCTGAATTCATGAGATAATTTTTTTTCTTGGTGTCTTTAGTTGCAAGAGTATTTTGCTACCACTTTTCCCTGTAATAAAATCTTTTCTGTGAATGATCTGCCATAGGGAAGACTGCTTCCAGGCGAGTTGTAAAAGCTGCAAAAAGGTATCAGTGTCTTTCTATAGCAGTAAGGTGTTTACATCTGAAAATAATTGAGTCTGCTCATGTACTAACATAATTAAGGATGTCTGTCTCAAGTTTAGACTAGTTGGACAATAGTTATCAACAGATCATCTTCTTTCAGATCAGTTACTTTGGTTCCCATTAAAGGTCCCAAAACATTAAAACATAGGTATAGTAATTAATTCAGAAAGGATTCTCTATTGACCTGTGCATTTCCCTAATAGGAATTTTCCAGTATACTGGTTTAATTAAAAAAAAATTGGCTTTTTTTGCCCTTTCACTAGTAGCTTTCCCATTATTTAGTGTGACTACACTTTACTACTGAGCACTTAAAATGCTCCAGCAAGTATCTATCGACTTACAAATCCTAGATTTTGGGCAAACCTTAAGAAAGGAGGTGAGATTGTTGCATAAAATGGAGCCATACATAAGACATATATAAGGAGCTTGACCTAGGACACATATTTACTAAAAAAAATAAAGAGTTGCAAGAAAATTGCTCTTTAAGAGTCATTCATAAGGAATAAGAAGCCTTATTTCTGATTCCTAGAAATAAATGGATTTTTAAATATCAGAGAGTTACTTTGTAGAATGTCTGAAACTCTTTTTTGTCTATCCTATGCACAGGTTCTGGTCTCACTACTGATATGCTCAACACCAAAAATAAAGGACCTAAGTCTTACTGAGAGAAGATAACCAGAAGACTCTGAGCACCTGTAATGGTAGAAATGGGCATGATTTCTGGGACTGATGGAGAACTGGGAGGCAGGAATACAGATTCTCTGTTGCAACAAAATGGGTAAGCAGAGGGGCATCAGTCATGATTAGGCTAAGCAGGCACATATATTTCTGTGGGCAGCCTACCCTGTTTGCAGAGTGAGACAAGTGAGTTGGCTCCCAGACAAGGTAACTATTGCCATGAAGTTATTGTGTAAGCTAATCCATCCCTCTGAAAACTGGGCCTTGTTAGTAGAGGTGTGTCACCATGCTGATATAAAGACACCAATTGCCTGACAGCACAGGAATTGTGCTTGCATTTCCTGATGTGTATAGCATCGTGGATATTTCAGCTTGAGTGGGTACTCCCTTAGTACCTCTAAAATCCACTCCACACAAATGTGTGCCCTAAAGTATCAGAGCATGTTCCCTTCCAAAGCCTAGAACAGACATGAAGCACCATTTTCATCTTCTGGCAAGGACTATTTGCAACACTCAGTGTATCCCATCTCTCAGATACAGAGATAATAAATCCATTTGCTAAACACCCAATCATAGTGCACTAACAACTTTATTCAAAAAAAATACTGTTCTTAAAGTTGATCAACTTCAAGTTGATTAATGCTCTGCTTTGAAGACAAAAAGCGTGATAAAAATATTTTGTGCTTTGAAAATGAAGCATGAAACATCTCATGTTCAGCATCCAAAATTAGGGAATGTTTTTGACAATTCTGACCTTAATATTTATGTGTCGCAATTTCTCACTTGTAAAATGAGGATAATAGTGGCACTTAATTTTGTAGGGAACCATAGATTAAGTAATTTTATGAAGCACTTACATGCCATGGCAAGAGCACAGCACAATCATCCATGAAGATATTGGATAATTTTGAATTTGATGAAGGATCTGCCTGTTGGATGTTGAGTAAGATCTGATATCAAATACTGGAGGAAGAAGAAATAAGGAATAACTACCCCTTTACTGAATAAAGCAGATTTCCAAATGTGAAGAAACAATACTGATATAATCATGTAATTAAAAGCTATCTGATAATGTGTATACATAAAAAGGGCAGATTAAAATTTCCACAGGAAGCCTTTTTTTTTTTTACATTCCTCATATTTAAAGCACCTCACTTTCCAGTCACTCTTTTGGTATAGCTTGTCTCTGTAGGCAAGTTTATTTTAATTATAGGAAGAGTTTATTGCGTAAAATATTTTAAAAGATTGAAAGTTTTGGTTTTCACATGATGTCAGTAAAATAATTTTGATTATCCTTTTTATTTTCCATGTGTATTACTGATTTTTTTGTAAGCATTTTTCCATCATTATAAAATTATTTATTACTTTCATTACTGTTGCTAAAATCTTTTCAGGAAGTTTAGCAGTTCATAATCCATGAAGCAGGCAGAATCAATTAAATTGATGGAAAAATAGATTTCTAACATTATTGAAAGAACACTTGTCATTCAAAAAAGATCCAACTGGTATCAAAAAGCTGTAAATGTGACCCATTGCTCAATACATCACTCTTAAGAATTTATGTGTACAACAATCCAATTTTTGCCTAAGGGTAAATAAAGTGAGTCTCCAAGAGAAGGAATTTTTTGTAGGTCACTCCAGGAAGTGTAAAATTGTTTTTGACAGAAAATAATAACCATTATGTGTTTAGCAATTTGCATTTCAGATGCAATGCATGTCTCTTCAGTCCTAAATTTTCCTGGTAAGACACACCAGATATTTGTTTGTTAGCTGTGCTTGCTTATTTTTTAAATCCCCAGCTCTTCCTAGAGAATCCTACAAAAACAAGAAGTATAAAATGCAAACAACTTTCCCTCTGGAGAAAAAGGAACAGATGGAACTGTACCTGCTGTTTCCTGAACCATTGGCAAAGCTTACCCAAAACTTTGTGGGATGGCGGAGGAAATGATGAAGGACAAGCTGTTAGATCTGTAATGATTGCTACATGTTTTTTATTTAAGAATGTTAAATGTAGACTGTAGTACATATGAATTTAGACTTAAATAAGTTTACCAGCACTAAAAGTCATTTAGTGTCAGACATTCCAACACAATCAAGGTACAATATCTGAAATATAAAGTTGTCCAATGTAAATACATAATAAATGTCCAAATAAAGAAAAATACTGACCTTAATTCATGACAATCTTTTTTTGCACTAACAACTTTATTTCTCCTCTTAATAAGTACTCTTAACTTGAAGAAGAGCTATATTCCAAGTATGAGCACCAGCATATTCTGGACAAATGTATGTAGTTCTATGCATAAATTTCTTACTTTTTCTTATAAAATAAATCATCACTTCAATCTAATTTTCTTTTAATCCTTCATTTTCAATAAATATGCTACACACCGCATTTCTGAGTTACATTTGCTGTCTGGATACTTCAATGTTGTACGAATCTCCTTTCCCCCTATCTTCATACTTCCATTCTCAAAGCCAAGACCACCCTTACTGCCAGGCATTTTCAGAAAACTCTAAAGGCTTCTTCTATGAATAGTGTGACTCCTGTGTGTCTGCTGACAACATGATCTCCACTGTGCTATTTTCTACTTGGCAGTAGAGTAAGAACAATTTAGTCAAACTCATAGTCACTCAGGCATTTTTACCATTAATATTCTTGTTTATTATACATTTTTGTATCTGGCTTTCTGCGATGCCCAATATGAAACTAAATCAAATCTACAGAGATAGTTTTGCACTTTATTAGGCTACAGAGGAACATTTTGCAACAGTAATGAACAAACTCACAGAAGAAAGGAGAGGGATTTTTGGTTTTTTCTCAGGAATAGCAGTTTTTTTTTGGAAACTGCAAGATGACAAGGAAAAGAGCAAAACTCTGACAGTGAAAGTTACATTGCTGAGAAGGTATATTAAAACAGTATGTATATGTATATTCAGTAAGGGCGAGAGGACAGAGAATGCTCTTAAATTATTTGCCTATGAACTAGTCCCTAAGGAATACTTCTATTCTTATTACATCTCAATTACTTATATTGGTATTTCTCACTAATCCTTTTGTCTCTCACTTTGCATTACTTCTGACATGGGCAGTAGTTTCCCCAACTCCGACCATGATTCATTACGACCCTCCTCCAGGAAAAAACTACTTCTACTATGAATAATACAGCAATTAAATGCCTAATGTAACTGCCAATCTGGAATTATTGATCAAAATCCAAGTGCTGTTGTTTACTCGTCTTCCAGCTCCACTGTTATTTCATTGCTTCCTACTGCTAGGATATGCATAATAACAACTGGACCTGACCTTGCATTTGTTGCTCTTCCTGTGGGTGTGGACATGTTGCATTCTGCTGTAGAAGGTCACCAGCCCTTCACACTCCTGAGGTCACCGGAAGCCTTCCTTACTCACTGCAGTCTGTGCACCAGTCTCTGGTGAGCTCTGCTCGTGGTTCTGTTGAGATTTGTGCTGTTTGTTAAGAGCCTGAACTACAGCTGACTGCAGCAAGTTGAATTGGGAGCACTTTCTATGATTTCATTGCAAATCACAGTAAATAAATCTGAAATGTCTGAAATGTAGTTGAGAGGATCAGAGCCAACAGAGAACCTAAGTACCTGAGAACCTTTCGATCTGATCATCATGTGGGATGTGAGAGGAGGAATTCAAAGCTTCTAGAAGTCGATCACTCTTATAAGTCAGATGTGAAGGTGCACATAAGGGCCAAGATCCTTGTATACACAATCACAGAGCAACAGGCACACTGGAGTTAAAAAAAAAAAAAAAAAAAAAAAAAGGTTCTCTGGAGTGAGTTTAAATAACAGTTGAGAAGAACTTATTTGATGAGCTCTTCTCAATACAGACTCCTGTTTTTCAATACAGGAGTCCAGGAGTCTGAAATCCTGTGTTAGTCATCAAAGCCCCTTGTAATAGCTGAAATCATATTGGCTACTTCATTCAGGCTTTGATTAAAAAGTGAAAGGATATTATTTACTTAATTTGGAGAAGATTTTTATGGTGGCTACCATTTTCATGATGGTCTGCCTCATTCTATCTTGCCATACATTTATAGTTCAGCACTTAAACGACCAAACTTAAGGTATTTTCTATCTTATAAACATTTTCTTTTTTTTTCTGTACAAATGACTCCATTTAAAAACACGTTCAGTTCTTGGTGAGGGCAATTGCCAATTTCCATGTTCATAACCCAGCCCTTTTTATTCAATTATTTCTAGTCTATATATTTTTTGCCCTTATTCATTTACTAACTCAGTACAAGTCCGATTAAGACTGCCACTTAAATGCTAATGTATTTGTTTGATCAAAATGATTTGTGAGCACATGATGCCTCATAATTGGTAACCATATGATGACAGCTCAAACCCACCTCTAGGCCTTCATCACACAGGTTTTCCATTTCAGGTAGTTGAAGGGAATGGAAAGAATCCACAAACATTTGAATTTATGAGCATTTTTTGTCCAAGATACTGTTCAAGGACCTCATTATTTCATATCATAGAAAACTCAAAGCATTATTCTACACATTGAAACACAGCCTCTTGCAGCCATATCAATGTTATTTATAAAGTACAAAAACTTTTCATCTTGTTCATTTGTAAATATTTGACATAGAGACATTTCTCTCTGATGTCAGAGAGTTCACCAATTACCAGTAAAATCTGACACTATTTGTTTTGCTTGAAGTTTCACATGATAGTCGTGTATACTGCCTACATAAGGAACACACACAGTATGACACTATTATGGTTCTAGACCTAAACTGGTGTTTAGAAATATTATGCATTTATTGGCTTCATGATTTCAAGACAGTCCTTAAGGATATAAAGAGCTAGCTGAAGATCCCAGTGTTAGCAGTGACCAGTATCCATTGCTCTTGCTGTTTTAACTCCAAGGCCAATTTAAGTATCAGAGAAGTTAGCCATTCTGTCATTGATAAAATCTGTGGACACAATCAAATAATAACATTATCTCATAACCTCTAACTGTTATTTCTCACTGTTTCTCAGTTGATTCTCACTTGAATTGGCAAACCTCCTCAGAAGTTACAAGAGGTAACTTCTGCAGTGTGCTCAAGTGTTCTTAATGTAAAACTGTTAAACTTAAAACCCCAAAATTTTGGGTTTAAAATCATCAGGTAATTTTAGTTAAAGATGGGGGATTATAATATAACATACAATAGAGATGCATAAAGAAATACAACCTTTCCAAAAACACTGGTAAGGTTTTTTACCATGCTCAGGATGGTATAACCTCTGTCAGAATTACAGCTGTTACAGGAAGGAAATTAGGACAGAATCACAGTATCACAGAAAAAATTAGGCTGGAAAGAATTTCTGGAAGTCATCTAGTTCAACCTCCTGTTTCAAGTCAGTTTAACTGAAAAATTAAATGAGGATGTCCAAGGACTTGTTCAGTCATGTTTTGAAAATCTCCACAGAGGTGGATCCCACATGCTGTCCAGGAAGCACATCCCAGTGCTTAACCACCCCCACAGTGAAGAATTTTCCAGTGCCCAATTAGAATTTCTCTTGCTGCAACCTGTCATTCTTGCATATTGTTGTCTCATTGTCACAGAAAGCACTGTCTAAGTGCCATTACCATGCATCCCCTTCCTCCCTCAACCTCACAGCAAGAAACACAATGAAACAAGAGACTCTGTATCTTATCTGCTTGGGAATTCAGATATGTTTGGGTTTTCAGCATGCTTTGGGGACGACTATGATGGGATCCATCATCCCCAACTCTTATATGCCTCTGAAGGAGCTAAAAGATGAAGATGGGAGAGCACAAACCCACCCAAATACTTTCTTCTAACCAATTACTGTCAAAGACGTGATGTTGAATTAGATGGATCAAGTATAGCTACTCCTGTAATTGTATATTGTTTCTCTTCTGTAATTGAAACATCTCCAGTTTAACCCAGAGCAGTTGTTCAAAATTTGTACTTGTATTTGAAGTTTGCTATGTCTATTCCAGGTTTGGAGAAGTGTCAGTGACCATAAGCTTGTCTGCTTTCCATAACAGCATTAGATGCTTTGATGAAATATTTTATCTATTAAAAATCTGAATCATAGATATTCTTCATTTATCCTGGTCACCACTACATTACTACATTAATTCTAAGGACACCTTGATAAATGCAGAATAAATTATATTTGTTTCATTAATTGTACATGTAAATTAACAATTTCACACTGACTGTAAAGCACCAAATTAATGGGAAAACATTTACCGAGCTCATAGTGTTCATAAGTGAACTCCAGCATTTGCTGTGTACTGTTCAGCCAATAAACATTCCCTAATCATAGTCCATTTTTGTTTTCTGGACAGGTATGTGGACACTTAAGAAAAGCTTGTATTTGAGGATTAAATATTTCTGGCACTTGTTTACCACTTGTTATTGTTAATAACTTCTTTGGCTGTAACTTCATTGGCAGTTTGGGAATCTACCAGGAAAGAATAAATCTGCCATTTCTAGTAGCTGCATTCAGACTTACGATGTTGGTATTTTAGAGCATTAACATAACTTCCCTTGTTGTTGAGACTTCAATGTGATTATTAGATATTGGCTGGTCTACTCTCTGGTTTATTTTTCCCTTCTGCTTCTGCCAGTGTTACTTTTGATGGCCAGAGGACTCCCAAAGGCACTGTGAAACCTTTAATCCCTTATTCAAGGGATTAAAGAAAAGGTTTACAAGAGAGATGGGCTTGGGTGTATAAAGTTTATGAGGACCATAAGCATCCAAGCAAACATGAGAGTAATACTGAAGACTCCAAGCTCTAGGAAAACTAGCTTCAGGCACTTCTGGGACTGGAAGGAGACAAAGACCTTTCAACCTTTTGCCAACCTCTCTCCAAGCAGAGAGGTAAATACTAGGCCAAACCTGGGTCCTTTTAAGTGCCAACCCACTGTCACAGTGATTACAGGTTTGAAAACAAACCATGTGCAAATAAAGCAATGATTTGTTCCCTCTAGCCCTATCTCATTTTTCTCTTTCTATGAATTTATTTACAGGACTCATCTTTTTCTCAGACAGAAGAATCCCAGGAGCTGTGAATTCTCCTCTTGACTCAAAGATTCTTATGGCTATGTAGGAAGAGTCTACAAGAAGTGAGGGAATGTCATCCAGAGGGACCCTGAGAATCTTGACACATGCCAATGCAAAGTCCATGTAGTTCAGCCAAGAGAAATGCAAGGTCCTACGCCTGGGTCATGGCAATCCAAGGCATCACTAGAGGCTGGGTGGAAAACGGATTGAGAGCAGCCCTGTGGAGAAGGACTTGGGGGTAACACTTGATGAAAACTCAACACAAGCCGGCGGTGAGTGCTCACAGCCCAGAAAGCCAACAGCGCCCTGGGCTGCATTCAAAGCAGCGTGGCCAGCAGGGCAAGGGAGGTGATTCTACACTTCTACTCCTCTCTCTTGAGACCCACCTGAAGTGCTGCATCCAGTTCTGTTTCCTCAGCATAAAAAATACATGGAACTGTGGGAACAAGTCCAGAAGAGGCCATGAGGCTAATGAGGACTGGAGCACCTTCCCTATGAAGACAGGCTGAGAAAGTTGGGGCTGTTCAGCCTGGAGAAGAGGGTTTTGTGGAGACCTCACAGCAACCTTCCAGTATCTGAAGGGGCCTAAGGGAAGCCAGAGACAAACTCTGTCAGGAACTGTAGATAGAACAAGGACGTACAAATTGAAAGAGTGGAAATGTAAGTTAGGTACTATGAAGAAATCTTTTACTGCGTAGTTGGCAAGGCACTGTAACAAGTTGCCCAGGGAGGTCGTGGATGCCTCATCCCTGTCAGTGTCCAAGGCCAGGCTTTGAGCAATGTGGTCTAGTGGAAGGTGTCCCTGCCTATGGCAGAGGGCTTTGGACTAGATCTTTAAGGCTCATTCCAACACCTTAACAATCCATGATTCTATGAACCTGCTGTACTTGTTTTGGGGTTTTGGCGATGGCCTAATGCGAGATCTGGATCTGCAGATGATTAAAATATTAAGATCAACAGCAGACAACTTGCCATTCCATAAGGGACTTATTCTCCCTTCCTACATGGGGAATGGACATTCATGGAATCTGTAATGAGGAGAATCAGCTTAAACAATTAGAGATATTTTCCTTTACCAAAGGATAAACAGCAAATTGGACTTTAATGTACTCAAAATCTCAGACCAGCTGGTGTATGGCTGTGTTTAATAATTTGATTCTTATATACAACGTGAATTTGTATATAGCAGTTTCTATAATATTAAATGTATATACTTAAAAAAATACAGTAGGTTTACCTTTTACTAAATTAGTACAAGATTTTCATTTTCCATTACTCTAAAGTACGTCTGACTTGGAGACACAAGTTCATTCATCCCTAGCCTCTAAACCCCTAAGCTCTGAATCTGGATTGCAAGATATATGGTCAAGATTTCAAACTCTGGTACTGCAGCAGCCCTTGGGAAGATCTGATGAGGAGAACAGGCTAAGTCCAGTAAGGAAGATATCCCAGAAAGTTCACTGATAAAGTGAGCAGGATACAAGACAGTGTTCCAATCAAATGAAAAATAAGATGCATTTAATTTTTTGCTATATTTTTCTGTTAAAATTTGTATTACTGCCTGCTTGTAGTGGTAATAGTACGAGTATTATTTCTAAAGTAAGTCAAAGGTGGATGTTAAAGGCAAATAAACAAAGAAAAAATAATTACAAGAATCATCCTGAAGTATGTGTCTTGAAAGCTAAAACAACGTTTGCACCTGGGCACCTAGGCAAAAAAAAATTCCAGGACACTGACTAACAAGGACACCTTAAAATCTCAGAAGACATAAAATCTCAGAGAAACCTACTGCCCATTGTGCAGTCCTCTTCTCCAAGGGGAGGGGTGGAATCAGATTTAACCGCACGCACTGATACCTCAAGCCTGTAAGAAGACCAAGAGGAGCTATCTATCTCATCCATAGAGAAGGAAATTAATCCCAAGTAAGAAATCTGTGCTTCTACAATTTCTTTATACATTGGCCTTAGCATGCTCTGAAGGAATTTAAGAACAGCTGTACGAGTTCAGAACAAAGGTCTGTGTAGCCCTGTATCTGTCCTTTGATGACATGCAGATAAATGGCAAAGAGAAAAAAGAGAGGAACAAAGTATAGGAGCAGAGAATACTTTGTCAACCTGCATCTGTTTAGAACTTCTTGTCTTGGAACTGCCTGGGAGAGAGATATTGGCTTCATATTAAAGCTGACCTCAGAGGAGTTTCCTTCTCTGTATTCAGGCCTGTTGTACATTGGAGCTACACGTCATGTAATGAACCACACCAGGAAGCCTCAGTCACCAACTCCATTGCAATCTGAGGAGCTCCAGACTGTGTGACTCTTCCTCAGATGGCAACTCTTCACCTTTGATCATCCCTCTCACTCTGCTCTTTTGCCCTTTCTCTCAGCTAGTTATGCTGCAGGCAGAAAATAAAGACTGGTGAATTTCTATATATTTACTTGTGTCTCAAAAATAATGTACTCTGCATATCTTTATTAATCTCTTACCATATATTTCTCAAAGGAAACACACAGATTCTCTTCACACAACTGAACTTGAAATAATTTCAGAAGGTTTTTTCAGAAGGAATTTTCACACAGGACCTGACCTATAACAAAAATCTATCATATCGTATACAGCACATATACCCAGGCCCCAATATATGGGTTAGGAATCCTCTGAGTAAAAGACCTTGGCTTTAATACTTTGTCTTTTGATTACTGGCCTTTTCTTAATAGAAGCTGTGAAAGTAACTGGCAAACTAGCTAGTGATTGGGCATTGCCACGTAGTTCCTTAATATTAAAAGGATCAAATTAATGTATTCTTGATTTAAGAATATGATACCAAATAGAGTAGGTTATGATTATTTCATTTAAAAAAATGTACTGAGAGTAGGATGCCTGCTTTTTCATATTAATTTGTAGTTTTCTGTCTCATTTTTCTCTCTGCTACTTTATGAAAGGTGTGGGGTTTGTATCACTACCCATCAAGCTTTGTATAAAAGCACTGCAGCTCCTTTTATATTCATATCTGTAAAAGCACATTTCCTCTAATTTTAAGATTATTGTGTGTGAATTCTCTGTGCTTATGCTTTAGATTAGATGGCCATTGATTTGTAAATAGTATGAATCTTCAGGACTGTATTCTTTCTTCACATGTTTAAAATCTAATAAAAGCTCAACTCATAGGTATCATGAGTTGCATAAATATCCACTGCTTCCAAATCAATGTTCCCTTTCATAAATCTAAATGAAATCTTAGTAAGCATGCAGTACGAATATAAATATAATTCATATAAGTATTCATCTTTAATAATCATACATATAATAAACTTTTGGTCTGGTGTCACTGCATAGGTGCTATTAATCTTTTATCTTCTGCTTGCATTCAGCTAGACTTGTACAGGACAAGATGATCTGTCAATACAAAAAAAGTCTCAGAACTGGAAATTGATGGGAGTAACAGGGATGATTCTCCATCAGCACCATCATCTGAGTACCTAGGTCACTTAAGACTATCTTTCTAAAGATGGTGGCATCAAACACATTGAGTTGATCCTTTTATCCCATGTAGTTTACGAAAGAGCTATGTCTAAAAACTCCTGTAGTTTTGAGGCTTTATGAATCAGCTGGATTACAGTAAAACTATTTTAAACAATAGAACGCTTCAAATGATCCTGCCCAATGCTACATTTTTAGTGGCAAAAGGAAAGGCAGTTTAGGCAAATGAGGGCTGCCCAGTTTCTGCAGTCCCTTTCCCTCACACTGCTGCAGTTCCACAACTCTAACAGTAAGGATACTGAAGCACATACTCCTGCCTTGTACTTTTACCATACAGTTTTATACCTATTGTTTATGAATTTGTCTTACTGCTTATTAAGCATGCTCATATCATCTGCTTCCACTAATGCCTGTGGCTGCAGGACACAGAAGTTTGCCACCTGATAGGTAAAAACATTCTTTATTTTGACAGCTAATAGTTTCCAAAACACATTACCCACATTAGGTTTTATGAAATATCTGGTCTAGTATAGCTACTGGAGGGCTTCAATTGATAAATTGTAAGGGAGTTGTAAGGGCCTTGTAAGGGAGCAGAAATAAACCTTTTCTTGTACAGATACTAATGAGGCAAAAATTAGATACTTTCCTTCATGCAGATTTCTTTATTTAGAAAGCTATAATTGGTCTCATTACAGCTTTTTGTTTATGCTAAGCCTGTACTCAACCACTTCTCTAGAAGTCACAGGTTTGTAAATTTTGTGTAACAAAAGGCCAACCAATTCAGTCAAGGTCAAAAGAAGTTTTGTGACCATTCATCTACTTTCCTACCTTTTCATAAATAATTTTATAAAATAAATCTGCTCTTTTAAAAATTAGATAGCCTCACCTCCTTATGGACATTTCCACAGAAACAGGTTCTCCCTCCTGACTATGTATTTTCACAGGATAAAAAGTACCGTGTACTAACTATAAAGTTCTATGTACATTTAAAAATTTTGTTTTTAAAGTAGTTGTCACCCTTTTTTTTTCCTATCAAAGCCAGGGAAATTCTTTTTTGAGTGTGAGTCTAATCATTTAATCCAAATGCTCCTTTGTCTGTAAAGGGTAGTTCTTGAGTGTATTAACACCATCTAATTCCTCTTGTGCATTCCAGTACCTGAATTAACTGCACAGGAAAAAAAAAAACAACACTCCCTGATGGCAAGACTTATACACTTATATACATATAAATATATAAATATTGCTGTGCAGATATTGCATATTTTTACTGTTTTCTTCTCAGAAACCATCATCAAAATGTCACAGCATAGGATACTGTGCTTACTTACACAGTAAGTACACTTAGCACACTTACTATTAGGCAGTAAAGTCTAGGAAAATGAGCTCGCATTTAAAGCCAGACTGGATGAGTTATTGCTAATAAAGCCTGTCAGGGTTACACTGCATTGTCTCAAACACCTCAAAAAAGAACTGCCTGCAGTTAGGCATCAGAGTATGATGAGGACAAAGTCTACAAAAAGTCTAAAATTACAAACCTCCCTCAGTGTGCTTGTTATGTACATGGGTTGTGCTGATCTGTTGGTGGTTGCAAGATCCTGTCGAAGAGATGACCATGTTTTCAAAGAGCCTTTCAGAGAGGGCTCTCCAAGGTTTCAACACGTGGATTCCCATGCGGGGTGCCCTGCCTGCTGCTGGAGAGAAGGCAGCAGGAAGGCCCAGGTGCACAGCTGCCAGGATGGGGGGCTCTACCTTCAGGTCCGTTTCTCTCACCCGAGATATCAAGAGCCTTTTCAAAGCAACTGAGCTATGGAAAAGGGGCTTGTCCACATATCCGACTTTGAAGGTCTCAAACGGGTATCACTCCCTTGCCGTGACTTGTTCCACCGGAGTTAACCTGGAAACCGTGACTCGAGGCTGACGGGTTTATTTTTTCTTAAAGCCAACGTTTACTTTGAGTTTAATCTCCCACGCACACCCCGCTCCCGGGCCCGCCGCGGGCTTACCGATGCCTTGGCTCGGGTCGCCCCTGCCCCGCGGGCTCCCGCAGCTGCCGGCGGGGAGGGCAGGGCCGGGCAGGGCCGGGCAGGGCAGCGCAGGATGGGCCGGCCCGGGTTGGGGCGGGGGGCCCGGCGCGGCCCGGGGAAGGCGCTGCCCTTCGCTCCGCGGGAGAGGGCCGGGCTTCCCCAGTTCAGACAAGTCCTCGCCCCGTTCCCAAGGCGGCTGGTTTGGTGCGACACCGTCCTGACATGTTGTAACTGGTTTCCACACCCACCGCGCCTGAGAGCGACGGGAAGTACCTGCGATGAGCGCTGCGCCNCGCCACACGTGCGGTGTCGACCGGCGGAGCGCCCGCTGCCCTCGCTTTGCCTGGAAAGTTAACTTGCTGGTTGAACAAACAAAACCATCCCCCCCAAAAAACCCCGCCGCATAACGAGCAGACGAACAAACAAAAACAGAGAAGAGAAAGAAAGCAGCAGGAACGCTTGCGGTGTTGTTTTTCACTTGGATTTGATGTCCTTTGTATTCACAGAAAATGTAATTTCGTTAATAATTAAATAATTGCCTGTCACTGCTTAATGTCAGGTAATTATTATTTATTCTTGATACAATTCTTTAATAGAAAGGTTGGTGAAAGGCAGGTGTCATAAAACGCCTGTTTGTTCTGTTGAAGGTTGGTCATGCCAGGCCCTTAAGCCGTGGGGAGGCTCCTTGGCCGAGCCATGGGCCAGAGGTGCTCAGGTGGATGCCACAAAAACCATACCTGAGAGTGTGCAACAGCTTGCAACAAGCTGTTCCCGAGGTTTAAATTTCCTGGCAAGGTTGAAACTTTATACAGAAACTGTCAAAGTAATCACATTTCCATTGGAAAAGAGATAAGGATTCCTGAGGAGAGCACCATGGCCAGGCCCTTGCCAAGGACTGGCTGTACAAGCCTGAGGTTAGAGCTGCTCCCTAAAGTTGCTGAATAGGAAATTTTTCAAATCCTGTGAATATTGGTATGGCCGAGAAGTTCCTTGTCTCTAGTGCTAGTCTGGACCCCCTGTAGAATGATGCATAATTTTCTTTAGTGGACGTTTGTCATCTGTTGCGTTTGTGACGTTTGGGATACTCTCCAAATCTTTCTATATAAAGGCACAGTTACTTTTTTCTCATAGACGGTCTTTTCTTGCTGGGCTCCTGATAATGGCATTAGAAAGGTCTGAGCATGTTGTTAATAGAAGGACAAGACAATCACATCCATGCAGGATTCAGGATTTGTGTTCTTCAGCAGAAGATCCAGTTTTAGCAGCTCTGTTGGAGTTTAAATTCAATTTAAGGCCATTAATGGTACTTACTAAAAAAGTTTTAAGTGACTGATCCCTGTGTCTAATAAGAGAAGATGGCTGATATGCAGGGCTAGGATTAACAGACAAGATTATTTCTCCAAAGATGCACTACAACTTTCCTGGTGCTGGTAAAATTTGTGATCATGTACATAAAGTGTGATAAACATCTGTAAGCCTCCAGAGATGGGCCTCATTCTGCACAGCCTTGCTAATGTAATTGTTGACCTGAGGAGGACCTTTAAAGAATCAAGTTTATTATGCAGAAATCACAATACATGGTTGAAGAAGACACCAAAAAGTTTATTAAGAATTTTGTCCAAACCTCTACTTCTTTATCCAGAATTATATGGTTCCATAGGTTCAGTTTCTGCACAGTAGCTCTTACCTTCTAAGGAGAAAAATACCTGTGTCAAGACATCTAGAGCTTTTGTCAAGTGTACCTGAAGCCATTGTTTTAATTTGGGAGTTCTCTTTTGTTTCATATGAATGTATCTCATGCTGATGTCCTTAATTTCAAAAACCAGGATTAAAATTTTTTCATTTGTCTCAAGTGTTCTGTGATTTATTTCCATGCTGGCAAATTTTACATTTACTTTCTTAAATTAATGTGCACTGCTTTAAGCTCCTTTTGTAAACAGCACTTGTAAATCAAACATCAACTTCAAAGATGTTCACTGTAAAATGACTGTTCTTGTTTTGAAGATGCTGCCTGCACCAGAAGTCTCACTTTTCCATGATTACTTATATGTATACCCTGCTTTCAGCTTAAGTCTGAGCATAAGATGCTGTATTTGACCTATGCCACAATTAATTAATTCATTATGTTCAATGAAAAGTCAAGCAATATACTATACTATTGTGAAAAACAAATGAAAGAACCAAACCAAATAAAAGAAATGGATGTGAGGCAGAACACACATGTAATAATTTTTTTTGTTTTTTATTTGTTCATAACATTCAATATTTGACATTGCACAATGTTACATATTAAGTATTCCCTTAAGTTATTTTCAAAGGACAGAATGAGAAGAAGAAAAAAATCAATTAAGACAGGCTTTTGAAATGAACACATCTTTCTCAACTGTATATATGCAGTCAGTGGAAAGATTTCTTTTTAGAAGTATATCCATTCCAAAGTAGTAAGAATTTTAGGAATATCTTTCACTTGCTTTTGTAAAATCATATTTATTCTTACTTATCATAATAAGACTGACTTTTAAGACTGACTGTGTTACTACAGTGACTAGAGAATGACTTGTCCTGGAGGGCCCTAAAACAGGGGTGTTTTGGAATCTCAGTGAAGTCACCTGTATTACTGTTCAGACTCTTGAGAGCAACTCAGCTGAGTACCTGCATTTTGTACTCTTGGTTGTTCTTCATTCTGTATCTAAAATGTCTTGAAAACCTGTTCCAGACGATTGGGCCAGTCCTGATGTGACTGTTTTAATTTTACAAATATGTTAAGAGTTTAATTTTTGAATCTGTCTGTCTTGCCTGTACTGTGTGCTTAGTTCTCTGTCACCTTCTGCCACAGGCTGTATCTGCATCTGTGAGAAGGGAAATGGTATCCCTCTTATTTTATAACATTTCATTTCTTCTTGTGAGAGCAGTGTAGAATGAAGCCCTGAGTAGCTGTCAGAGGAATTACGTGTAGTTCTTAGTTGGGGGGAGAGCAGTCAGATCCCTTTCGTGTTCTGCTTTCCAGTTCACCACAAAGAGCTACTCTTGAAGCAGCCAGGAACACTCCTTTCCCCCAGGCTCGAAAGCAATCCTATCTGGGAAGATCTGCCCTGCTACTTGGCTGAGACACAGGATTCAAATGGAATTATTCCATATGACATGCTGATGCCAGCTTCAGATCTGGATTTTTATTTCTTGGTCATTTTTTAACCTCAGGCTTCCCAAGTTCCTTATAAATCTTGGTTTAATTGAACATTTAATTGGTTTTTGAAGTATCAGTAGTTATGGAGATTTTTATTTTCATTCCTTTAGGTTAATGTAGCTAATTTACATTTCCTTTTGAGAAGATTTAAACTGTTACCAACAGACAGTGGAAAACTGTTTGCAAAAATATCTGGAAGGTCTTGATCAGAAGGGGGAATTAAGTTACCTTTATACGCCAGTAAAGGAAATCAGAACTCCCTATGACTGTTTGCTATTGTACTGCTATACTATTAATTAGGCCTGTAGGGAAACTCAACATTAGTTTTCAAGCCATCAAGCTTTTTCTAACTTTTCTGCCTTCATTGGATGTTCTTACTAGTTCTGCAGTCCTTCTTTTAAGCTTCATGCCCTAGCTCTGGAAGATGTGCTGCCATCTTTCTATTTTACATGGCTATGCTGATGCTGCTGTCGTGAAACACCTTCCCCCTCCCCCCACCCCCTTTTTTTTTGGTGATTTACTGAGGGTTGCAGAAGTGTAAAGGAAGAAACACTGGGTATTTGTTCTCCCGCTTTCTTAAATCTCCAGTGTACAGCACAAAGCAACCCTTTCAGACCTTGTTAAATGAAATAAAAAAGTATAAGAATGAATTCATAAAACATCAGCAGTAAACAACTTGTTATTAATGTTTAAAAAAGAAAAAAAAAAGATTAAAGCAGCCGCTCCTTTTGGCAGAAGGAATGAGCAGGTTGGAAACTAGACATCAAATTGCTGATTCAGAGTTTGATCCCAGATGTGGGAGGATAAATCTTTCTGGAGTTCCTCATAACTCACTGAAATGAGGTAGGCTGGTCCTGCTTGGGAGCAACAAATGGATTAGATCAGCATGGGAGAACAGATAAGAACTACCTGAATGACTGTGGTTTCAAAGAAGGCAGAGAAAAGAGGTGCATTGCGGAGACAGTAATGTATCAAAAAGTAGGAGATTCAATTGGTTTCTGAAGTGCTTCTTTAGACACTAATCAGTCAGTTGTTGCAAAGGGGGTTTTGAAACACCACCTATGATGGTGTATTGGAACATGCATTGGGTATGTGTTGGTGTTACTGGTATGGATGATGTTCAGTGTACCATGAGCTCTGACATAGCTTGTAATATTGGAACTTCCTAAAATCACTGAATTATGTGTTTAGTTTACTTTATGTAAAAGCTCTTTATCTATCTCTTTAATATAATATTTATCTATTTAATATTTATCTATCTCTTTAATATTTAATTTGTGGCAATAGTAGTCTCTGAGCCTTTTCAAAATATTTCTAAATTTGTGGAAGATGCTAGAAAAAGTTAGAGCAACTTTACTGGAAAAGTATTTTAGTTAATAACTGTGTGCGTGTTATAGATATCTAGAAATAGTCTTACTGTTTTCTTACTTATTTTCTCTTTGCAGAAACATTTCATGTGCTCATGAATGGACACTTAAAAGACTTTATACAAAATACCTGTGAAAATGGAAACCTCGTCTTTACTGTCCTCCTTGCATGATGAATGCAGGTCAGACAACTATATTGAACCTCATTACAAGGAGTGGTACCGAATAGCTATTGATGCTCTGATTGAAGGAGGTTTAGAAGCCTACAAAGAATTTCTTTCCAAAGAGAGATGCTCAGAGTTCCTAGCGGATGAGGAAATTGATTATATTTTGAACAATGTTCACAAACTTCCCCAAAACACAATTTATTCCTCTAACCATGCCATTGATGACACCTCTTCCTCGGGAACCTACTGGCCCATTGAATCAGATGTGGAAGCTCCAAATCTTGACTTAGGTTGGCCCTATCTGATGCCTGGAATTTCTGGTGGCACAAATATTGATCTGCTTTTCCATCCACCACGAGCACAGCCTTACACCATAAAGGAAACTGTTCGGAAGATGATACGCGATGCGAGAAAGGTAAACATGAAAAATAATATTGGGAAAAAAAATTGCAATAGTAATAATAATAATCTAGTTGGTGTTTTATTACAAGGATTTTTTTATTTTTATTTTTGTCCTGGCAGGAAGAAATTATCTGGTTCCTCACAATTCAGTCAGAAAGGTTTTCCCAGACCGAGATCAGTCCTTTGGTGTCATATACACCAGTGTTATTAACCTTAATTTAGAGGGATCAAGAGTTAATTGGAGGGATTAATTAATCCTACCATTATAATGAATAATTACTGTTTTACTGTAATGCTGACCAGCGCATGAGAAATATGTAGATAATCAGCACACCTTTCTTTGACCTCAGTTGAATATACATTAAGTGATACAATTCTGTATAACTTCAAGTTTTATACTAATGTTTCTCTCTTGCATCAGTGGGAACATGCATTTGTTTGGCATGGCAGACAGTTATAAGAAAACACCTTGATGTTTATTTGACTCATGTACCTTGAGAGTCAAGGTTTTATGATTTTGGCATGTCTTTGCAGAAATCAAACTCAGAATGAAAAAAACAAACTAGACTTAGACAACAAAGAAATAGATTTTACTTGTGTATCTTGCCTTCTTTTCTGATTAATGACTAGAAAATTTGGACATTTTTCCAAAGGTACTTGTCTTCAATTAGGAGCACTTGTATCCTGAGTTTCCTACAGCACACTCACCCAGCTTACACCTTAGGGACAGAATGTTGTATGTACAAACCACTTTTGCTCTCAGTGTTTTAAAAGTTTAAAACTTCTAAATTTTTAAAACAATGTCAGTTAAAAAAATCAGGATGGTATTAGCATGCAGATCTGTTTGACACAACATTGTAATACCTCTTTAAAAAGTATGACAAAGTTTCAGAAGTATGTCACACTCTCAGATTTTCCCTGTGAAATACAATTGTGGTTTGCATGACTCTGTGAGCTTTAAATTGGTAGAATGGGCTCTATCTCACGTACATCTGTAAACACTTCAGTGGCTGAAATATTCGTATAAATGTGTGCAATATAAAAGGACTGAACAGGGCGGGGCAGGGAAGGACTGTGTCTTTTTACAATGTCTCTGCTATATTTAGATAAAGCATATAATTTGTTGCCATAATAGAGTTATCACTAGGCCTTTTAGTCTACAGTTTATAATTTAGAATGACTGTATGCTCAAGGAGGAGTTAATTAATTTTCTCCCTCTTTATCCCTTTCTGAGTGAGATTTGATGTTTTCTGTTGTGGTACACAGTGAGACTTGGCTGTGAATTACCCGAAATTCTCTTGTCAACTGCAGCTCCTGACCTACCAATGTATCCACTGTAAAGGAAACAACTAAAACACTGTTAACTCTGTTGAGAAGACTAGTTCAGTTTTTCTTCAGGGTCTTGAAATGCCATGAAGTTAGGCCATTCCTCCTTAGTTGCTCCTTAAATGCAGCTGTAAAAAAAACATTAGGTCTGATTCTTGCTTTTCTTTGGAATAAGGTTGAATGCATAGTATGTTGGCTCCCTAATGTGCTTGTGTTGCTTCCACTTTATAAAGAGGATGTTTTATGTGTGTCACTATCAAATCTGACAGGTGAAAGGTTTGTTTAGGTGATCAGCACAACCTTAGCGTCAACAACCATAACACTTTTGATACAGTGATATAGATTGGTTGCTTCAGGGACCAGCAATTAAATCTAAGATACATAGTGTTATTTAGCCTCTTTTGTCTGCAGATGCATAGGAAAATTGAAAGTATTACTAAGTAAGGTGAAGTATTTAAATCATGCTTACAGTAGGTAAGCCCTTTGTAAATAGCCTAGTGCACTTCTCCTAAGCTACTTAAAAATGTAATTATATTAAACAGTGTTCTTTGTTATGTAGTAGTGGAGATGTGTAGTCTTGAGACTATTCAAAGGCAATAGGATAGTATTACACATGGAAACCAGAAACCTGTAAAGAATAAATCAGAAAATCATGTTCAGCCAACACAGCTCTAAGAAAAATCTATGGGAATTTCAGCAAACTTCTCTGTGAAAATAAACAGGCTGTTGGAGGTGAGCATATTCATACCACTTAAATTTAAGCATCAAGCTTGAGTGAGTTCAGGCATTGATTTCCCTGGGCTACCTGAGAACTCGATGTAGTAGGAGACCAGCTCCTGCACGGGCAAGGGCAGAGAATGTTTCTGCACTGATTCACTCCATGAAGGATCCCATTTGGTGTGTATTTATATGTTTAAACTATCCCAAAAATTCATGAAGGGGACTGAGCCACTTGAAACACTAGATGCTTTTGAATATTGGGATATATATATATATAAGGATAAGATGACACTATTAGTGGACTTATTCTTGACCTCTTTCATGCTTGATGCATCACAGTGTCACTCCTTAGAATGATTATTATGTATGTTAATTTTGACCTTAAGAAGATGGTGTAAACAACATTAAGCAACTTGCTTGCTGACTGCTTTTTTCCTGACTAGAGGAAAATCATTTGTAAGGCCATGCTACACTAGACTAAAACCAGTGACTGTAGAAAAGTGTTGTAATAAAGTCTTGTCACATATTTCGGGAATACACAAGTAGCATAAAAATTATAGACATCACCTTCATTGTAAAGTACAGGTGATATAATAATGGGATTCTTACAGAAAAGATCAATACTGTTAAATCCTAGAAAAATGAGATAACCATTTTAAAGAGATGAATCCATGTTTGTGGTAAGTTTTGTTAGAGCAGGGAAACTGTATTGAGCACAGCATGGCATTACATTGTCACCTATCTACTACAGCACTTCTGTGGGATAGATGTGATGTTAGCAGAGTGCCTTAGGTCAAACCAAAATGTCAACAAGTTGGGGCTTACAGTTGGTGTAACTAGACCTCATCTCTAAATGATACAGTTTGCCAACCACCCTCCTCTGTCAACATAACCCGTGTTCACACAAGGAGGCTCTTTGGCATGACTGTGTCAGCTGGGGAGACACAAGTTTTTTTCACATGTTGATATCACCATGTGAGGAAAAAGCACTGCGAGGTTTGTCTGACCTTAATGATGGAGACTTTTGTAAACAAGCTGGTAGCCTTACTTCTCTTACATTTTGGAGGCTTCTACCTTTAATCATTGGCAGGTTTCCGGCTTCTCTGAGGCTTGAGGTGCTCCTGCAGCCTGACTCATCACAGCTGGGCTGTCTGAACAGCAGCTGATAATGTTTAGTAGTTTTTTACTGAGAAGATTATTCATCTGGGGGAAATGATATCAAGATTATTACTCATCTGTGTCAGGTTGTAGTGAGTTGATGCTGGTTAACATGAAACTTCCTTCTTTTAGTACACTGTAACACGAAGACATCAATAATGAAGTGTTCTCTCCCTCGGTGACTTTTCATAAGAGTTGCCTCAAAACCATCAGTTTGTACTTGTGTGCAAGAAAATTCTTGTACTGTTTTCTCAGGTGTGATTGACAGGGTGAGGCAACAGGGAAGGGACAGGACAGAGCACCAAAGAGACCTTCTGGCAGTGTGTTTTTCTCTTTTACAGTAGCTAGATTCCTCTGTCGACCATGGAGATGTTCCTACACAGTTTTAGAGAGAAGGCACAGTTCAGGCTAATATCCAACTACGGATCTGCTCTTCCTGGAGGGAATTAAAACCTGTTTTTTAAAGAACCATGTTGTTTAGACAACCCAAGGGTTACTGGTTTGTAGCACATGCCAGAAAACACTTAAAGCCTTTCCTGAAATGCTTTTGGGATTCATGATGGAATGTATGAGGTAGCACATTATTCAAAAAATATGCAATACTTTTCATTGATTTTATTTTATTCAAATAGACTAGCAGTTGTAAGTGTGGGTTTATGAAGATGGTGATATTTTAAAGAATTTTTTGAAAACCTAATTACTTAAAAGCTCAAATAAAAAATTAAATTGTTAGTGTATTATAACTGTGGAAAATAAAAAGCAGTTCTTTTTGCTGAAATACTCATGATTGGGGTTTTAAATGAGAAAAAGTTGCAAAACTTGGACCCTTGGGAAAGAATTACATTATATACACTGTGAATCAGTGTAACTTGTTAGTCTTGCTGGACACACTGCAGCTAAGCACTTAGTCAAAAAGGTCTTCCTTTTGAATTCTTGTAAGAGAGAGTTATGTACAAAATCAAATGCCTGCATTGTTTTCTAGAGCAGTGGAACTGGTCAGATAAAAACAGTTGACTCATTTTACAAATATATAAAAAGGAAAATATTTTCTTTTACTTTTGGGGTTTTTGTTTTATTTTGTTGTGTATTGTTTCAGGCAAGAGTGAAAGTTTGTATTACAAACAAAAATGATTCCCTATTAATTATTTGCTATTAATTATTATTCATGATTGTTCATTATTAATTCACTATTATTTACTGTTACTCTTATTTGATCATGTGTATAATACAATAATAATAGTCTAGTACTGGCTGCAGTCTAGTATGAAAGAAAACCAAATTCTTACATGCTTATATGAACAATAAGGTTTCTATACAGAAAAAAAAACAAAACCTTGTAGAATATGTTGGGCAATCTTTTATTTCTCTTTCACCAATACTCTTTGCCAACTATTTTAAATGTAATTTAAACACAGACTGAAACAGTGATAATGAATTGTGCTTGTGGCAGTGCTTGTCTTAGCTCTCTAATTGCATAAGTTCAAGCAGATGAGAGAGGAACTGCACCTTTTTGTATGTAAAAACCAGAGCAATCTGCTGAATTCAGGGAGAAGGAGTAGATAAATGCAGTAGTTGCCCTGCTCAGACATTTTCTGTATTATCTCTAAGCTGCTAGATCATCACTGGGTATCATTTTTAACATGAGAGTAACACAGAGAAATACTCAGTTTCTGGCTGACAGCATATAAAGGCAGCATTTTCCCTGCCAAGATAGTCTGTCCCATGAGGATTTCAGCAGGTGCCTTTTGGTTCAGCTGCTCTGCTGAAGGGTGGACTCATCATAACTTCCTCTCAACTTCTGCTAAAATATTTCCTGATGGTTGAAAACCAACATGGCAGTCATGTGTATGGTTTCCAGGTGAAACATAGTTTTTAGTTTGTGATAGATTTATTTCAGAAAGTGAGGTCATTTCCTATTTTTTCTAATTGCACAGAATACATGGCATGTGTTGGAAGAGGACTCTTCTTGCTCTTGTTGCTATTGTGTAACCCAGTATCAATTTTTTTGTCATCACAAAGTAGTGCTGCTCACAAGTAATTATTTCAGGCATTTTCTCTGCTTGGATTTGCCTTCAGAATCTTCACACTATTTTACTTGCCTGTCCCCTTCTCTCCCTGCTGTCCTGGTCCCCCTAAGTAAGGGTGGTCCCAGAGCAGTTGGTAGCAGTGTCTCACAGTGCAGGCAGAGAGGACTGCCATCGATGGGACACATCTGCAAGCAATTTTATGATCTGGAAAACCTGGGACTTTTGTGAAATCCAATTCTTACGTGCTCTAAATATGAAACCCACAGCTTTTTTCATGGTAGCGTTCTTGTTACGTGGAAAGGATGCAAAACTGAAGAGCAAGCAGAGTTCAGAGTCTGGGGAGTGGGAATCTTTGAGAACATATTTTTTAATTAGTTGTGGTAGTTTTTTATTCACAGATTTCTATCTTTGCAAGACTTTTGACAACTTCAATACCCATATTAAATGATGTAATTAAATAATTTATAGGTATTGCCATTTTTATGTCAGAACTGTGCTAATGTGTTATCAAAATACCACACCTCTGAGATGAATTTAAAAATGGAATAGGGAAGATTAAAGGCCAGATATTGCAGGCAGCTGTATTTCTTTATTAATGTCTGTCTCATTCACATACATATGAGAAGTAAGCATAAGCATATGCTTTGTAGCAATTCCTTTCATTAAAGCATTTTCTCTCATTGACATAAATCTCTGTCAGTCAAAACAAAAGCGCCATTAAAAAGTCATTTACGCTTTTTGCACATTCAGTAGATTAAAGTGTTCTTTATCATGTTCAACAATAACATTGTACTACATTATGCTGAAGCAATTACAGATCAAAATATGCTATAAATACAAAACCGTTGATTTAAAATAATTTTTCCCAGGCAGAATGCTTTTTTCAGTGCCCAGACTAGTGTATTTGGGTTTTGTCCTTCTCCTTTTTTCGCTTGTCCAAAAAATACTGATAATGTTGAAGTGCTATTTTTGTTCATCTGAATTCCTCTCCTGTGGAGAGATCTCCATTTTCCTGGGGTTTTTTTGGTTTTTTTTTTTAAGCCAGGAAACAATCTTGCCTGAAGAACTATAGCCCTAATCACTTCACATTCATAAATCCATAAGACTTTGTTTCATCTTTTGCAGTTTTAGCATAGCTTCTGAACTCGTGATAGCTTTCCAGCACAGCCAGTGATGCTTTGAGGGGGACACATTTATTTAGGGTCATTTTAAACTTTGAATTTGTTATATGGCAGAATTTGGAAACTAAAATATTATCTGTGGTAGAATTTTAAATGAGCATAGCTTAGTGTGCAGATACCTGCAGTACTGAAGTAGTATTTGTGTAGCACAGTGTGATAGAATCTACATAGAAAGTGCAGAAGTGCTGACAAAACAAAATAAGTTCAAAATTTCACATTCTTCTGTTTGGAAGGAGTGGGATTGCATGCCAGTGAGTTACATGTATTACATTTCCTCATATATCAGATCTGAGTACAAGTATCTGCTTCAGTTGTAATTATTTCAGAATGACTTGCCTAATGCTACATTATTTTCCTTGAGGAGGACTGCAAGTATTCCAGTGCACATGATTGAAGAGTCAAAGTACACTTCATTATTTACCTCTCTAAAAGAAATGTAGACCTTGCCAAAGATAGTTGTGTAGCCATGCCTTCCATTTTAGCCTGCTGATAAAGTATGTCTGTAACCATTTTCTATTAAAGATACAATAAAATTGCAAGGGAAGTTAAAGTCCACATTTGCAGAAATGCTGTCAGCATGCCTGAGTCCTCAGAGGGCTTTTGCTCTGTAAAACCCTACTGTAATTTACCTTTGGAAGGAAGGAAGCATTGGCCATCACAACCATAACAGGGTGTTACTGGTGCTGAGCTTGCTGCTTTACCGTTGGATCTGCAGACATCCATAAAATGACTCACCTCAACAGAGCTGTTCAAAATAAATAATTGCAAGATCTGGCCATGGCTTGCTTGATCAGTTAATAATTTTTCAGTGTACACTCTACTCATCAGTAAGCCAGCTGAATTTATAGTAGTGTTATTTGCATTATAAAGACAGAATTATAAGGAACCAAATTATGTATCTTTGCTTTTCTTGCCCTTGTTTGTCATCTTTCCCCATATCTTAGGTGTTTCTTTCCTGAAGCAGTAAACATTATTAGGTTTCACTGCATGTCTGTGTATCATACACGTTATTGGTGTCATAGTCTTCCTGATTGGTACCAGCCAGTACAGACATACCACCACTATAAGCATTAGATTCAGAATTTGTATGCTCTCCTTTATCCTTAGCCAGCAAAGAACATAACCAAAGTGTGTGCAGTTTTGTAAATGAGACTACTGGGATACATTAGACATAAAGTGAATATAAATCACAATTTATTTTTTAAGATAGAGTTATAAACCAGAAGTCTGAGAATATTATACATTAGCAAACAGTACTCAGAGCACGTAGGGGGCATTTTTTATTTTCTTGCCTCTGTGGTTTTAGTTTTGATAAAAATTACTGCTGTGAATTTGTAAGTATGCAGACTAATTTGTGATGAAAATCAGTACTTCCCTGATCAAAGTTGCAAACCATAGCTGTGTAATGCTTACTTTTCAAATATATTTGTAAAAGCATGAAGCATTTCTTAGCTTCAGATAAGGAGGGTGTGACGTATACAGGGTGTTCTCATGCCTTATCTAGGAGCAGTTTATCTTAACCAGTTCTGTCTCTTGCTCTGGAATGCTCATGCTGACTGCCCAGATGTATGGTGTGAGGGAACACAAGAGATTCCTCAAAAACAGGGTCCATGGTGACTGCTGCATTCCTCAGCCAGGAGTGTGGGGATGTAGCTGCTTTCAGAAAGCTTCTTGGTGCATCTTTTATCCAGGGATTTTTGCTAACTGCAGCACCAGATCTCCTCAGGCCTTTTCACTTCTGCCAGTGATCCTGCTGTCAGAGACGAAGCTGGGTGATAGGATAATATGAGAAGTTATGCCATATCTCTTAGAGATGAAAAGAAAACTTTGAGATCTGCATCATTCACTGGCAGTCAGGCTGGAACAGTAGCACAGGATTGTGTGTTCAGGTAGCCAAATAGGTGTGCCTTCAAACAGCAGATATAACATCTTAGCCTTATTTTCATGCTGTTTCCTGGAGCTGCAGGCACTCTTTGCCAAGAAGGCTGCACTTCAGCTCACTAAATTCCCTTTATAGGTAAAGCACTGAGACATCACGTTTGAATTTGGGTGAATCTGAGTGGCATCAGCCCACAGAAGGCATTGTAGTTAGTGTTTATCTATAGGCTTTTGATTGATAAGGAAGAAATAATACTGAGGATGAGATGAAATAGCCAGCACAGAAGAAAATTATGATTCTCAGTGGGACCTTTCTCAAAGAAATGCCCACTAAGGGACTAAGCTCTTCTTAAGCTGTACAGAGCTCCCTGCTAGTGAGCTGTGCCTTCTGATTAGAGAAGCAGAGGCAGCAAACAGAAGTTACACTGTCAAGACAGCAAAACTGATTTGCTTCTAATGCCAGGGAGATGCTGCTTGTCAAAGCAACTAGGTCTCTATCTAGCATGACAGAGCACAGAAATATCTGAAGCTGTCTGCTGTTCTGATAATTTCCTGTCACTGACTAATGGTGGATTAGCACAGGCATGCAATAATTGCCTGAAAAGTCACTCTTAAGGGTGTGGGATTTTTTAAATAATAGGCAGGCCTATGTGGCTGCACATAAAGTGTTTGATAGAGATCAGTAACCTTTGTTTGCTGAGCATGGGCCTAAAAATACAGCCATCTACAGGTCTCACTTTTACAGCAGTATGTATTCTAACAAGTCTACAGAAAGTTGCTTTAAAATGTAACAAAACCTGTGTTATTTTGCTCAAAGGATACAATTTTGAAATGAGAAGACTAAACATAGAGATTAAACTGGGAACTGTGACTGATTCTTCTATTTGTTTATTTATTTGCTATCACCCTATTTAATGTTTTAGCATAACATGAGCACCAGTAATATCACTATATTTTCTAATGGATTTTATGATGCACAAAATGATTGCAGTAATATTATCATCTATTCTGTTAATGAATTCTGGATTACTGAATATCAGTAAGCTACTTGGGACAGAAATCTCATTAGTCAGATGATTTGATTTCTTATGCATAAGTTTAAGGATGAAAGTTAGTCCAGATCTGAAGTGCCATGATACGATATTGCAATCACCCGTTACAGGATTCCTGTGTCAAGCAAAGGCTCTGTTCTTTGTCCTGACATTAGAGGAGTTAAACAGTGTCTTTGCAATGAGTTCTTGAGAGCTCAGGAAGCTCTTCTGTGTACATGCCAGAACCTTTCAAAGTCAGAGCTCCAGGTGCTTTTTGGGGGAAGGAGAGTAAAGGAAGGAAAGGATGTGCTGTTCTTGGGTGTTGAGAAAGAGGCAAGTCAGAGGAGCAGGCATCATAGTTGATTCTTATGAAAAACCATTGCAGCAACTAAACACTGTTTAGTCCTTCAGAGGGACTATAACACTCTGGAGCCTGCACCCAGGGCGAAAATGCTGGCAGCTTGAGCTTACTGGAGTCTCAGAACATCATACAGCTTAGGACATAGAGAGATCTTTGCATCAGCTGGGCTCTACTCTGTGGTGGTGAGCATTGGTCAGGAGTAACTCCCTGAGAATCTGTATCAAAGGGGTGGGAGTAAGGCAGGAAAGTTGTGCATACTGAAGTCACCACACTTACAGGATGACAGGAAACCATCATACATATATTCTTGGTCATAGTTCCTCTTTCCTTTCCCTCCCTTTTTGCCTCCCTCTCCAGCTCTGTCCTTTGAACAGCCCTATCTCCTCTGCCCTTCCTCCTTTCACTGTGTTCCTCAGACAGAGGTGAACATTTGCTGCCTGCTCTAGACAGTTCAGGCATCTTTCTGGAAAGCAGTTCCAAGTGTGACATCTGGGAATAATATCTCCCTCTTAGGTCAAAAATAAAGAAATGTGGCTGCCCTGGAGGATGCCAGTCAGCAGACCTAAAGACAGTGCTTGCAGCACTCCCTGTCTCTGTCACACCCAGTAAGAGTTTGTAAAACACCAACATCATGTTAGAAACACAGCAATGCTTTTGAATTGCTAATCAAATCATTTTTTTTCGCCAGATTTCTGATTTTTATTATAAATTGCATATCTGACATTAAATATTGGGAAGGTATATTTTTTGAATAGGACTATCTTACTCATGTCTTTGGCAAAAATTACGAAGTTTAGAGATCAAGCAGTTGTGTATCAGAAATTACAGTGGGCTATTTAATTACAACCATGACTTGTATGCACAATTGCTTTTCATTACATTTTATCAAACAGTTCATCTAATAAAACTTGACAAGAATTTTTGAGGGGAATGTTTAGTAAAGGGCAGAGAGACAAAAATACATCTGCTCAATGAAGACAGTTTTTTTTTTTCCCTTCAAGTAGAATTAGATCCGTAATTCTGGGAGGATTTAAATACTGTAATTTGTATGTGAGAGGTTCTATTAACTTAACATGCATATGTGTGCAGGATTGATGCCTAGGGATATGGCCATATATCATTAAGGATCTGATTTTGAACGTTTAATTAATCTCTTTCTCTTAAATCATGCCACGTTACATTTGTAGTCCAAAATGAGCCACATCTTCAGGTGATTGCATCCACTGTGAGCACCTAAAAATGTGTCCAAGCAGACTGCTGTAATTCTTTTACTCTAAATAAAAACTGTGTTGAGTAACTGAATATCTGAAAGCCAAGCAAAGCCATGAAACCAATGGAATGTTTTCCTTTCCCCAGATGCTATGCAATCCCTTTACTGATCCCTGCATTCAGGCCCAGGTCCTGGAGAAGTGGGATGGATGCACATATGAATGTTACAGAAGGTAGTCCCTTCAAAAGAAATATAAGAGCGAGACTTAATTTATCATGTTGAGACATAAAGAGCAAGAATAGATTTTGCCAATATAGAATGTCTATCAAAGAACATTTTATTCTGTAATTTCCTATAAATAGCCTCAAACAAAATTTTTAAGTCCTCTGCTAGCAAACCTTAACAGTGTATATGGGGGATACAGGCTTTTTATATTGGGCCGCATTGCACATGTCTACTGAGCTTATGTACACTGCAAGAAAAATTCCATGGAAAAGTTTCTCAATTTGTACTCTTAAGGCTTTAAAAATGATTGCAAAATGTATTGCAAAAAACACACATGCACTTTGTTATGCATGCTGGCATGCAAGTCAGAAAAACAAAAGAAAAACCAGTAAGAAGCTAACATCTGGAATTTAGTTACTGTGGTAGAACGGTCCAAAATATTTTATTGATTTTGTTTTTGTTTTCTTAAATTAAAACAAAACAGCTCGAGAAATAGACAGTTATGACATGTTGATACAAAATGGTGTGTACATAGGTAAGTATACCTATTTTGAATTTTCTTAGTGGTGTTTCAAAAAATTCTAGGGATCAGAATTTCATAGTCTTCTAAATTCTGTACAGAGACATTGTTCATACTGTCTGAGGAGGTAATTTGCTAAGTTTAATTATACAAAGTAGTCCTTTGAGATACAAAGTAAAAGAAGAAAACATTTCAGTTTAATGTGTTACTGCCTAGTTCATAACCCAGCTATCTATTTTTTAGGTAGTAGACTTCACATAACAAAAACACAGATAATGTGAAAAGGGAAAATATCTAATTTCTGAAATATGTAATAACAGTATTTTAATGCAGGCACTGAAGTTACAAAACTGAGTACTCTATCTGAAAACCTCATTAGAAGATAACCCTTTTTTTCAGGCTTTTTTTCCGCAGAATGTAATTAGTTTGAAAATACCACAAAAAGCTAGGTGTTTAAAGATTTGGGGGGATTTCCAGCTAAGTATATTTGTTGAAACATTCTAGGAGCACAGTTATAGTTACCTGTTTTGGAAATATGATACTGAATGAGAAACAAAAAGTTGTGGCATTTTAATTCCAAATACGGAAATCTTTCTGACTTGTTTTAAAGAAGTAACAGTGGCATTGTTATTTTCATTTCACACTGTTGTTCACACAGACTTTCTGGTTTTAAAATCTCAAATGGAACTTTTTCAGAGCTGGTTGTTGCCATACAGTGTGTGTGGGGTTTCAAAATATATATAGTGCATGCAAAAAGAAACAGACATGGGTTTAAGCATGATTTTTCCTTACTCAGTAGATCTAAATCTGGGAGATCTCTTTGATCAGTCTTGGCTGAATCTGTGTAAAGAATCTAAAATTTTCCCTAAAGAAAAGAAATCCCTAATATGGTACAAAAAGGCTTCTTGTTGATGCCTATTGGAGGCATTGCTATCCTAACAGTGGAGAAATTTCTGAAAATTATGCTAAATATACTCCAGTCTGAAGGCTATGAAAGAAATCACTTTGACTAGAATTCAAGCTACTTCTCTAGTGAGGAGAAAATTGAAAATATAGAAAGCATTGTAACATAAAAGGTAAAAATAATCCCATACTTTAATTTTAGTGACTTCCACTGGCTGTCCTAAATGACGGTAAAAATACACTGATTTGTATTTTTTCTTTCTCAACAGCTGTGAATAAAGCAATTACAGTGTAAGTAATAAGCATTGAACTATTCTGATTTTGCTTTTAAATTGCTGATCTGTGGCTCTAAATTGGATTTTGGCCTGAAACAGCAAAAATGCAAAACATCCTTTTTGGATCAATTTTATGCTTATAAAATATATAAACTAAGTAAGAGAAATCATTTTACCTGTTAAAAAATAAATAAGAACTGACATTAAATATTTTTAAATAAGCTGTATTAACAGGTTAAAAATATTTATATTAAAAAATACACACACAGAGACACTGGAATTTCATTGAAAAGCTTGCTGTCAGCAGCTGCCACAGGCTGAAATGCAGAACACCTGTGAGTATGATGTATGCCAAAAATCGTTCATTGTTATTATGAACATAGCTAACTAAATTAATGCATTATGAAAATTGAGAATGGTATTACACGCAGGACGCTTTAATTAATTTCAAAGTCATGGTTGGCTCTTGAAGGTCAGCAGGTTGTCCAGGAAGGATTTTAATGGTAATAAACTGTACACTCTTTTTTCCTTCCATTCTCAAATTTGTTCAAAACCACAAAACCAAGAAAATCTCAATTTAAATGTTTAATTTGTTTTCAAGTTGTAAAATATTCCACAGTGTTTCACAGAATCTGTAGTTTTTGCTTCCTTGATTTTTTTTAGGCGTGCTTTGGGGTTCTCTGTGCCCGGGAACTTGAAGTGAATGACTCTTTGCACTGTATCTGGTGAGAATTCCTATGTCCCAGGTTCATTCTCCTCAAAATCCCAGTGGCAGGCCTGTGGTTTTGAGCTCATTCATAGAGACATGATATCCTCCCAAGACTAGCAGTTATTCTGGTATTTTAATGAATGCTTTTTTTTTTTTTTTTTTTTTTTTTTTTTTTTTTTTTTTTTTTTTTTTTTTTTTTTTTTGTATAAAGCAGTCTTCTGTACTTGATTATATGCCTCTGCTTGTACTGTGTCCATGTGTCCTCTTCATGAGTCTTGTTATTGCTTTCCTTTTCAGATATGATTTTCTAATTGATTTTACTGGGAGTTGTTTTGAAAAAGAGCTGGGTAAACATGAGCCTGTGATCAGTTATTTTTTAGCCTTTAAAACACTACAGTGTTTGTAGCTTATTTGGCCTCTCCCTATTCATCTTTCTAGCTGTTTCTGGACTGCAAAATCAGTCGAGGCTTACAAAACTGAGAAATTCACAGCTTTTGGTGTCAGAAGGGACTGTAATGATAATGGCATCTGACTCCTGGCACTACACAAGCCTGCCAGTGTTGAAACTTCAAAGAGCTGAGAGTAAGACTAAATCTGACCTTAAAACCAGTGGGTGCTAGTCTTACCGTCAACACTTCTGGGTAACTAATTCATAATTGCCCAGGAGAGAAGGGTTTTTTTCAGACAAACACTTTTCTCTAAATGATGGAATTTGCTTGAGGAAACCCAGGTTGCAAGCCCAGACCAAGCTTGCTTGAGCTTTCTGCTTGTGTATCTCATCACTCAACATGACAGTCAGCCAAAAGAGAAGGTGCAGAGAATTCTAAATGCAGGACTGGAGGGTGAGGTGAGGTGAGGCTCAGGCTGATTCGTAGCTGCAGGGGTTGCTTTCATCGGGACCTTGGGATGCTCAGTCTCTCCACAGTCCCTGGCTGTTGGCCTCTGAGAATCTGCTCACAAAGCAGGGATGGGTGCACAAGGACACTGATGAGGAGCAGGGTGTCTTCACCTCCTTGGAGCATCACCTTAGCGTGACCAGACTGTTTCCAGTGGCAAAACTCATTAGCAATGGGCTGACTCAGGTGTCCCTGCACAGGACAGCAGCGTGACACACACACACACACACACACACACACCCCCTGTATGTGTTCAGCTTCCCAGATAAAAATAGATGCAAAATGTTATTCCTGCATTTATGGAATGGTTTGCGCTTTACAGAGGAAAAGCTTTCTGTGTGCATTTAAATGTTAATTTAAGAAGAATTAAAAAGATACTTATTTTTTCTCGTAATTCTTCCAGAGTCTTTTATGACAGAGAGGTAGCAGAAACAGATTTCAGTAAGTTTCTGGTTTTTTAGTTGCTCCAGGGATGATTTGGGAGGTTGTAAATAACATTACTCTATTAAAAATATATTTTTATGCTATTATCTTCTAGAACTGGATAAAATGGGAGTGATTTACATGTTTTGCTAGTTCCCTGCACTTGTCTCCATTCAGAGGTCTTTTACATCCTTTAAAAATATGGGGAGGGTTTGTATGTTTTTATTTTTTACTGAATATAAAAAAAATTTGATTAAATATATTGGTCTAGGACTTGGAACACTTGCATACAAATTTCTTGTAGAACAGAAACTCTTCATCTATAAATATGAACATAACCTCAGAGTGATTTGTAAAGACATAGTTTGGGGTGCTCATGTTAGGGGTAGGGAACACAGTTTCAAGAGCTTATGCTGAAATCTTTTTTCAGGTGCTTCCAGTGGTTTAAAAGTTTATATTTTGCATCAGCCTTTTGTGTGTTTGTTTTGTCCATGAGATTGTTTGTTTGTTTTGAGCATTCAAGCAGAAATATTTCAGTAATATCCAAATATGAAACAGAGTTGTTTGCTTCCCTGTTATCTGCCCGTCTTCTGATGTTACTTTTTTTTTTACAATATTCCTCTATGCACCAGTGAGAAACAAGAAAATAACTTTCTTGTTGTTCACTTGGAATAATGTTTCTAACTTTCTGAAAATTATGTATATTGCATTTTTAAGATTGAAAAGAGACTGGAGTATCTTTTAATTACCAACTGCTGGTCACAGTAAATCGAAAATTATAATATTCTCTGAAAAATTCCTTCCTGAAAGCTGTACTTCAAATCTTGAGTGAGTACACACTGCACCAACATCTGAAAGCAAATTAAGAATTACAGGGAAAGACCCTGAAGAGCAGGAAAAGATGTACACCTTTTTAAGTAAGCAAGAAAAAAGGATAAAAACATAGTCCTGTTCCTACATCTGAAATGATTGCTCTTTTTTTCTTTTGTTGATAGTTCAAACCAGTGCTGGTTTGAAACTTTGTATCTAAAGGAAAGAGTCAAATAATGAAATGTGGGGTTTTTCAGTCAGTGTGTGTGCACATGTGCAATCCTCTACATGCACATGTGCACTCTGTGCTACAGAAAATTGTGGATTCCTGGATTCCATGCATGCACAATGCACAGGGAGCATAGCAGTCTGATATGGGGAGAGGCTTCCTGGCATGAATGTGGAGTGGGCAGGTCACTCAAGGGAAGATATTTCCTGATACCTGAGAGATATTTAGTAAGAACAAATACTTATTTGAAAGTCATTATTTTGCATCAAAAAGCAACACTTTACAAAGTGTTCTTGGAATAAAATGTTCACCTCTACTCCACAGATGTATATTGCATGTTCTCATCTCCGTCCTTACTTCAAGCAACTAAAGTTATCTGGTATATTTAGCTATTAGCATGTTTGGCACATTTTCCAGCAGAGCCAATTTGCCAACAGAACATGGCTTGATGTAAATCCATGGGTGGTTTGGTCAGTGGTGTTTCTGCTTTCACACCTTATTATTAGAAGGCTCTGCTTTTGATGGCAAAAGAAGTGAATTTTCCTCTCTGCCCCTCATGTTTCCTAGCGTGTATACCCTTGAGGTACACACATATTCAATGCAGGAATGTTTTGTGGCTGCGGGGGTTCACTTGCACAGATAGGCAGTGAATCTTGCAAAGAAAGGTACTGAGGAGCTGCAGTAGATGCCCCTGAGACTGCTTTTTTTTCTTACTCCATTCTTAAATTCAGGTATGTGCTGTGATGTTTTGGAGGATACTACCATGCTCTAGCAGGAGTTTTGCATTTTTTTCCAGATGTTCAGCACGATTCCTGATTAGATCTGTGATTATCATTACCCAAATGGAGGTTAGGTGTGTGTGTGAACTGGCATGCAATGTGCATTAGGAGGAATATTTTGTAGAAAGGGGAATGTTCTCACATACATGAAGCTGTGGAGTGGAAGACTTGTCATAACATGTTTCTCTTCTACCCATTAAAAAAACCCTATTAACTTGCCATTAACTTGGTCACTAGCTCAGTTGAGTGTAAAAGGTTCAGTTACTTGCACAGTGATAACTCGTTTATTTGAATAGTTGTTCATTTTAATGATTCTTGAATGAGTGCTTCATTATGCATCCCATCCATTTGAGAATGAGAAAAATGAGAGGAGCAGACCATTGTGCCCATCTGTGGCTGAGGCAGATGGAATCTGGATCATGGAAGGAAGGCTTGCAGCCTGGCTGTGTGTCTGCTCCTCCCCAGATGTGTCCTGGAAGTGGCCTAGGGCTCTGATTTAAGGAAACATTTATGAATACACTTAACGAACTTGTAACCATTAAAAATAAACTTTTACATTTAAATGGAAAGAGTAGTAGATAACAAAGATGGAGTATTATAAGTACCTGATCAGACTTTATCACAAGAATCAAGTAATCTTTTGTCTGATTTTGCATAATTGCAGTATCAAATTGCAAGTGACGAATTAATACTTGTGTGGTCTTGTGGAAGAGCTGTATGCAGATCAGTGAAAGTTGATGCTAACTGCATTTACAAAATAATAGTGTCACCAAGATAATTCTGAAGCTGTATTGCTTCTTGCTTGATAGAGATGGTTATTCAAAAGTCAGCTCACATAGAGGCAAAAGATCAATTGAGCAAAAACCTGGCAGAAACAAGTAAGAAAGAGATGTTTCTTTAAGTTTTTTTCACTTGTCTTTGAATTCCGTCTCTTATCCTTTGACTTGCAACTCCCTCAAATACCTCACTACCTATGCAAGATTCACTCTTGAACAAGAATTGTCAGGTTTCACTTAAAAACCTTTTAAAGGATTTAAAAATGGAAATGTTTTTATAAATACAGTATTTTTAAAACATAGTATTGGTCCTGAAATTATAAATCTTTAATAATAATTATACTTGTAATTTTTTTTATTGTTTTGGGGTTTTTTTTAATACTGCATTTGATTCAGGAATTAAATTCTGTTTAGTACCTTGTTTAGTTCCAATTCACTATTCACTCCACTGGGGCTACAAGAATTGCAGCATTACTTATCTTCTTCATTTCAGTTTGCTTCATGGGAGGTTTGAGCAGGGTTTTTATAATTGCTTCCCCACTATTTCAGACATCTTGCTCCATATGTTATTGTGCATAAAAATTTAAATCTGTTTTCTTCCTGAAAAGCTGCACATAATTACTTACTAACAAGTTTAATCTTTTCTTATCTTTAGGACATTCTGCTGATGCTTTCAGACCAGTCTGCAATTTTTTTTTTCCTTTTTCTTTTAATCTATAATAAATAATCTAGCATGCCAGGGTAATGGATTTTACCTGAGGACCTGAAAATGATTTGCAGACAACAATTAATTAATTAGTTTCAAAACCTGTTTTTAAAATAGGTGAAATTGAAATGCAGTCTGCCAGCACACAGTCATTAGCAGTATGTTGCACAAGTAGCTGTGGCTGCTCTGTGAGCAGGTGGTGTAATCTGCATCTCATGGGTATCAGGGAAGGTTCCTGCTCAATTGGCAGTGTGTTTAAAAAAGTAAATAATTTAAGTCATCTGATTGGGTTGTTTACTGACATTCAGATATAACTATATGCTGTATGGACTTATGCAGGCATACATTATGTCTGTAATATGTGTTTCAGAATACTGATCTGACATCATTGCTGCTTCTTTATTTGCAACATAAATATTACTACAGATGTTGTCCAGGTATGCTATTTTTACTTATAAACGCATTTTACTATGTCATGTAGCTAAACTGGAAAAAATTTAAAGGTGAACAGAGAATCTAGCAGAGCTAAACCCTGCAGAAACTTTTCGTTATTCATCCTCTCTTATTTGTACCAGAGGATCTCTGGCTTTCCTTTATACTGACCCATCACTGACCAGTGACCAGTAATTTAAACAGCCTGCATTCTGTATTTTTCTGGTTTACTCTAACCATATTTCTGCTTGAGTTGGCCTCCTTAAACATATTTAGGTACATCTATAGAATTTGAAATTAGTGGCATTGAGGCAAATAGTAGTTGTAGCAGGAATCAAAAGCTTTATTGTGAGTATCATAAGGGTATAGTCATAAAACATGGAAGAAAAGGGGGAGTATTTTTAAGCTTGTATAAAATGCATATGAACCCACTTTAAGTCCACATTCAGTATCCAATATCAGGTTTTTTCAGTTTCAAATTTAAATGTGTGTGGAGTTCCTCCCTTGAAGGAGGGAAGAAGGGACAGGAAGGGAGAAAGAAAGAATTAAGGGCGTGAAGTGGTAGGGGGGAAGGAGAGGGAAGAGGGAAGTAAGGCAGTCACAGAAGGAAGGGAGGGGGGAATAGAAATAGGCCATAATAATCTGTAAATTATAATAGGTTTGCTTCCCCTTTTGTCACAGCAATATTAAAAACTTTAATATCATTGAGCCTTACAGTCTGCTAGAAATACATGCAGTCAAAATGTTTTCATTTTGATTTCACAACTGCTTTAAACATATGGCCAATAGCAGTCCTTAAGTGTGCGTACCTCATGTATCTATTGCTAATTCTCAAGCACATGTATGAAGCTGAATATAGAAGCTGTATTTCGAAAAAGAATGAAATAAGCAATGTTCGAAAAGGTGTTCTCCCATTTGCCCTTGCCTAAATATGTGATTAGCACTCATTTCAGTATTAATTGACTCTTGTGTTGGTTTTCCTTTCAGAAGTCAGGCTGAGCAACTGGCTTGGCTCATCAAACTGTTTTTTGAATTGTGGCATTATTTCCCTGATACTCAAAAGTTTAATTAAAAATGACCAACAGCAAAATTATTTTGCTGTCTTGCATGTGAACCATCCAGGTCTGCTAATTGCAGCCACAACAAATATTACTCTATTGCAGTACACTTGAATATACCTTCTTAACCTAATGACAAAGAAATTATGCCACTTTCCAAAGACTAATAGGAGGCTCTGTTGAGGCTTCCTTTCTTCACTTTGGTATTATCTTCTCTAGACCATGATCTAGAGGAGGTTTTTAAGCAGAATTGGTTCTAGTTTCTGTTGGAGTTCTATGGACATATAACAATGTCTTCTGCAAGGATTCCAAATTTTTTATTCCTCTTTTTCTTCTACATTTATCTCTGAACACTTTCTCTACTAGTGTTCCTTACGCAGTCTACTTTTTGGAAGAAGTTTTGAGTGTCTATAGAGGACTAACCTTCAACAATTACTGATGTAATTAGGGCTTGTTTCTCAGTATTAAGGTCATTAAGTCAGGTGTATAATCAGGTCATGCTCATTGGTCTGCAGCCTTTCACTGATTTGAAATCTGGTTATTTAACTTTTTTTTAATTTGCCACTGCCTATGAAAATAGATTTGTTTTCTCTTGGATGCAATGTCTTTCATGTAGGAAAATACTAGTCTTTTCATGAATTTGTGTTTACTTGATGCAAGATCACCCCAGTATAAGACTCGTGATCTTATACACGTGACAGTACACGGCTTACAAGTCTTCCTCAACTGTATGCTTTTGTTTTTCCACTCGCTAAAAATGTTGCTAGGCCATCCATGTGGACTGCGCTTAATGTACTGCATATAGGCATTCCAAAGTCTATCTTTCCAAATCATAATTCCCCCTGAATCACCTCAGGTTTGCCTGCTGACTTGGATACACCAAAATTTGCATGTGCATAGAAATGCAAAAATAAGTGTTTCCTGCTTTTGAGACATTTATTTTCATCTAATTCCATTCTTTTCCAGCATCTACTATGGAGTCAGTCAGCACTGTTTCCACCCCTGTATTATATACATCTGCCTTTGTTTTTAGATTCTCTTCTGTGCAAGTTGTACCTGTTGTACCTACTTATTCTTGAAAGCAAGAGGAAGGGATTTCAGGTAGATTTATACAATAACCATATAACTACATATTTATGTTTTTCTGGATATTTTTTTCTGATATATATACACACTAGCAGAAGCATTGAAACCCATGCAGGGTATTTTAAATATGTAGCTTATTTATAAAATACAAATATTAGATACTCTTCCCATATAATTTAGTTTCAGAAATGAGTTTACTATTAAGGTCTTAAAGATGACAAACAGTACACAGCTCTTCCATAAGCAAACTTAAAAGCAAAATTATCCTTCCTGGTCTAGAAGAGTTGGTCTGAATCATCTCTTCTTCCTACAAATCTGCCTTTGATGAAGAGAATCTTTCATTGTTTCCAAGCGACTAATTAACAAATGCCAACAAAGTTCTGTACTTTAAGAAATTCCTTTGTTATAGATTAAAGTTTACAGCCTGTAAATGTTCATTCATATTGTGGGGTTCTATACATTTTCTAGCATTTTTTCAATATACAAAGTCTCAGGAAGAGGGGTTTAGTGTTGAAAATGTATACAGGACTCTTGAGGAAACCAAATGAATCAGTGGGAAGGCAGACTGACTCAGAGCATCAGTCCATTCCTAATCTAAGAAATCCCACCAAAATGTACTGTTAAAGGTGGCAAACCCCCAAAATATTCTCTAGAAATGTTATCTAGATTAGCTGAAATCTCATATATTTTTTTTTTGACTCTTTGATAAGCAGTCAATTATTTTAATATTTCTTGAAAGAAATCACAGGAAGGGACCTTAGAAGTATTAATGTCCAATCTAGTTTACTGTTTCATAAGGAGCGTTTTTAAGCAGGAGTAATTTGAAAGGACAATTTTAGTATATTTTAAAAAAATATTTTTGCCCCTTTCCTTTCTCCCTATCCCCCCCTGCATTTGAGGTGTCCCTTTCCCTTGTTCTCAGGTGTGAAATAATAATTTCAGGTATTGAAAGAGTTTTTAACCTTGCAATGGTCAACTCATACTACTGGGACTTTTAAATAAAATAATTAAGGCTTATCACATTGTTGTGCATTGTTTGTTTTTGTGCAGTCATTAAATATTGCACACATGAACAAGTGCTTCTACTTACAAACAAATTTAAAATAAAAAGTATCACATTAAAATATTAATTCAAGTAGCCTAAACATTCACTAAATATTAAGAGAACCCATGAGAACCCACATATTGAAGCTGTTATACTCTTTTAAATAAAAAAAAAATATATATTTCTGAAGCAGCAAGTCTTTGAAATTCATCATAGAGAATGCCAGAGGCTAGAGAAGTACCTTTCATTTTTGTGTGAATTTCCATTGTGGTACAGCAGAGTCGTAGGCTGTCAGAAGTCCTGGCGTTTCCTTTCTGTTTGCTTTCCTCAGAAAAAGCTTGGCAGCTTCTCAACATAACAACTGAATATGAACATTCTAAAGAGCTAAATACAAGTATTACAGTCCTGCTACCCAACCAGCTGCAGCCCACATGGCATTGGGAACACAGCAGCAATATCAATGGCAAGAGAAGAAAGGGCAAAGTCCCTAATGCATTCCCTCCATCTTGCCAAGGATTTTCTGTGCTGCCTTATGTCCTTTTCTGTAGGACCTCTGCCTGCTTCTCTTTTCAGTGACAGAAGACAAGTTGCTTGCTAAATATCAAAAGCATTTTAGTTGTTGATGAGAGCATTGCAAGCAGGAAGAAAAGTGTTAAAACTGAGCATTGTGAACGCTTGTTGTTTTAATCATGCATTACATATTTTTGCAGATTCAGGTAAATATGTTCTTGTCTATAGTGTGCCAGAACTGAGCAGCAGCTGCTTCTTTGCAGATCCTTCATTCCAAGGATTAGGTTTATAAATGCTCTTTGGAAAGTCCCCATGAAGAATCCCTGGAATATCTCCTTCCATCTTCTTATTGCCATGACTTGCTGACACTCAATTCTGCGTGTGTGGAAGTAAAGCTTCAGAGGAATTACTGCCTCTGCTGCTGGCCAGAGTGAGATGGTGTCTCCTGTAGTTTGGTCAGCTCACATCCTACCATGGCTCACATCCTTCAGCCAGAATAACAACTACCAAACCCATAGATAAAGATCACATTTCTAGAATTAATGTAGCTCTCTCCCATAAGGTTTGCAAGGTAAAATTCCCAGCTGTGTGAATTTCAAGAGGTAACAGAGAAGGCATCGCTTTAAAGTAGTGTATGTATGCCTTGCTGGCTTGGCCTGCAATAGCTTTCTCAAAGGTAATGCAGAAGGCTTCTAAACCTTCACTTTTCAGAGAAAACAGTCTTTTTTACATTTCAGAGAACTTTTGTTTTGGTTTTAGTTTCACCTGCAAAAGAGCTTATGCTGGTCTTCTGATCTGCTTTTTTTAGACATATTAAGCTGCACAAAAGTTGCCAAATTGAGAAAAAGGCAGAATTCTCATGTAATTTTAAGAAGATTGTTGTTCATTGTAAAAATTGGTCTTCCCAGTGTTTTCAAAGTAAATTTGAGAGCTCCTGTCATATGACAGTTTTTACTGTCATATTATTCTTTGCAAACAGATTCAGAACATTTTCCACTGTTATTGATAGCTAGAAAGTTTCCCTGCAGCCCATCTTTTGTGTGTATTTTTTGGACAGAACAGGTAAGTCTTTACCGTGTGGACTACACAGGTAAACACAGTTAAAACTATTTGTATAGTTGCCTTATGTGGTTACCTGCCTTCATCATTTTCTAATAGCTTGCATTTGTTTTTCTTGTATTGCAGGAGATAGTTAAAAGTTTAGTTTGTATTTTCTGGACAGTAAATTTACTCATATGATATTTTGTTGGTGTTGAACTTTTCTGATGCCCTGTTGCAGAGAGAAGCTGTTGAGGTTACTGGAGATTGCTAATGTACATGTTGGGAGCTAGTTTTTATTCCATATAAAGTTAGTTTTTACTTTAAAATTCCTAGGGTTTTTTAGGTGATATGTGACATGATAAAATGAGGCTTGGTGATCAGAGCAGAAGGTGTACTCGGTTTTGAGAGCCTGTGTTTTCTATGGTAGAAATATTTTGGAGCAGGAGAAGGAGGAGGAAAAGAGGATAGTGAGGGTTAGGAGAGCTGATTCTGAGGTGGTGTAGCTGCCTGTAATAATGAAGTGCCAGACTTCACCCTGTAGTTAATTAAATTGCATTTAAAAAATGCAATAATGGAAGAACATTTCCAAGTACACTACACAGTTATTGTCTATTGCTCTGTCTCTGTAGGGCCAAATTAAATATATTAAATAAGATCTCAGGGGGTCAATTATGATGATAATACAAGTAGTGACATTGCAACAAGTAGTGACATTAATTTCACTAATGTTGCATAGGTATAAATCATCTCAGTATTTGTTCCATTATATTGCCACAGAAATTGTAGGAGAATAGATAATACTCAGATGGTTTATTACTATTTATATTATTGTATTAGGCTGTATTTACAGAGCAAGGCTCCCCTCATTATATTACATTTTGGCACTTTATTGCAAGACTTCTCGTCTGTTACTGTGTTTTGAGACCTCAGCAATTCATCCAGCACAAGTGGTTTCAAAGTACACATTGCAATGAAAGGATTGTGTTGTGCAAAGCATTTCAAGGCGGTCTTCAATTTTGCAAATTAATACCAAATTAATGAACTTCTGTCTTAGAAGCACTCTGGTGTGAGCAACAGTGCCAGAAAGTAAGGGTAACAGATGATTTATGAGGGAGTTGTTAATATGAACTGCAGAAAACATAAACTGGATCTAAACCCTCAACCGTAAAAACAAACATAATCTAATTGAAAAAAAAAACCACAATAATTTGTGGGACATATTGAATAGCTTACTAGAGAGAAGGTTGTCTGCATTGATCACCAAATTTGTCTCTTACGATGCCAGAAAAGCACCAGTCAGTTTGCTGCCTGCCTCCTGTTCCTGACAGCATGGTACATGGCACTGCATCCTCCTTCAGCACTGTTGAAATTGCCTGCTCTCTGAGAAGGGCCAGACTCAGATAGCACTGAGCCTGTGCCACAGGGAGATTGTCCCCAAAACAGAGATCTGCAAAAAGAGGACTGGAGTAACAGAGTAAAGGTCAATGAAAATAGAATTAGTAATTCTGTCAGAGATGTGGTTCTTTGTTCTTGGGGTGCAGAAGGGTGGTGACATTTAAAAGCCCTGTGCAGCAATATGGATTTTTGTCATATAATGCCCAAAGTAAGTTGCATGTAGGTTACAGGAAATCAGTACTCTTGCAGTGTAGGGTAAGTCTTCAGAATTATTCCTTACTAGGTTATTGATATTGGTAGGTGTCTCTAGTAAAGCCTGACCTAGGAGAGGAGTTTTAGTAAAGGACTCTTGAATTTTTACTGTTTATAGCAATGGAGTTGTTAAGTGACACACATTTTTATATAAACCTAGAGAATCACAGTTCATATTTGTGAAAGAAGTGGTGATGCTGAGATAATGAAACTGTCAAGGGTTCACAAAACAGACTTAGTGAGCGCTAGCAGTAAAGTCCTTTTGTTACGTGTATGCTTGAATTTCAGGTTGATTTTGATGTCCTAAAACTCAATGACGATTAAAATCCACTTATTTTTTCTTTCAAAAGTGGAAGAAGTAAAGCAGAAAAACTCCTTTATTTCTCAGCGTTCTCTTTTTATGGTCTGTTTGTTTTCCTTAGGCCTTGCAGCAAAGTCTCTAATTACTACCAAATATGGCAAAATTTGCTTTCATTTTGACAATGATGGCAGCGAAGGTCTCTGAATCATTGAGTTGCAGCCTTTGGTCAGTTGGAAGTCTCTAGCCCAGCACCCTGCTTAAAGCATGGCTAGTGGTAGTATCTGAACAGGTTGCCCAGGGCTTTATCCAGCTGGATGTTGAAAACCTCCAGGGATGGAAACTGGACCTCTCTGGGCAACCTGCTGTACTCTGGGGGTGTCCTTGTGGGAGTAGGGGGTTTCCCTATATCCAGTCTTGTTTCGGTTTGACCACTGTCTTTTGTCGTGACACCACTGCAAAGAAGCTGTCTTGGTCCCTTGAGAACTTTTCTGTGAAGTACCAGGAACTGCTGTAAGATTCCCTGACGCTGTCTTTGCTCCAGGCTGAACAACCCAGCTCCTTCGTGTCGTCTGCACGGGGCAAGTGCCCTCTTGGTGGCCCTCCCCTGGACACACTCAGGAGATGTTTAATGATCAGTGCAACTGTTGGGTTTGGCAACTTCTTTCTAGATAAGCCTCTGAATAAAGTTAGTTTCTGAAGGTGAGAACCATCTTAGCAAATACAATGCAGGTGAATGGGCCCAAACTAGCAATAACCTTCCCTGTAGTGTGATAGCTGCCACAGATCTGAACACTGGCCTCCATTTACTGTGTCATATTATCTACTCTGTTGCCATGTTACCATGTACTTAATCTCCTGTTTAGCAAGGATATGCGGATATTTTGGCTATAGTGGTTTGTTTTAACCTTCAAAACAAATGTTTATGTGTCTTTCATGAACCTTGTCCTGGTACTTTGTGTAGGAGTTGGTCATTTACCAAAATTGAAGATTATTAAGAACTTTGAAAGAATGAAAAGAGCTCTGTATTAAAGTGATGATAGTTTAGAAATACTGAGCTTTAAAATACTTTTCCCCACTAATGTGCATGTTAAATAAATCAGCTTAGTGGAAAATATAGTTTAGAATATTTGCATAAAAATAGTGCTATTCAACAAAATTATACTTTCCTGTCTGATTTTAAATATTTTTTAAATGCCAAAGTAGAGTGTGTAGTTAACTTTTCTCTTGCAGAGCATAGTTTTAGTGTCAAGACAGTAAGAGTAATAGCATATGGCTCTACTGCTGCCTTCAGTTAAGGTGGGCATACTGTCAGATTTATTAGTAATAATTTTGTGCTTATTGACTTTAGCAGATTTTCTTCTTCTGTAAGAATGTAATTGAACCCAAATTTTAAGTTTAAAGAACATTCATCACTTAAAAAAAAAAAAAAATGGGTAGATAAGATAAAAATACTCATTGTGACAATCAAAGATTATTTAAGTTTAATTTTGGAAAAAGAAAACTGGCATAAAAACTGTTTCCTGAACTGTCTTCACTTTTAATTGATCATTGAAATTAAAATGCTCTTCTGTCTAATAGACTGCTCTTCTGTCTAATACCTATCCAGGTGGTAGTAGTTCCCTCTTGCTGTGCATAATTTCAGTGTCATGTGATAATATGCACAGCAAATTTCTGCTCTGCCAACTGTTTTCTCCTCCCTGAAATGTAACATGTTCCCAAATGAGGGTCATTTTTGATCAGGGTGATAATCAGTTTGACAAGGTTTGGAAAGTTCTCCCAGAATTCTGTTGCTTTCATCAAAAAACTGCTGTATCCATCCAGCTTTCTTGGAATGGTTGGAAGGCCATTGTATTTGCTTCAAAATCATGAGTGGTTCCTTTAAAAAAGATCTTTGCATTGGGGAAAACAAATATGCTTGGGGAAAAAAAATGCAGTTTGTGAGGAAGCCTCCTATATGACACTAGAGCTTTCTGCCCTGAGGAGGTTTACTTGACTCGGGATAGTATTGTTATGCCCCAAAGAAACAGAAGTTATGGAATAGGCAATTTTCTGATCTATTTCTGCACCTTGAGTTATATCAGTTTTTCTTCCTTCCTGGAATTCACTGTGTTCTTTTAAGTACCAGGGTGGAAATTAGCTCTGCAATTGCAAAAGCAAATGTAAAAACACAGTAGTGAAATCTTTTCTTCTGAAGTGATGCAGAAAGTAACTAATCCTTCTGCTATTGTTGCAGCTTTAATTAAAGGTAGGTACATGCTATAGTATACCTCACTGAATGGATTTCCTAATCTTGGTCTCCTTAATTAATCAAAACTTGGGACTTTGAATAGCATATTTGCTTTGTCTTTTCCCATGTGCAATAATCCCTTCTACTGCAAACAGGGGAAATGTACATACACCCCTATTAAAAGGAGAAGAAAAAAAAAAAAAAAGAAAAAAAAAGGAAGTTTAATACATTTAAAGGCAGACTATTCCATGACCTTTATGGAATTCACTCTTTCTGAATCAAAACCTATAGTTTATGGTCAAACATTTCTTTTGGTTTATAGAAATCAGTATGCAGAAATTACCTTATCACTGTTAATGACTTTTTACATATTCTGTGTATCATATGTGTATCCTATTGTTCAAATTTGGCACTCTTCTCCAGCAGATGAACCTAATTGTGCTTAATAGATTAGTTGAGTGTTGCTAAGAGTAAAAGGGCAGCCTAATGAGGACATTCAACAAGAGTCACCTCTGGTTTGTAGGAAATGCACAAATGGATGCCCATTTGGTTGTCAGATCATCACTATGGCTTTGCATCTATGTACTCAAATTCTGGCAAGGACTTTTCAGACAGCACAAGCTTCAGGTTTCAAAATATAATCCCTATTCCAACTCTGGAAGTGAAACCTGCATTTTTTTGCAAGACTACTTGATGCTTTGCAGAACTACTCCAGTTTTAATAAACTGAATGGTTTACTAGTGGAGACAAAGAGGATCCCCTGTTCATTCCCAAGTGAAATATCTGCAGGATAGTGCACATGCATCCTTCTTATCTCACCAACTTAGTAGCCTGTTTGCTTGTGTGTTTATTTCTTTACCTTCCTCTTCATAAAGGTAAGTGTGGCCATTCTAGTCAGTGTTGGTTTCTAGTTTTTATGATGCATTCTCGTGGGGGTTTTTCTGCATCTTTCCAGTTTAGTGGTCTTTGCAACCACAAAATGCTGCAAATGTGAGTATCTTAGATATCTGCCATAGAAAGGTGTTAGAATGATTTTTGAGGGCTGTGCTGCTTTTTTGAATGTTCCATGTACTTGTATCATGTACTCCTACACTAATGAATCCATTCAGGATTTTTCTCTTACATTTAAGTTGATCCTAGAATGCAATGAGCACCCACTTCTTGAAGGTCTGAAGAAAAGGAAAGCCTAGGAAGAAATTAGGGAGTTCAGAGGAAGGGGGACACAGGTAATGAAACAGCCTGCTTGAGAACAGATTATTTTTTGGTCTTTTACCTATTATACCTGATTAGTCTTGGCAGTTTTCTTCTCAGATGCAAGTGAAACAATGCAGATGAATAAATAGGGTAGCCTTGTTCAGTTAACACTGGGTGTCTCAGAAACAAGACCAAGCAGAAGGGGCAGTCTGAAAGTAATGAGATCCAAGATAAACATTTGTGTTTTCAGTCCTTAGATAAAGAAATATATTCTGTACTGAGGAAAAACACATTTAGGTGTTACTTTCAAAAGTCAATAAAGAAAGTGAGGTAGTGCATTGGCATATTACCTAAGATTTTTGAAAAAATGGAATTCTTTGATGCTATTCAGTTCCTTGCTGACCACTGGATTTGTAAAGACTGTTTATTGCCAGGTGACATGTAATGAAGAGGCCAAGTTCATTCCTTTTCTCTTATTCAAGACTTGTATTTTTACCTTTTCTAATTGTTTTCATTGTTATTTTACTTTTATTTTATGTAACTCATCTCTCATTTATATTACATGTTTGGCATAAATAAACCTTTAGTTCTAAGCAGATGGCATTCAAAAAAGGTAATTCTTACAACTGACTGGAGACATAACTTTTACCTGGTTGTGTGCAACAGATTTACCCAAGTGAGGTAAATATTTCAGTTCCAGAATAAGATGAACACTTGCAACTTAACAACTGCACCTTTAAAGTTGATGTACAGGTAGTTTAAAGATTAGTGAAAATGGTAAAACCTGCTCTGATATCTCTGAAAGGCTTTATTTGGTTTGAATTTTTACCTGAGACATCTCATTGGAACTTTTCATGCAAACTCTAGTGGATAAAAATACTACCTTTAGAAGTTACACAAGACACTGGTTCTTCCTCTTATTTCCTTTCACATTTCAACAGTAGTTACTCCCAAATTACTAATGATACATCAACAGTACAACATTATATATCTCCAAAATACCACTAGAGGGACACTGCTTTTCCAAATCAGACATACTTACTTTATCCCTGTGGATTGAAGGGTGTTGGTAGCTGGTGTTCAGCATGCTGATCTTCTTGAGCCAAGCTCTCACGAGCTGAGGAGATTTTGTCATTGTAAGAGTGCCTCCAGCTCTTCAGTGTCTGCTTATTAGCAACTTCAAGCTCTTGAGCCATTAGTGTTAGAGAAAAGGATGGAAGATTGAGAAGTCTCGTGTACAAAAATTTTACCTGATTTTTTTTTTATGCATACTGCAATTTTATTTTGAAGGTTTTTTTGCAGCATTCATATTGCTGTTTTTCCCTCCCTTTCTTTTTTACTGGGTTTCCTTTTCCTCATAAAACTAGTCACTACACACACCCATGTCATGGTTTAGCCCTGGCCAGCAACAAAGTTCCACACACCCACTTGCTAATTCACCTCCTTAGTGGGATGGAGAATTGGAAAGAAGTAAACCCTTGTTGAATTGAGATAAGAACAATTTAATAATTGAAGCAAAGTAAAATATAATAATAATATAAGGATACTATTGTAGTTATAACAATAACTGTAAATAAAAGGAGAGAGAGAGAGAGAAGTAAAACCCAAGAAAGACAAGTAATGCACAATACAATTGCTCACCACTCCACTCATGGACCGATGCCCAGCCCATCCCTGAACAGCAATCAGGGATGCTGGGGCCTCCCAGCCAGCTCCACTCAGTTTACACACTGACCATGACATTCTGCAGTTATGGAATATCCCTTTGGCCAGTTTGGGTCAGCTGTCCTAATTGTGCTTCCTCCCAGTTTCTTGTGCAGTTGCTCATTGGCAGAGCATGGAACACTGAAACGTTCTTTACTTTCCACTGTAGTTGAGGTAGGGTAACCACTACTTAGCAACTACCACATCAGTTTGTTATTAACATTATTTTTATACTAAATCCCAGCCACAGCAGGATACAGGTTCCATCTATTAGGAAAAAAATCAACTTGATTCCAGACAAAACCAAGACAACCCACAACATAACATTTTGCTGGACTTTGGTACTTATGACAAATGTCACAGAGGTGATCACTTGATTTCTCAAAAAGGAGATCCAGTGGTCTTGAAAGCCTTCAGGTTAAGTGGAAAACATATAAAATAGAACATTTTAATGTTAAAAAAAGTATTAGTGTATTAGTTCAGCACAGGCTTCAGTGAAGGATTATATAAGGATTATAAATTTATACAGTACAATAATTTGTGTCTTTCCTGTTTGATTCAGGTCATTGCCATTGTTATGGATATGTTTACAGATGTGGATATTTTTAGAGAAATCGTGGAGGCATCTGCTAGAGGGATTGCAGTTTATCTCCTGCTTGATGAATCGAACTTCAGTCACTTTCTGAAGATGACAGAGAAGCAAGGCTGTCAAGTTCAGAGGCTCAGGGTAAGGCATCCTGTCTTCCTTTGCATGAACATTCACTACTTACTCCTCCACAGCCCACTGAAAAGTGACTGTTATTGAAAACATGGTTATTGAATACTGATTTTTCAAATTAACAACCAGGTGTAAATAGTAAATGGTCTCAGCAGAAGTTTCTCTGTGGATATATTTTTTTAAAAGCATCATTTTCAAGTGTCAAAGCAAGAGAATTTCATAGAGTGACATAATTTTCATATATAATTTATAAAATAATTTTCTATTATTGTGTATTTAAGAATACTGCATGTTTGAAAAACTAAGCTTTTTTTTTTCCTTTCTCTTGTAGTTGCCTGCAAATAAAGTCATAAAACTTAGATAAATTAATAAGTTGTGTACTTCATTTTATGATTTCTTCTTTAAGGTTATGCATTAAAATACTTTAGGAGGCCCAAGATTCTATTTTATTAGTGTCTTCCTAAAATCCATATTTTCGTGTCTATGCTTTGTCCTAATGCTTTTACACATTAAATATGTATTTTTATCCTGTAAGAGTGATAACAAGATGGCACTTACATTTTCACAAGATGTCTTGCGCTGCTGAAGTGTTTATCAGGGATTAGAATGTAAACCAGGAGCTGCACTGAACTGACATAAGTGTTTCATAAATACTTCTAGATTTACTCTACTGTTGGCAGTACCAAAGAAGTTCCAAGGATGTTGTCAGAGTCTTCTTGCAAAGTTCTGAGCACTGCCTTAGCTCATAATTCCATTTGAAATTCCTTGCCTCTCTATCTAGTTAAGCTATGTTCATGCCAGTCAAGAATATTGTAAAAGCTCTTTTTAACAGTACCTATTTTAAGAACCAAATCCAGGAATTGGATAGAAATGTAGTGTATTTGTGAGAATAAAGAGGACTTTATGGTATATGTTTGAAGCAAACTCTTTTTTATACCCATTTTTACTCTGGAGTGTTGACTTATATCCTCAGAAGTATTCCCACTCTACTTTCCATGCTTGTTTCTTGCTTATAAGTGTGGGATTGCTCTCTGGTGGCCTAATACACAGAGCTGTGGGAACTTCTGGAAAAAAACACCAAAACCGTGATGTTTTATAAACAGTGGCAGTGATTGCCTTCATGAAGTCAGTATTTGGCAATACCTCCATACTCTGGAACTTTAGATACCACCATTTGCTGATTACTTGAGTTAATTATGCAGTAGAGGTTGCCTAAAATGGTCTGTGTCTATATGTGGAATGAGTTTTGTCCTTCCAAAATAAAAGTTAGGACCGTGCCTTTTAAGTGCTGTCTCAAAAATGCAATATGCATTTTCAAATTAATTCCATGCAGTGTGTATCCATAGCTGTTTCAAAACTTTACCTTCTTTGGATTTGAGGTTGTCTTTTTAAGGCAGTTTTATAGACTTTCGGGTGTTTATACTGTGGTTGAAAGAATTAATATACATAGATTAGAGTGGATTTTGTATGGATTAGTGTGGATTTGAGAGGTTTGTTTGTAGCCTCTTCAGTGACATGGTGTTTTATACATTTCTGGGGTTTGGTGCAGGAAATAAAATGCATCTTTACTCCGCAAGGTTAACTTAAGACTACTCTGAGTTTTATCAGAAAATAAAAAATATGTGCCAAAGAGCTACGCAGTAATCCTGTTGTGTGCTGAGTTTCCAGTTTAGCTTGTAATAAAGCTGTTTTAATAAATTTATGGTCTTCTCATCCATGGGCTCCTCCCAGTGACTTGCTCTGAGAATAGCAGTTTACTACTCCTGCATTAACTCCTGTGCCTTTTTAGAGGATAAAAGGGAAATGCAGGTGACTATGAAGCCAGTATTTTGAAGGTGTTTTCTTCTTTTCCCTTTTTCACATCACTCAAGGTTCAGAAAAAAGATAAACATCTTCAATTTCTTGTGCTCTTGGCTTCTGGTCTTGTCCTTCTGTTCAGTGAAGGCAAGGAGAGAACAGAGTTTTATAGGTCTATTTCTTTTCCTGAAAATGTAGCACCAGCAGCATTGGTCTTGTTATTGTCTGGCACGATTTGGTTCAGTCTTGTTGGAGCATGGATGATGCTTCTTAGTCTATACATTCCTGATGAGTTTTCTGCAAAGCCTTTCAGACTCAAGACCTCTGTCTCTTTCTCTCCCTTTGAATCAGTAAAAAGTCTGAGATGCGGTGATGAACAAAACTGTATTTTTTAATTCAGATTTACAACTAGGTAGTTTTCTGTATGGAGAAGAAAGAGGATTTTGTTCGTAAATCTTCATTAAATGTCTGTGCAGTTTTTCTCCTCTGTAATCTGACAGCAAATTCAGAGCATGTTTCCTTCTTATTTGCAACATATAACTGAAAAAATGGACCATATATTCTATTGTTATTTTGTGAGTTCCATATAGGAAACTATGAAATCAGGGGGTTATTGGGTTATTTTTAGTCTTTACTGCAGCATCTTTTCATGCAGGTTGTTTTTTATTTAATATTCATCTTGACATCAGATCCATCAGTGGAGCTCAAATAATTTCTTTCCTGTACTATCCCATTTCTCTTTTCCAGTTTCATTAGTTTTCTGACTGTACTACATTTGTCCTCAGTAATTAATGTGTTTCTTTTTTTTTTTTTTTTTCCCCCTCTATCTAAGCTTCTTTGATGAACCTTGTCAGTTGGTCAGCAATTCCTTTGCCTAGAAAGGTTAAGAGTTGCTACTGATTCAAACGTTTTTTTTTTCCAGGTGATTTTTGAGAAACTAATAGGTAAATTTTTTAACTTTTTTTTTTTTTTTTTTTTTTTTTCCTGCTACTGCCAGGTGTTTTATTTGATATGAGGTGAGAAGTGGTGAAGATTCTATGCTCTGGAGAAACCTCTTTTTTGCTCTTCTGCTAATCATTAATCATTCTGCTACATTGGGAGATATTGAAAGCAGTTTGGCAGGACCTGTTTATTACCTGATAATCCTCTCAGTACTTCTAATGAATTGCGGGAAAGGGAAAATTAAACCACTAATTGATTTTACTTTCCTTTTGTGAAGTCTACTCCCAGATATGCATATTTGAATACACAGGAGGAGCTGCTCTTGAGACCTGCTTGCAGCCTATTTTTTCTCACCAGTGTTACCAAAATCATCAAAAGTTTTCCAGTACTTGTGTATCTAAGGCAAATTTGGTTATTGAGCAGCCACTCACAGGATGATGATGTATCTGTGAGCAAACTTCTGTGATAAGGACCAGACTTAGTCAAGTCTTGAGTGGTCATTGAGTCATATTCTAAGTCAGAATAGAAGCAAACTTGAAAATTACTTGGTATTTGTACAGCATATATATGGTCAATAGCTACTTTTTAAAGTGACAATCTGTCACAAGTGGAGTCATCCAGGGATCAATTGTGGGCCCAATGCTCTTTAAGATCCTCATAAGTGATCTGGATGAGAGGATCAAGTGTACCCTGAAAAGTTTGCTGGTGATACCAGATGGAGTGAATAAGTGGGTGCTTTGGAAGGGAGAGCCACCCTGTGGGAGGACCTGGGTTAACTGTAGGAGTGGGCTAACACGGCCCTTATGAAGTTCAGCAAGGACGAGCATAATGTCTTGTACCTGGGAAAGCATAATCCAGGAATGCAGCACAGGCTGGGATATAATCAGCTGGGGTTCTGCTGATAATGTGAGCAAGCAGTGTGCTGCTCCTGCAAGGAAAGCCAACAATGTGCTGGGCTCTATCAGCAAGGGCATCACCAGCAGAGATAAACAAGTCATCATCCCACTCTACTCAGCACTTGTCAGGCTACACTTGGAACAGTATGTTCAGTTTTCATCCCCACTTCTTAAAAAAGATGTAGACAGGCTGGAGAAGGTCCAGAGAATGGGCACAAATATGATCCAAGGACTGGGAAGCTGCCATATGAGGCTGAGATAATTGAGTTTTTTCAGCTTTGAGAGAGAAAGTGAGATCTTATCACTGTGTTCTAGCATGGAAAGAGAGGCTACAGAGAGGATGGAGACTCATTTTTTAGGAGGAGTCATATGGAAAGGACAAAGGATCTTGGGAACAAGTTACTCCTGGAGAGATTCCATTCTGTCACAATGAGAACAATCAGTGACTGAAATAATTTACCCGGGGTAGTGGAGAATTACTCAACACCGGACACTTTTAAGACTCAAGTGGGCAGGTGCTGGGCCATCTTGACCAGACTGTACTTTTGCAAAGAATAGGATCAGGTGATCCTTGAGGTCCCTTCCAATCTGGTATTCTATTTCTATCATTCAATGACCTATTTTGTCTTACTAGAGAAGAGAGGCACAGGATAATAAGTAATTTTAGTAATGAGGAACAATATGAGAAATGTGACTAGTTTTCCTTTAAAACTGTTAGGCTAAATATTAGGTAGACATCCATTTTCTTCTTTGTGCATATTCTTGACAGCAAGTACAGGGCAAGTAATGGAACACTAGTAAAAGCAGTGCCTACAAATAAGATGTGCTGAAATGAAATATTTGAGACTGGTATACTCACTCTATTTAGCTATCATATTGGAGAGATTTTGCTAGGGAAAATAAATATGTAATGGTGAGTAATACTTCAAAATTTTAAATCACTGTTATGTGGCACTCTCTTGAAGGAAAATGTAGAGAAAATGTACATAAAAAGAGGTTAGAGCTTGTTTCTTGTTCATCATTGGGTTCATTTAACTGGATAGCACTGATGGCTATCCTTAAACTGCAGCTACTGGATGTTTTAAGTGTTCGTGAGTGTCCTGTAAACTCTTGTACAAGAGAGAAGATCCTCTGGCTTCAAAACTCTCCCTTCATAAATGAATGATTGCTTTACCCACAATAATGCTGTGATGAATAGGAGAGTCCTATAGCCTGAGGATGAAACCAGGCAGGAGGGTGAAGCCCAGCATTTCATACCAGATGGGGCTTGTAATTCAGTATGTGTATGTTTACTGCTTCTAATCCCAAGTGGAATGCGTTGTTGCTATATGTCCTCAAATATGGTTTGGGTGATTTGGGATTTGGGGTGATTATTAAAAGTTTGCATTCCTGGTACCTTGATTAGAGGGTTTGAAGCTGGTGAAGAATGCAGGATGAACTGTGCAGAAAAAGGAAGTGTTACACGAGAAAGGTGAGCATGATCTCTGGCACTTGTCATGTTCCCACCAGATGACCTAGCAAGGGAAGAAAAGAGTTCAGAATCAGGAAATAGGGATGGAAAAACTACAGGAAGAAAAATACTGAAGAGAACGTAAACAAAAAGGAGAACAGGGTGACTACAGTGACTACAATTTTTTTTAAAATCTCCCAGGAATTTAATATAAATAATTTTATTCCTCTTTTTCATATGCCTACTTAAAGTTATATTTCAACTTATGTGTACCTAAGGCCAAGCTTTTTTTGTGTGTAATATGGTAATTTGCAAGCCATTAGACTTGGTTGTGCCTCCAGCATTGATTACCAAATGATATTCCGTCCAATACTGATCAGACCTTATCTAAGTAAGACTTAATGTGTTCAACTGGCATGTCTTTAGGCCAACATTACTTGTTATGGGTACTTGAAAATGTATAAGCTGCTCTCAAGTTACCTTTTTCAAATTATAATGACATAAATATGATTAAATATAATTAAATATGTCTGAAATGCACATATAATTATGTGGTATATAGAACTGGGTAAAACAGTCATCAAAGTAAATGCAAATTTGATTACTAATTCACAAGATTTTATTAAAATAAGGGGTTACTATTATAGTTATCTTTAGAAAGGGTAAATTTCAGTATTTTCTTCTTTTTCAGGAATTACTATTTCCATAGTGTTTATCTTTCAAATAAAAACTTTTAATATAATTAGTTAAAGCTTGAATAGCTGCTGGTGAAAAAAAATTATTATCTTCAGTGGACTTGTTCAAATTTCAACAAAATCACTTTGGAAAAGCACAAAAATTGACTTTTATCAATAAGAAAACTTCTAATTGGAACACAGAAAACTTAAAGACAGAACGTTAGGTTGGCAAAGGTAATGAGCAGTTAGAGATGCAAATTTATGTTAACCTGGCATTCAGTAATGCAAATTGGGTTGTTATTAATTCTTTTGTAGCTGTTTCTGAAAATAGACCCAAGTATCTACTTGTATTTTTGCTTTTAAAATTCTTACCTTTTAAAATTTTACAGCACTTCTAGATAATACTTCTTTTATTTATCTGATTAAGAGATAAACTTTATGTTTTATATTTGCCAGATGTTTTTATATTTACTAGATATACAGCTCACAAACAAAATAATTCTTAAATGCTGTCTTTGTACATTTTAACTGAGTTGAATTTGTGTTCAAAGCTTGACAAAAATGCAAAGCAAAAACTCAGCTAATGGTGAAAGAAGTTTAAAGAACTTTGATACCTTGAGTTAAGCCCTAATTTTCCAAGTCAGCAACTTTTAAGTGTAACTCTTGCTTCTGTGGTTTGATTTTTCATTTGGTAAAAGTTTCAAGATACCAACATTGAAATATACACTGATTTAGAAAGCATGTGTTATTTGGAAATGTGCTTTCATGTCATGGATATTTTCTCCTAATTTCCTGTTTGGAAAGATCACGTTCATTGGATTGTAGTAGATATTATCCTTAAAACTCCTATAGACTCTATCTACTAGAACTTCATATGTTTTTGGCATATGTAGAAGTGCTCCCATAGATAATGAAGGCTTATGTCACTGCATTGCAAACTCAGTCATACTTTACAGACTGGAATTTTAAATTAATTTGTAAGTTTGAACATCTCTACAGCTTCCTGATGATGGGAATTGAAGAAAGGAGATGGCTGGTCTCTTCCCCCTGGTATCCAGTGACAGGATGCATAGGAATGGTTCAACCCACAACAGGAGGATTACACTGGACATTAGGAAGCATTTCTTTACTGAGGGAGTTATTAAAAAGTGGAGCAGGCTTCCTAGGGAAGTGATTGATGCCCCAAACCTATCAGTGCTTGAGAGGCATTTGGACAGTGCCCTTAATAACTTGCTTTAACTTTTGGTCAGTCCTCAATTTTTCAGGTAGTTTGACTGATTATCATTGTACATCCTTTCCCTCTGAAATAGTCCTGTCCTGTCCTGTCCTGTCCTGTCCTGTCCTGTCCTGTCCTATCCTATCCTACCCTACCCTACCCTACCCTACCCTACCCTATCCTATCCTATACTATCCTATCCTATCCTATCCTATCCTATCCTGTCCTGTCCTATCCTATCCTATCCTATCCTCTCCTATCCTCTCCTATCCTTTCCTATCATATCCCATCCCATCCCATCCCATCCCATCCCATCTCATCCCATGCTATTTATTTAATCCTTCTGATTTTGCTGGATTTACCATGTACACAGTCTTCTCCATTTGCATCAGGAATAGCCCTTCCACCTGTGGCTGACCTTTACAGAGCACATCTGCTGTGGTCTGCAGCCTGCCCTTGTAGCAGTCCTGTGAGGCGTAGCATTCCTGTCTATCCACAGGTCTTACATTCCACCATTTCCATATGTACAGAGTACGTAGCGATTGTGTAGATCCTTGTTTCTTACTGCCAATGCTAAAGTATGGATTTTACTCCCACTGGAAAACTTAGCATTGCTAGAAAAACTATTCCAAGGCTAGAAACTACAGTAAATATTGTAACCATTCACAGTTACATTCCAAGCTACTTTTATGTCTTGTGAAGGATTTTGTGTCTCTTAATTACATGAGGTAGATGCTTGTAGGTTGGTTTGCATTGAAAATAAGTTCTGGTTTTTCTATAAATAAGCACCTTTTGTGTAATAATTTCTGTTAAATGTGCCTTTTTCTATATTCCCGTAAGAACTTTTTGAAAATTATTATTAGTACAGTCCATAAGATGTAGTAACAACTTCTTTCAAATTTTCTGTTTCTATGAGCATAAAAAACCAAGTGACAGCAGAGAGAGAAAAATTACAAGATGCTGACTTAGCTGAATCTTTTTCATCCGTAGTCTGGGATAAAAATTGACCACATTTTTGAGATCCAGTGTGGAAATTTTCCCAAGTGCCATTTACTGAGTTTGCATGAATAAAACATAAAGCTTAATAGAATTCAAAATTAACTGCTGCATTGAGTTCGTGCTACCTACACGTGTTGTGTTAGTGTCTCTGAATTTAAAAATGTGGTTGATCTCATGGTGCAGAGCTGATAGATAAATTTTATTGGTGGTAAATTGCAAGGGATTCTGGCACCAAGTGGTATTAATCAGTGGGTCATCTCAGAGTAGGTTATATGTACTTGTAGACACAACAGCCTTGTTCAATTAAAATAAAAGTGATCCTGGCTCTTTTAAGTGTTCCCTATGATTAGCTGAAACACTTAGAAATCATCTAAACATGTGCATCAGCTGATGGAAAGAATTTTTTTACTGTAGAAAACCTCTTTCCCCTGTTGAAGGTATCTTCTGCCAGAACCTCTTTTCTAAAGTGGTGGATATGGAAAAGTGGAATTTCGTTTTCTGTGACCTTGGCAATAAGTTTGAGCAGCATTTCATTCGCTACAGAATTTATTAATATGCAATAATAAAACTTTTCTCCTACTGTTCCTCTGAATTTTAGCCCCCTGGATGCTAAACAATGGACTATAGTAGACGAAATAAAGTGTTTTGATTGTTTTTTCAGAATATGAGGGTGCGGACAGTGAAAGGACAAGATTACTATTCTAAAACAGGAGCAAAATTCTATGGAAAAATGGAACAAAAATTTATTCTTGTTGACTGTAAGAAAGTCATATATGGGTCTTACAGGTAAGATCAATCACTGCAGTGTCTATAGTAAACCTGTCATCTCAGTACTGCTGCTATAGCAAATTTGGGAGTTTTGTATTTGTGAAAATTCTTCTAGGAAATCACATGGGTAAATTTGAGTATGTTTTTGTAATTTAACAAGATTTCATAGATACTTATTGCTAAACAGCCTAAGAGATTCTCTGTTCATATTTCACAAATAAGAAATAAAGGATATAGGTTTTGCTACAGCTGGAGAGTTGCTAAAAAGAAAAAAAATCCTGATTTGTCTTACGGTGTCTGAATTATTCTTGTTTAACATTCACTCCAGAAAAGTGTCAAAATTATTTCATAAGCTATCTTGGATAGTTCCTCCATGTAATAATCTTCTAAAGCTAACACTAGAGACTGATTCTGTAGCTCTCTAGTATAGAATGGTCAAATTCAAAATTGCCCATGTATCTCTCTATGTTTGGCTGAGTTTCTGTATTCTGTTTTCCTTTTGATTTCCAGTGTGTGTATGTGCAAAACAGGCTGGAAGAACTTGCAGCCTTGCAGAGCTGGAAAAAACCTAAGTTAAAGCAGAGACAGTCTTAACTTACACATTATTAAATATTTTCCTTCTTTTCATGCTACACTTTTCTCCTTTGTCTAAGTGAGTTAGTTTCTGCCATTATAGTGCCTGGGTGCCAGATCCACAGCCACTGCCTTTCATAGATTTCCACCACTGTAAGCTTTTGAAAATCTGACCTTTTATTTCCTCCAAGACTCAGCCAGCCCTAAGTTCAGACTGATGTGTATAAATGGTAGTGAGGTAAGTGATAAGTTCATAAATGACTCAGGGTAAGAAACTGCAGAGAGAGCCTGCATGCTTTGACATCTGCACACAGTGTCATAATCTGTGAGAATGGGATAGGTTTTCTCTTTCCAATTTGAAAAACAGCACTGCTTGAACACCTTGCACAACAGGAGATGGAATCATCAATTTCTGTAGAAATTAGGTCTTTGTAAAAAAAATCCAGTGATTTGTAACAGGAAAAACAAGTCTTTCTGAACTCTGTCAGTGAACTCAATTTACAGTTCAGGGATTTTTTTCAAATATTATATATTATTCTTAATGGTAAGAATTAATAGGAAAAGAAAACTTATGCAGCAGGACTTGATTTAATCTTGGTACACCATAACTTCCTGAAAAATACAAAAACAACAAAAAACCTTAATCAATAAGGTATTTTTGTGAACAGAACTAACCTATTTTCTAACATCTAGAAAAAAATGCAAATAAATTCATTAATTTTTCTTTTTCATGAAAATAGGATTTCAGAACAATATTTTTCTTTGTTGTAAACTACAAATTTTATGTTTTTCACTCCATTATATGTCTTGTTGCAGCATCCTTAATGTGCATTAATTTATCTCATTTTGTCATTGTATATTAATCAATATACAATGATTGTATATTAGCTTATATACAATATAAGCTTATTTATATTGTATAAATATAAATAATTTATATTTATACAATATAAATAAGCTTATATTTATATTAATAAATATAAATATATTTAGCTTTGAGCATGTGTTCTGTCTTTCACAGCAGAAAAGAAAAAGCATTGTTAAAGCATTTTCATTGCAATTAAAAGAAATTTTCAATCCAGTGCAGTGTTCATATTAGAAAATAAACTTTTTTTCAATTCTGAGATGCATCTTTTGAAAATGTTTAGAATGAAGTACACTCAAAATTGCTGAAGCAATCCTGCATTTATTTCAAATGTATTTTTTCTCAACATAATCACACAGTAATATTCTTTGACTGAAGAGTTAATACAATGAGTATAGGTTAGTCCTGCCATAAACTTTGTAGAAGTGATTTTTTTCCATTAGGTGTTTGTACTTTACTATTCTACATTTGTGAATCCTTTTTTAGAATACTTTTTATAAGGGCAATTATAAGGATAGTCATAGACTCATACATGCTCCCGCTGTAACCAGTGGAAAATCTCCATGTGAATTTAACTGGTGTTAGATTAGGCCTTCTGAGTCCAAATTACATGAATCATGCCCTAGACGTATTTATTTAGAAGGTATTTTTACAAACCCAATGTTTGCGTAAAAGCTTTCTTATCAAGAAAGACTAGTGTAATACTTTAGCTCAAAAGAACTGTATCTAATAGTCATTTGTTCTTCTTTCAGCTTTATGTGGTCATTTGAAAAAACCAACCTCAGTATGGTTCAAGTTATCACAGGACAGCTTGTTGAATCCTTTGATGAAGAGTTCAGGACACTGTATGCCCGTTCCTCTGTTCCCAGCTCATTTGCCCCAGAATTAGTGCGGGTAAACAGTCGCAAGACACTGTGGGATAATGACACATACCAGCATTCAGTGTCTTCCTTGGCTTCAGTTTCTAGCCAAAGAAACCTTTTTGGTAGGCAAGACAATGCTCTCAAGATAGATCCTGTGTGGAAATCTCGTGGAAGATATGCAGTAAATGAAATAGATAAATACGGCTTGAGAAATCAAGCCTACAATAAGCAAGCATTTAATCCAGGTTTTAATGTTCAAAATCCAATCCAACAGTATCAACCCAGTGAAAAAAATGAGCACTGGAAGAGACATAGTTATGCTGGGGAAAAGCCAGAAAGGACACCTTACCTATTGCTCAACAGAGCTATAAACAGAGCAAACAATCTACCAAATACTTGGAAAATGCCATCTGATAGCCTTAGTATTGTGTCGTCATTACGAGGAGGATATGCAAATAACTACAGTATTCCCCAGCAAAGTTTTGCTGATCAGTTCTCACGACCAAAGGTAAATCTTGCGGAGAGAAATTCAATTGTACGGAGGTCTTTTAACGGGACAGATAATCATATCCGCCACCTGCAGCAGAGGATGCCAACCTTTGAGCACACAACAAAATCATTCCTACGTAACTGGCGCATAAAGTCGTATTTGAACGATCAGTCAGATTATCCAGTAGAGTCAAATGGGTCGGCCTTGGGTGACAGATACGATAGCTTTGACACAGCTGAAAACGTGAAAGCTCATGCACTGTACTCTCATTCTCGCTTGCGGTCGTCACTGGTGTTTCAGCCAACTTTACCTGAACAGCAGGAAGTAAGCAGCTGTGCAAGTTCTTCAAATTCAACTATAATTGGGTCAGAGGGAAGTGCAACACCTAAAGGGACATCTAACCATACACCAAGTGTAGAAAATGGAACGAATAATAATTCAGAGGAGGTTAGCACAAACTTTCCTCTCAAATCAGATGCACCAAAAGCTCAAAGAATTCAGATTGCAGATGACACAAAACCTAGTGTAAATTCAAATGTAGCTGGTGACTCATCACTGTATTTGTACACAACACTGTGTACAGACAAACATGCAGAAAATTTGAAGAATCTTCAAAATGAAAATATGCTCAAAAGGAGAAGTTTTCCCATGTTTAATTCCAAGTCCATATTGGATCCTGGTACCAACAAACATGCATCCAATTATGTTTACAGCACATTGACTAGGCATAGACTTAAGCAGCCAGTTAGTCCAAAACTTCCAGAAGACATGCTGAAGAGTGCTAAAAGTTTGCATAGTGTGACCAACCACTCGCCACAGGAGGAAAAGGACCTGAAAGGAGAGCTAAAGAGCCCGACTGCTAGCAAGGCAATCTCCATGGCAGCTCTCACTGAAGCTAGCAGGGAAGAGTCTAGTAAGGATTGCACATCGAAGAAAGAAAGTAAGAATTCCCCAAGTTTTCTGAAGAAAGGATCCCAGAAACTGCGATCACTTCTTAATCTCACACCAGACAAGAAGGAAAACTTGTCAAAAAACAAAGGTCCTGCCTTTTACAGAATGTGTAGTAGTTCTGACACGTTGGTTTCTGAAGATGAGAATCAAAAACCAAAGATTTCTGAAAATAAGACAGATTCTTCCCCAAGGAGAAAAAGAAATTCATCATCAAATTCTCAAGGTAGTTTGAACAGAAGTAAAGAAGATGTCACTGGGAGTCCAACAAAGTCTCCAAAGTCTCCGAAGTCACCAAAATCTCCAAAACCTCCATCTGATGAGACCAGTAAAAAGTGTCCTCTCTTGTGTCCCCTTGAAAGTAAGTTCATAGAAACTGCAGGTGATCCATCTACTCCAAGATTTAATACAGAACAGATTCAATATCAAGATGCAAAGGAAATCTCTACAAATGCTACTTCCGAAAGTGCTCCTGTTCCTGCTCTCCAGAGAGCAAGTTCAGTGACACCACAGCTGGCAAGCTCAAAGCACCAAGAAGAGCTGAGATCTCGTTTGAGTGAAAGGCGTGTTTATAGTCGCTTTGAGCCGTTCTGTAAGATGGAAAATGCCAGCCAGCCTGCAGGAAATGCAGCCAACAGCAGTTCACATCTGTCAGATATCAAAAGCAAGACCTTAGGGAATAATTACGGCAGGAGTAATCACATGGTCAGCTACAACACAACTGCTTACCACCCATTGCAGCCTAATGAGAACAAGCTGAGAGGATTTATGCAAAAGTTTGGGAACTTCCTACACAAAAATAAGTAACGTTAAAATCTTGTTGATTATATTGAAATACAGAAAGACTGGCAAAGCTGGACATAATCTTAACTGGACAAAGACTCATGGCTAAGTTCTGTAGAGCTTAATGGGATTTCCTCTTGGGTCTAAGACATTGGAATGAATGTACATATTTTTAAAAATAATTATTTTAGAATTGTTGTACTTAAATCTTTACAGAAATTCTGTGTCCAGAATATGTCTCAAGGAAGTTGTTTATAGTGTTGATATTGTAAGATTAATTTTATACATTTTCCTTGTGAAGAAAATACATTCTAGCATATTGTAAGATTAATAAACACGGGGTAAAAAAGATGGGAGATGTTTCTAAACTTCAGATAATACTTTTTTCAAAGATTTGCCCTTCAAAAATAGGATAGCACTAGGAATAGTAAATTGTATTTTTTCAGCATTTATGTACACTTTCAAATTGCAAACACAAATGTTAATGTATTGCATGTTACTTATCTTTAATTTTTGGAAACCTCTTTCAGGTTAATAATTTACCCCATAGCATCTATTGAACTGTTTGGGCAGCAGATGGATCTATCTTAACTTCATTGAATTTTCTGTGTAATATGATATTTTTCTGAAGTGCAGCGTACAGATTTGAAAGTGACCTTAAGCTGAGTTTTCATGGACTTGTTTACATGGTTAAACTAGTGTGAATGTAGAATGAACACTAAAATAACTATTTATAAAAAAGGTGCCTTGAACATAACCTACAACTAGTTTAAATTTCAGTGGGTTAATTACATTTGTACAGCATGCCAGTATTCTGTAATGTCTTCGTTTAAAAAGCTTTTTTATTACATTTTTATATTTGGTGTTTAAAAAAAAAAAAATCTGTGGACTTCCATTTCTCAGGTAAGTTTTTGAGTTTCACATGCAACAGTCTGTTTTAAATGTTGCCAGATATTTTTGCAACCATGGTATTAATAGCCTTATGTCAGGATGACTATTACAAGCCCACAAGGAATTAGGCAGCTAAAAGTGAGATCTGTAAAAATCCCCACATCAAATGATTAGGCACCATTCCTAAGACAAAGAAAGTTTCAATGAAGGGTTATGGTAGAAAGTGTTAAACTTTAGTGGAGGGATTGAGGCATCTAAATGCAGTCTAAGGGACACACTTAGTTTATCTGAGCCTCTGTATCATAAAAAAATTCTCAATAATAGGTGATTACAGGTTAGTGCTTACAAAAACATCACAGATGTGATGATGTGTTTGGTCAGCAGCATGGCATCCACTTCTCATCTGCAGTGCGCAGCCAGAACGTTCAACTGGCTTACCCTGTCCTGGGTGTGAAGTTTGTGGCTTAGAATGACTCCATAACCATTTAGCTGCAAGATATTCTGTGACAGTTTTGTTCCAAATGCAGATTTTTTTGAAATTTCACTGCTGATACCTTAGAATTCTTGTACAGATCTTCGTGTTTCAGGAGAGAATTTTAGGAGAAAACTTCAGTCTTATATCTGAAAGGTCCCATGGTGTTCTATGGAGGAGTCCACTGTGAGGGTCTTGGCATACCAAAAAGGCAAAAGTACCGCAGTCAGACGAAGTTCGTCTTACCTACCTGTGGCCCTGGGAATAGATTTTAAATGGAAATCTGCTTCTCACCAAGAACCTGCTCTGGTTCCCATGAAGTCACCATAGTTACTGTCAGTGATTTCAACGAAGCAGTGTCAGCTTTTTATTCAAGCTCTTTCTCAGGCAACTTTATTAGGGTTCATGCATCATAGCAGTAACTGTTTCATTGTGGGGACGCTAATTATTTATATGACTGACAAAGACTTGCTTCTCAGTCCTCTGCTGAAAGTTTAGGTCTGTCCATTACCTGTGATCACAAGAGATTTTATAAATTTCTTGGTGAGCACTTTGTTCATTCCTTGATGAAAAGCCATAGTTAGTATTTTTCCCAAACAAACATTTATATTTAAATATTCTGTCCCAACAGAGGCAACATGTTCAGATCCAATATAAGGAGTGTCTTAGTTCTCAAGGCATGTTTTCAGCATAGGTACAGTGTACTTCCACAGCTACACAGACAATAGCAATGCCATACTGTACTTTTTAAAGCAATAATTTTTAGCCAGTTGGACATTTGTCTAGGATAGTACCTGAATTGAAGTGCAGTTGGTGCTAAAAATGGTAGGGGTAGTTTTAGGAAGATCTTTAGTTTTCCTCCGTACTCTAATGATCTCTGACATACTCTTAAGTAAGCAGATCTATATTTGGGAAGGAAATGAGAGAGGGAGAACAAGGGTCTTGGGGCAGGTTTAGAAGTGACAGCGCTTTCCATATTGTAATAAGCTTTGGGAAATCTATACTCACACAATTTGGAAATATTTTACTGTATTTTTCCAAGTAGATTGCTAATTAAAGAGTCCTGATAAGGCAGGTATTTTAATTTACCAAGTCACCTGTGTTTATAGATATATACTGTTGTTTTTCACCTGCACAGAGGGTTAAAAGCCTTCAGTGAAGAGCCTGCTCATAGATTGATAGTGAAAAAAAAAATCTCTGTAGAACTAGCATTTTTTTTTTATTTTCAGATCTCTTCTCAGAGTTCCCACATAGGAATGGTCTGCACTAAGGCTTGATCCGAGGTTAATTAAAATGAATTCCATAGTCCTCAGGGGAAGTAGGATCAGATACTTAATGTATTGACATCACTATTTTAGGAATGTTACAAGATCCAGTCCTGGCTGGGGAGCATAAGGCTCTGCGTGACACCACGGGAAGAGCAGCTTAATGCCCTGCCTGCAGCTACAGCTTTGAAGGTTGGGAAGCACACTGGGGAGGTCCACAGGTTCTGCAAGGACCAAATGTTCATTTGTTCCCTCCAGAACCTGTTAGTGGAAAATGCTTACCCAGTACTGTCTGATTTGCCTCACGTCTCCATGGGAACCTGTAAAATAAGAAGGAAAATATAGGGGGCAAAAAAATCCTTGTATCAGCAGAGAAAAAGAATGTGTAGATTTCTGGAGGAAAAAGTTGGAGTTGTATTATTGAACCTCTTTTTCCCAAAGCTTGTCTTGATGTTTCTGCCTTTCCAAAGAGATGCACTTCATGCAATGTGTCCTAAATGTGCATTGCACATTGCAGGTTTTACAATCTGCACACACCCAATGCACTCCCAGTTTTGTAAGGCTCTAAAGTAATAGCTGTTGCCATACATGACAGTCATTTGGCCACATGGCTTGGGAGTTGTAAAATCCATAAGAAATGTCATGTCATTCCTGCATTAAATAAAACTTCACTAGCTCTGTCATACATTTCTGAGGGCAGTTCTGTGAAAGCTGGTCAGAGTTAGGCAGTGCTGGGTGTGGCCCTCAGGAGCACTGTGGGGAGCAGAGGGCAGTGCAGCTGGGAGATGCAGGCTCCTCATGCAGTGCTCATTCAGTCTGTGTCATAAATAAAGTACCCCTACATACAGTCATAATATGCAGTGTATAAATGGCTTCAGTTCTTCAGCCTTGTAATAAACGGCTTTTGCTGCCTCTAAGACTGCAAAATTGTTGGTTGTTCTCTTATTAATGACCTTGCACTACCCACTTTATTAATTTTAGCAAACATGGACTAGATGTGAAGAAAGATTATAAATCAAGAAAAAGTGAGTTGCCAGCTGTCTAATAAATAAGGATAGTAGTATTTGTGACAAACCTTGAGAAAAAAAACTTATCAGGCACTAGATGTTTATACATAGGTGAAAAATTACTATTCAAAGACAACAACTGTTTGATCATTTTTCAGCTTTTTGAAATGTATTAAAAATATTGTGATTTATAAGACATCATAAAAAAACCCAAATTTTGTTTCACAAGGACAATGTAAAAATAAAATTTAAACTGACTCTACTAAGCTGTATGATAAATACATATGTTTTTTCATTCGTAGCATTATGTGGGGTAAACTGTACAATCAACAAGTAGCTTTGCAACTGTGTAATGCAGAGAGATCAGTAAGGTTACCATGGTACTTAGTGCAATTTATTCCCCATATCAATCTTGTATTGCACAGTACAGTACTTAGGGATTTTTTAGTTTGTTTTCATTTATGTAGGAGAATTAGAGCAATGTGAGGCTGCAGTAGTTCATGGGTAATTGAAGCATATTCCTCCAATTTTGTCTTCACTTGCACAAGTATGCATTCCATTAGCACCCCAGTGACAAGAGAGGAGACTGCAATGCTCAAAAGACTGTCTTGCCATTTCATTCCTTATTTCAGAGAGGTGTTTACAGATAGACATGTGGGTACCTTTATATAGGGTCTGAAATCTTTCATAATTTTCAGCTCTAAGAGTTACAGTTAGGTCTACAATTTTCACATTTCACATGATGCCAAATATGTTGCATGTTCTGAGAATGCTTTTCTGTACTTGGAAACAGGATGGAAGAAAACATTTGCTCTTGGAGAGCTCAGAACACGGCTCTTTTGCTCTTAAGCAACTCTAGTATTTCCGAGTTCTGCCTTTGTGATGGCGACTAATTAAGTCATAAAACTTGTGCTGCATACCCTTCACTAGCTCTGTTACCCTTCTCTGGACACACTCCTGCACCTCAATGTCTTTCTTGTAGTGAGGGGCCCAGAACTGAATGCAGTGTTCAAAGTGTGGCTTCACCAGTGCCAAGCACAGGGGGACAGTCACTGTCCTGGTCCTGCTGCCTACACTATTGCTGATCCAGCCTGTCCAGATTCTTCTGCAGAGCCTTCCTACCCTCCAGCAGATGAACACTCCCAGTTAACTTGGTGTCATCTGCAAACTGATTGAGGGTCTATGTGAGTCCTCATGCAGAGGACTCCACATCATCAGTAAAGATACTAAGCAGGACTCGCCCCAACACTGAGCCCTTGGGAACACCATTTTGCTGACTGCTAATGGGAATTGTTTCCATTCACCAACAGACCAGCTAGTTTTTTACCCAGTGAACAGTGCATCCAACCAAGCCATGAGCATCCAGTTTCTCCAGGAGAATGTTGTGGGAAATGGTGTCCTTGGCATCCAAATCAGAGTGGACCGGCCTGTAGTTTCCTGCATCTTCCCCTGGTCCTTGTAGATTGACGTCACATTTGCCAACTTCCAGTCACCTGGGATCTTCCCAGTTAAGTGGAGAAATGAAAGGGGCTCTGTAAGCACTTCTGCCAGCTCCCCCAGTACCCTTGAGGAGATGCAATCCAGCCCCATAGACGTTTCTGTTTGAAGTGGTACATCAGGTATCTCACCATTTCCCCTTGGATTGTGGGGGTTTCATTCTGCTACTCATCCCTGTCTTCCAATTCAGGGGGCTGGTACCAAGAGAACAACTGGTCTTACTAGTAAAGACTGAGGCAAAGAAGGCATTAAGTACCTCATTGTTTTCTTCATCCTTTGTGACTATGTTTCCCGCCCATATCTGAGAAAGACTAGAGATTCTCCTCAACATTCCTGTTGCTGATGTGATGATAGCAGGCTTTTTTATTGTCTTTTCTGGCAGTGGCCAGGCTGAGTTCCAGTTTGGCTTTGGCCCTTCTAATTTTCTCCCTGCAAAGCATCCCTTGTGGTTGTCCTGAGTTGCCTGTCCCTGCTTCCAAAAGGGAAATTTTTTTTTCATATATATCTTTGTGAAATTTTTCAAAATATATCTGTGTATTTATGGAGGAGAATCTGGTTTGCTAAAAAATACTTGGCATCCCTTCAGAGGAAGCTTCTGTGAAGGCTAGCATCTTTCTTTCACCGTATGTGTTAAAATATCTAAAAATTCAATGATTAAGTGCAAAAGATATTTGGAGGGAAAACTAATCATTTCTGATGCATGGGCCATGATATGTGCTTATTTTGATAGTGTTGCTTCCCTATGTAAATACAGCTGGGAGAAAAATTACTTCTTTTCTCTCCAGAACACACAGAACTTATGCCAGTTGAAGAAAGACTGAGCAGCAGTGACAATATTTCATTGTGTTTGAGAAATGAATGCAACTAATTAATTAGCATTCAAACACTGGCCTCCTGCATGTCTATTGTATGTCTGTTCTTGCCTCATTTAGCAATCAACGTACTCAAAATTCAGACTGATCGAAGCTTCCCAAGCTCTTGAATATTACTCTGAAGAACTTTTCCAATGAGGCATTAAAAACATGCTTAGATTTTTAAACTAGGCCATCCAAGGATAAAGCATACCAGGTGTATGTGTTTTGTTAGATTGTGGTATTAAAACTCTCAGTGCAATCCTAGCTGGTGTGGTGTGGGTAACTGTTGACTATGTACTTTTCTTGTTTTGAGTCATGTCTAATTTTGACTCATGGCAACACCACATTTAGATACCATTTCTGATACGTTTCTTTCAAATGTCACATGTGCTGGTGTGAAACTATTATTCTGATTTCATAGTTTAGACCAATCTTTAAAGCAGAGTGTATGGATCTTGATGATCCATAAGATTTCAAAAGAGGATATGGATGTGAATTTGAATTATTAAAAAAGCGGAGACAAAACTGAAAAGCATTTGCAGGTATCCTTACACACAGCAAAGGAAACAAGTAAAATCAGAAGATGAAATTCCAAGTGAATATTCATAATATTTTACCAGTTGAAGATGAAACCTAGTGCACCAGTATGGCAGGAAATGTAATAATCAGTTGCTCTTTGATTAAAAAAAGCTGAGAGGCAGTAATCTAGATGATGCAAAAGAAGCTTGAGTGATGCTACAAATACACAAGACCCAGAATGGATTTTCCTGGGTAATTTTGGAGAGTGGGGAGCATGGGAAAGGAATTCATCACGTTGGTTTCAGTACTGACCGATGTAAAGGACGTTTAAAGCTACTTGACATGTAAATCCTTTCTTCCTAAGATGGAATTCCTGGATTACATAGCAGCTATGTTATGGGTATACTGTGTATGTACAAATGCAAACCAAAAATTGCCTTGAAATAATTTATTACCTTTATTTTTTACCAAATAAAATGTTTCTTTTAAAGCTCAGCTCATTTCTATGCTCATTTTTTTCACTGGCTCATACTCTTACTAACATTTCTCATTTCAAAATTTTAAACATCTTTTTAAAAATGCTGACATCAGAAATGTTGGGTGAAATGTTACAAATTGAGGTTTCAAAGCTGCTTTCTGGTAGCATCACTGCAGAACTGTTGCACCTTCTATGGGACCAAGAGCCCACACAAACCACAGAGAAAGGACTAAAGCCAATATCACTAAAATAAAATATCTGGAATAAAATATTGGTATAATATAATAAAGTAATTGGGATCAAAATCATAGAGGGTTAATGTCCACAGTTTTACTGTGCTTTCAGAGCCTTCTATCACTTCCTTCCTGTAATACTTTGGGTTTATTTGCCTTCCTGTTAATTCTGCCTTGCTAGTAATGTGAGGTTCAATAGTGTTTTCTTTTTCCTCCTATATCTGTCATAATTTCCTCTTCCCTATTTAAATGAAACATCCTTCAGAAAATCTGTGTCCCTATCTCTTGCATTGTACTTGCTACTGAAAAAGTTATTTCCATCACATGGCTTGTAAGAATTAACTTCTGACAACTCCATGAATGAGTTATACCATGGGATAGCTCATGAGAAATTGATTTTTAATCCTGAATATTTGCTCAGTGTCTGTGAAAAAAACAGAAAACATGGTAGCCTTTCTGAACAGCTTATGGTCTATATTTAGACTTAATGGAGGAAGGAAATGAAGAGAAAGAAGTTTGCACTTTTTCAGTTATAAAAGGTCATAGAACATTGAGGTGATTTACCACATATGAAGACTTTGATGGTGGGGGTTATGGCGTGGTGTCTGCAGGCACCATGCACCCATGCATACCTGTGTGCATAATACTGAGCCTCCTACTTGTGCAGGAACTTCTGCTTATGTTGTAATTTAAGTAGAACTCATTGTGGTTCATTGAGTTCAAGTCTTTTCTAAGTTCCCACACACAAAAAGCCATTATAATAATTACTAACTTGCCTCTTTTGCTCTTTTTTTTCCTCACTTAGGACAAATGTAAACTTACCCTACCAGCAACTCTGTGTTATCTTAGCATTTCAGCATCACTAAGTAAATATATAAAAAACAAAACCTTTTTCATTTTTGGGATGTATCAATTGGATTGAGAAGGAAAGTGTGCCTATATCCTAATGGGGACAAGACCAGTGAATGTATGAGAAGGGGATTTCTGGCAGGCAATACTTGCATGCCAGTCATTACTGAAAGTTAAAATGTGACAAAACTGCTTTTGTCAAAACTTTTTTGAAAACAAGAATATTTAGAGTTTTGGCAGAATTACTTTATTATCCAAGAATTCCTTGTAGCTGAGTAAGAGCTATCATCCCCTTTTGGCATATGGGAAACCCAAGGCTTCACTGCTCCTGCATGTCAGAGTAGCTGTGGGTGCAGACATGGATGTCTCCTTGTTTTACTTCCATTTGGTCCCACTGCCTTGAATTTACCCATAATATGATGCCTTGGAGAGTCCATTTCCAAATGTGAAAATTGAGTCTTGTTTAGCACAAGCGCATTCCAAACTGAAGTGTTGCAAAAGTCTGTATCCATGTGTTGGACTCAATGATCTCAGAGGTCTTTTCCAACCTGACTGATTCTGTGATTCTACTAAGTGCCTGTAAAATTGCAGATCTTTGCATATACTAAATGGTCTTTCCCTATGTATCTTAAAAATGACAACTTTCACACTCTATTTGTGATACCCAGCTATTTTTATCTTGAGGTAGTGACTAGTAGTACTTGGGGCACTATATTATGATATATGTCAGTAAGAAGCCTTAAACAAAAAAAAAAAAAAAACAAAAAAAAAAAAAAAAAACAAAAAAAAAAAAAAAAAAAAAATTNACAAACAAAAAAAATTATTAACCATTACTCTGTGTGCAGTGACCAGTTTCAAATCAGTTAGCCATGGTCTTCACAACTCTCTTGTTCAACTTGCTCACCAAAACAAAATTATCTTAGTGCTTTCTAAGATGGGATAAGCAGTTAGCTCTTGAATCTGTTCAAGTCCATTTATGCCTATACCACAGTGATGCAGTAAGTGGATAAATCAATGGGACAGACAGGCCTTGGAGTCAGGATGTTCTCAGAAACTCCTCATGATTTTTCCCTAACAAAAACATTGCAGCAATCAATGCAGGCTGTAGGGAAGCAGGTGGCTGCCATATACTTATTCTCACAGTTAGCCAGAGAAGTGCCGTAAAGATGTTATGCACACCTCAAGATTCATATCCTCTGTCCCTCCTTCTCTGATCAGAACAAGGGTTTGGGGAAAAAAAAAAAATCTAGAGGAAAAGAAATCTAGGAAGATGAGAAGTGTGTTTGACAGCAGATTTTTTTTTTCTTCTGCTTTGTAAAAAGCCTTTGGGAGGACAGCATCAGTCACTGGTTACTTGGCAAATAAGTAGCCTTCTGGGTTTTAGTTACTTCATTGACACCCATCTCAGGCTCATACAGTCCCTTCACTGCAAATTCTTAGTGGTGGGAGGAATATTCTGGAGCTATGTCATTGTATACCTGGCATCTTTTCAGCCAGGTAACTCACAGGGGTGTCTCTGCCACTGTCCAAGGGATTGTGCCATTGTCCCAGAGATTGTGTCATTGTCCTTTGATGCTTCAAATGATTGGGCAGAGATAGTATCACAAGTCATGGATCTAGAACAGTATCCTTTTCACTTGCTGGGAAGACATCAGCTGTGAAAGGGAAGCTTATTTCACTGCAGATTTCAAGAACAGATGTTCCACAAATTAGCTTTTTTTTCAACTGAATTTCCTTTTTTTCTATACACAATGTGCAGACTATAAGTAATAAAACTTCTCAAACAATAAAGTGTTGAACTTTAGGAGATTATAAGCAGAATGAAGGTTTTGCCGGAAGCATTTTTGTCCTTTTTTTTTTTTTTTTTTTTTTTTTTTTTTTTTTTTTTTTTTTTTTTTTTTNNNNTTTTTTTTTTTTTTTTTCCACTGACACCACAAATATGGCCAGAGAGAAAAAAAGACATGAAAATAAGAGTAAACCAGAAGGCAGCTCAGTATCTCATACTTGCTTGTACCTTTTTCCTAACAAGACTTCTGTGCTAGCTATTGGTTTTATGTCTCTGCCACAAACCTGTGGGCTCAAGTTGGGCTGTGGGCTCAAACCCACATTTCACAAACTTATGTTTAGCCCTGCTTTTATCTTATCATATTACTTCTTTCACCTCTCTGAGAAGAGCATTATCTACATAGGAATACATTTTTCCTGAGGAGTATTACTTGTTAGAGAGCTAATATTTTAAGGGTTATCTATATATCCATGCATACATTCTCACATGAGCTTATTTTCCAGCTCTATCAGCTCTAAAGACAAGTATATTCAACAATGGTCTGTAATTCAAAAGAGATTACTTTCTCAGTAGATAAAAATTTACAGTCTATAATCTTTAGATTAGCAGGGAATATTTTATTCAGTCAACAAGCCAGTAATTTGTTTGGATTATTTTTCAGATCAATTATTTATAAAAATGTTAATCTCATAACCTTAAGAGATTAATAATGAATTAAGTTGATAGGTGACAATTTGAATTCAAACAACATTTACTTCACCTGCATTTCCTTGAGCAAGAGGTATTGTACATTTCTTTTCTTTTGTAAAAAAATCCTTTAAACTTTTCATTTCCCAAGATCAAAAGGATTTTATTAATTAATAGATCTTATTCATTTGAGTTTTAAATAATTCACTCCATTTTCATTACTGCCTTGGCTTCCAAAATTATAAAAACACAGGAGACATGACTTCAGAAATTTTATGTACCATAAGTTTCAAGTGCATGTAAATTATGTACCATTAAGCATATTTTAGCATGTTCCTTCACAAAATAATGGAATGCTTTTTTCTCTTATTGGGAAACAAGAGCCATTATGATCTTGAACTATTTAGAAATACTTTTAATGTGAGAGGAAATGTGTGTCAATGCATTTATATCACAACACTTGTATGCACATCTGTAAATCTCTTAATTAAATGCAAAGAAGAATCATAGGGCAGAAAGATATATTAATCCCTCCACTTGCTTGAGGCAACCAAAATGTACATTGGCATACATTGCCTGCCACCAGCAAGCCAAACTAGCAGCGCTTCAAAATGACAAACAAAATAAAGTGGCAACTAAAATCTCATAAAGCCCAGGCTAGCATTTGTGCCTTTAGTCTTTAAGTATGAATCTCAGATAATTACAAATGCTAGACCTCTCTGTTATTTTCATGAGCAGAGAGCAGAGTTTGCCCACACTGAGCAGCAGAGGTGGGGCAGAGCCCGTCCCAGCAGGGTGCTCAGCATGCAGTGGCGGGGATACCTCACCTGGCATTTTACTATTTCCCAACAACTGCATGGACTTCTGTCCAAACACTCTATATGTATCCCCTAGCCTCCCTATAATTGTTTTTATTTGTTTAATTTGAGTGTGAAGCTCAAACCTAGAGGCAGAAGATGTGTATCCTGTTCTGACTCATGCACTATCAGGTTAAACAGAAAATTCAGTCCCAAAACCTTTTCTCTTGATGCTGATGAGTGACCACACCAGGCTTCAGCAAGTTTGCTATTACTGGCAGGGAGGCTGTTTGAGAAACTGAAACAATCTTTCTGAATATCACAAAAAGGAAAAGAAAGCAAAAAAAAATCTCTCCCGTCAATATTTTTTATGTTCCTTTTTGTGTGGAAGCAGACTGTTGTGGCAGGGAGAAGTGCTGAGAAGGCCAGAGCAGGAATCAGTGGTGTGATTTGTCACTTCTCCATTGGAAAGCATGCAAAGTGACACAGAGGAAGCAGGAATCTGATCTCATCAGTACGGTAAGTTAATTCCTGTAAGCACTTCTGAGAAGTCTCAAGCACGTCTGGCCTGTGATGTTCGTAGTCTGGTGAAAATTTCATGGATCAAAAACACACAATCATCATAAAAGACCTGGTCTTCAGTTTTCCCTCATTTCCTGAAAGAAATTTTATTTTTCTCTCCTCACACTGCTACCCATGCATTTATGGATGCAGCACAGCACCAGCAGCATCAATGCACAATCATACTCCAGAGGAATATGCAAGCTACAGTCAATTTTGCAGGTGTAATGAGACTGCTAAAGTATCTGAAGTGCCATAGTTCACAGCCTGCTCAGATGTCTCTGTTCTTTAGCATTAACAAAAGTACAGACATGGCTACTGAAGACATGACAAAACTGGCATTTAAACCACCCCCAGTTTTTGAGGTTCAGTGTCAATGTACCAGTGTGACAGTCTTCGCATGATAAGCAATTATATCTCATTATATTTTTATACATATAACATTTATAGTATTAAATAAATAATCAGTCAATACTTAATACTGATTTGTTTGATCTGAAAAGGTAGAAAAATGCTCCAGAATAAAGTGCATATTAAAAACAGCTCTGGTTTTGCAGATGGTTCCTTACTGACCTTCAAGAACAGTGTGTCCTTTGAGTTTTACTTTAGCTTCTAATCAATTACAGGAAATGATACCCCGGAAACAGGCAATTAATTTGCTTTCAATATGGTGATGATGCAGGCGTAAAAGAATGATCACCAGAAAAACAGGTACAGGAAACAGCAACCTGATGAAAGAGTTTTTCAAATATCTTTTTCGTTTTGTTTTTAGTTTTGATTTTCTTTTTATGTACATGATGCACATTCCCTGTATTAGATGAAAAACTGAAAGCCAATCATAAAGTAAAAGTAGTGTGAAGGAATGCATTCTGCTTGCTGCAAAACAGCAATGTATTCATTACTTCCAGCTAATACTAGAGCCCACAGCTGCTACATCTAAAGAACACTCAGGCAATTTCCATGCTAATTTATACCTGAGGGAGGACTGTCCCAAGTCCTGATTTTCAGGATAGGAAATATTTTTAAATTAAGTACTGGACTAGCACATGGGAGATTAAGATTCAGCAAGTCTTACAGAGGTTTCTTATGTAGCCAACTAGGATTTGATTTCTAAACACAACATGCAACCCCATTTTTCTTTTTTTTTGTTTGTCCTCTGAGCTAAAATAAATAAGCAGAGACAGATACAAGGACCAAAAGGAAGGATTTCTTCTTCCATTGACCTAATTTCTCAATCAACAGATACATCTTTTTTTGTCCTTTCCTGTTTTACTCCCTGATTGCTTATCTTCATCAGTGGTGCCCCTACAGAGGTAGTCCAGGGGAGCTACTGTTTTTCCCTCAGCTCCATGCAGACTTTCTGTATCAGCCAGGGACACAGAAAGACCAGGGACAGATGGAACAACCAGGCACCTTAAATGCAAAAAATGGAGGAAAGCTCAACTGAGAAACTTTAAAGGCAGAGATACGGAAAAGGTGAGATGATTGTCTCTCTGCCAGCAAGATCTGGGCCCGTTAGGGATGACCAAAGCAGAATTTAAGTGGTCAGAAATTGTGATACTGACAGCTTTCATGTCTGCAGTGACTTTCTAGTTTGGAAAAAAAATGAGGCCAGCCTTTGAGGATTAATAATTTGGATCAATGTGAATAAATTGGGTATTATGCTGGAGGTATTTTAGCTGGGCTAGTTTTGGGCCCAATTTTGCTCTTCCTTGTACAGAGTAACTACACTGTAAAAGGAAAACAAACAAACAAACAAACAAAAAAGGGCAAAACAAAAGAGACAAACAAAACCCACCCAAAAAGAAGACCCCAAAAAACCCCTAAAAAACCAAAACTGTCTTCCATTTACCTGTCTGTGTCATACCAGGGACAAAATACAATATATCTCCTGTGCCCATGGTATAGCTGGCTCCTGCCTCATATCTTTTCTGTCTAGACAGTAAGAAATCCCAAATTGCCTCTTAATGTATCCCTTTTTAAAATTTTCTGAGTTATACTCATTATAACCTTCAGGACAAAGTGATGAAAAAGTTTCTCCTGCTTCTTCACTAGTGAAACTACTTCTATAACTTACAGCTAGGTTTGTTTGAATAGGCTGAGGGATAACTATACAGGTTTGTTAAAAAGATGGAAAAGCTGTGCTGTGTAAGTATCTTTAACATTGGTCATTGCAATCTGCAGCACTCGCAGCAGTATAACTCTGAAGAAATATCTGTGGATTTCTGGAATTTCTACTAAGAAGGCTTGTACATGACTTGTTCGGCAATAATTGTATTTGTTTCAATGGTGCTCTTAAACTAAAATGTTTGATTTTGGTATAAGAAATCTACCATGGCAGCAAAAGAGTAATACTAAGTTTGTTGCTTTTTAAGGTAACATTACTTAACAATTGTATAATTTGTTCCACTCTGTTTATTTATTTTTTTTCACAATTTTCTGCTGAGATGGACAAATGAGCTGACAAACGCTAGGCATCTATATTTCTGCTTCTCCTCATGGCACTGAGAGCAAAGCCAGTGTGCTATAGGGAGAAACAAGGCTGCTGGTGATTCCCATGGACCTAAGCAGGATGATGGGGGCTACTGGACCAACCACTCAGAAAGGAGATTAGAAGATGTAAAATTAATCCCCAAGTCTCTGTCAGTAGCTCCCAATGTTTTAAGGAGGATTTTGTTCCTCATTGTTGCTCCTCGATTTCATTTTGCCCCTTCAGAGTGAGCTATTTTTATGAATTTTTAGACTTAAAAATATTTAGAGAAACTTTTCCAAAGCAGCTTAACCACTGCATTCAGTCATTCTGAAAGTGGAAATTCCAGACCAACCAGTTCAAAAATGAGCACTTACTTTCAAAGAAGGCATCATGTACAAAAGGGTAAACATAACCATCAAAAGTGATTGACTGGAATAACTTCTAAATACCATCTTGAAATGGTCCCATCTCCTTTCTGTTGTTCTGTGATTTGGGGTATTTTCTCCTTTCTGTTGTTCTGTGATTTGGGGTATTTTCCCAGCACGGCTGTGGCTCGGCTGAAGCTTTGGAAGTTACACTTCTGTGCAGAAGTGCAGCGTGGTGTGTCCTGTTCTCATTCCTGCCTGCAGCCCCCAGCGTTGGGTGTGTCCCTGGCATGTCACAAAGAGTCACAGGAGTCACAAAGATGTCATGTAGGGTCAGTAGAGGGAAACCTCAGTTTCCCCCTTCCTGCATGAAGCCTGAAACTGCTGCTGCACATGGAGCTGTTGATATTCTTCTCAGGTGGTAATCTTTCTTCCTTGAAAGGGTATCCTCAAGGGATGCACAGTATTTATTTATTTGGGTTTAATGTGCCATCTGCACTGTGCATTTTATGACTCTGCTTCATCGTCTGCAGACTATGTCTACTTAAGCCATTTCTGTGAGTACCAGTTTGCTCTGGGACCTTTTTTTTTTAGCAGATTCAATGTTTCCTGATTTAGTTTAGCATTATTCAGCTTGTGACCTGTGAATTGCTGTTGCTCCACAGAACATCACAGGTGTTCCACAAAATTATTTCAGACTATCCCTCCTTCCCATCCCAGAAAAGATGCCACAAACAACCCTTCTGTGTAGTCAGGTACAAAATGGAGCAACATGAGTGAAATCAAATAAAAAGTGAGGACTTAAAATTTAGACTGTTTTTCTGTGTTGAAAAGAATAACTTTGTGCTGGAACTTTATGAATTAATCCTTCCTTTTTCTCTGCAAATAGTAGACAGTCCTTTAACTAAATAACTTAGCTGACAGGCCAGTTAAACAAAATTAATTTGCATTTTGTTTTAGATACTTTGAAAGGCGTTTTGCACTTTACTGTTATTTCAGCCACCATATAGTCCCAAGCTGGGCATTTAAATTTTCTTAGCAGTGTTTTCTTCAAAAATGTAGCTTGCTAATACCAAATATGCTACTGAGATTTCTCACAAATTTATGAGTAATGGATAAAACCTTCAGAAAATTACTTTAATTTTATCACCAGTGTTTCTGTAATTGCCAGCTATGATACAGCATCTGCATTAGATCTTACTTTCTGAAACAGAAGGAAAATATTGCTCCTTTTCAGGTCTGTGTTAAGAACATCTGTGGAAAGATGTCTTAGAATAACTTTTGGGGGGTGTGGAGGATAGGTGTTGTGTCCTTATCTCAATACTTTTGTTTTCAGCTAATATCTTATCAGTATGTCCTCAGAGAAAACTTGCAGTTAGCCCCAGATGCAGTTCCTGTGGATGAGCAACCTCTCCTAAACCTGATTTTAGTAGAGCCTTGGGATCCTTCCTTCACCTGTGGCCTCAGAGCAGGGCAAGTCAGGGTGTTCACTCCCATGAGATGGAGACCACCTGCAGTTGAGAACATATTTCTCTGTGGAAAAAGCAGTGTGTACTTGTTGCCTGAAAGCAGTGGATAGTGCAGTCCTTGAGGGAGGCTGCTGTGTTAGTCCATGGCATTAGCTGGAGAGCATGCCAGCTGGCCAGGCTCCTATCTGCAAACCCCAGCCCATTCCTCTCTGCATCCCAGCCTCTCTATGGCACAGGATCGGCCTCTCCCTTTGCTCCCTTTATCTGTTTTAATCACCTGATGTCTTTGAAGTCACTTCAAAGGTCTCCTGTTAAAAATTCATATCCAGTAGATGAAGCTTCCTGTTGTTTTAGACAGGAAGACTGCCTCAAGTAATTGTCCTGTTCGTGTTTTGATGCTTCATTCAACAGCTGGCTACATTTCCCAGCATCTCCTTGCCTCCTAACTATGTGGTTAAGAGGGCCTCTTACAAACAGCATGCAGGAACGAAGACAAATAGTGAAGACAAAGTGTTTTATTACATTTAAATAATACAACTATTTTATTACATTTAAATGTGCAACTATTGTGCAAAGTTTGCCAGGCATTGTGAATATCGCATATTAATGATTATCGCAAAAGCTAGATAAAACTGCTTCTTTTCCCACTAATTTTTGCATCTGAACAAATCCACTGGCCTTCACACTGTTTTTCTTACATTTCAGTGGTTTGAGATTGGACAGAGGTTTCACGTGTGCTTGTCCCTTACAGAAAATTTACTGCACCACTGTGTAAGTCAGATCACCCACACTGAAATCATTACACACAGTCATAATCCATAAATATTCCTTTACTGCTGTTAATGTTATTTTGTGTGAAGTTGCAATTATTTAATATTCACAATTAAAATTCTGCTCAGTATTCTCAAGGTACAGCTGTCAAATGTGTAGTAGTGAGCTGATTTTATAAGACTAAAGCTGAGATGCCTTAGAGCTATCCACTGGTGGGTCTTGCCAATACTCCAAAGGACTTAGTAGGGTCAATAGAGAAATTTTAGGCCTCAGACATCCATTTTGTCCTAGGTAATTTACTAGAAATGGCAAAGAATTTCCTTGGTGTTCCTTCTACTCTCAGCAATATCTGCTTCTCTTTCAACTTGGTCACCTTCAAGTATGGGTGTCTGGGGAAGGAGCAGAGGTCAGAGCACCACTGATCTGGCTTTTAGTTCACATGTTTCTCTCTGAACTACAGCTAACCTAGATACCCTCCTGCTGTTCTCTCAGTTGTGAATATCTCAACCCTAGAGAAAATATGACTTATGTGCTGGGAATGTTCATTTTATCAAATCTGTCTGGGAAATCTTGTGTACTCTCTAATAACATCTTCACTTTTATGACCAGACATTCATGCTTTGATCTTTTTTATAAAGTGCTGAACTGATTTATTTGAATCACAGTATTTCTCTTAAAAACACCTGGATCAGATCTGAACAACAAATATCAGTGAAGTTTAATAAATAACTAGACTGCAAGATAAACTCTTAAGGGAATGCAAACTATGGCAAAGTGGATATCGCTCAATTATTTTCTAAAATTTCTTCTCTGAATCTACCCTGAAATGACCTAGTAGATGTCTATATTCACAACAGAATGTGGGACCTGAAGGTCTCTTCAGTGCAAAATTGGAGAGGAGGAATCAAGAACATGCCCATATGACATGGTCATGAAACCAACACAATTGCAGAAAAGATTTGACTGCAGAAAATAAAATTTAAAAAAAAATTAAAGATTTTTCATTTGAATGACATTTTTTATTCATCTACTCTGAACTTTCTTAGGCACTCCTCAGGGATGTTGCACCCAATGAGGACTCTGAAGTCTGTAAGTCAAGCTTCTTGATTATGGGCTTAAGCATACTCCCTGTTGACTCACCTAAAAGTGCAGCTTACAAAATGTCCTGAAAGGCTCATATTCATTGGAGCAAAGTGAACAGGCAGAATTTTTCTGGGGTTATTGTCTTGCATACTGCACACCTGCCTAATAACAAAGAAGTGGAAGTCATTCAGGGATGAACGCATTCAAAACCTTAATCTCCATGGAAATAGATGTAAGATTAGTGCAGAATGAAGAACAGGCCTTCAATTAAGTAATGAGGTATGAAATCTGACCCAAGTTAGCTCTTTGCAATACTTCTCAGGCATGTTTATTACTGAAGATGGAAGAAGTGTGATTCATTGGCATATGTGTATCTCTCCCTACCCCCAGGCCTGCGTGGCTAAAGAAGAGAGTTTATTTTCTGATGTCACAGGAAAATACATAGTCCTTCATGAATATTAAAAGTTTTAGTCCCTACTACAGGTCTTCTTGAACTTAGCACATACTATTCTCTTGATTGTGTTTATCTTCAGCTCTACCTCAGGAAGGAATGTGTAAATATCATCCTTAATTATAATTAAATTGTTCCCAAAATTTATTATTCCCAACTTAGAGAAAGCTGTACTCTAAGCAGCAACCAAACTGGAGACAAAGCTGCCCTGTCTGGTATGATATCTCATTCCAGCTCTGCCAATAAAATAGAAGGATGGAGTGCAATACAGCTGCAAGACTTCTAAAACAGCACAGACATTGAGCAGTTCTTCATTTTATTTATTAACCCATCAGCCCATAAAGCTGAAGCCAAGGTGTGTCATGAGGATAACACTAAGAAATAAGCCATAACATTTCTTATCTTACCAATAACAGAAACAAGGTGACTTTTAAAGTGGAATCTCTGAAATGATGAAAACTGTAGGATCCTGAAGACTGATTGCCATCATACAGAAGCACAGAATATTTTGAGCTGGAAAGGACCCACTAGGATCATCAAAGTCCAACTCCTGGCCCGGCACAGGACACCCTGTACCTGGGAGCATTGTACAAATGCTTGAACTCTGTCAGGCTTGGTGCTGTGACCACTTTCCTGGGAGACCTGTTCCAGTGCTCAATCACCCTCTGGGTGAAGAAGCTCTTTCTAATATCCAACCTAAACCTCCCCTGACATAAGTTCAGGCCATTCCCTTGGGTGTTCATGCCATTGAAATGACATTCAGCCTGCTTGTTATGTAGAAGAATCAAGAATGGGACATCATTCCATGGTCAACATGATCAAAGTGAGCCATTTATTGCAAAGTACCAGTACCTTTTTTACAGTTTTCAGCTTCAATCACACGTTACACGCTGCCTTGCAATTGGATATACCCTAAAAGCACGCGTTAGCCTTTTAGCCTGGATTGGTTGATGGCTTTTGCACACACAGCAGGTTTATGCAGTCCTTCTTTTGGCTTCTATCGGATTCTCACATTCTGAAGCTGTTAGCATCCTTTGCTCTTCTTTGGACATGACTTCTGTCATCCCTTGTTCCTTCTTGTACATGGCTTCGCTGCCCTTGAATGGTTACAGGCCTTATTCATCCAGATAGGCTGGATTGCTCACATGTCCCCATTTCTGGAGGAACCCATCCTCCACACTTGTTAAGCTATTTGTTAGATAATTTAAAAAATGAGCAAGCTAACATGAATAAAAAAATCATATTTTTTTTTCTTTTGAAAAAATCATCTATACAGTTGCAGAAATTATAAGGGTTAAGAAATGAGGGGTGGGAAGTGATGTGCACCATGTAACAATATTCCTACTACTCATGTGAGCATGTTTTCAGCTTCATATATCTCCTTCCTGTCTAGCTCTTATGCTAGTTAGACAACCATGATTATGCCTGTGAAGAGCTGATTTTGGGTAGATGTTGGCAGTAAAGCTGACTACTTTGCCTGTGCTTGATCCATCTATTTACAAAGAGAAATATTAGATATATGATGGGATGCCAACTGTCCTCAACTTTTCACTTTTCAGAGCTCTCTAGAGTCAAAGCAATCTCTGTACATACCTATGAATTTGTGTGCAAAAAATCTGTTTGTGGTCAGGAAATATGCAATGTAACATGGTTGAATCCCAGCTTGTATGGATATAGACATATCCTTTATCTTTGTGTGTCTCTTTTTGTTTATGGTCTACCTCTGACTCTCCAGATACCACAGCCAAAAGGGTTAACTGAAACCTCTTACAGCAGACTTAAGTCCTAAGCTCTTTTACTTGTATAGTTATACCATGCTTGTCTCAGATAAGGTCCTTCTTTGCCCATTCTTGACTATTTCCTTTCTTCCAGGAAGATAACTAGATTAAACAAAATTCCCTTTCAATTGAAAATACTTGGAGGTTAATTTAATCACCACTTTAAATCAGGTCCCCTCAGAATAACAGAATATTCTAACAGAGGCATACAAATAGCATGCCATGACCTTCAGGAAAATTCTAGGCAAAATCCAGGGAGTCTTTTAACAGTTGTTTGTGTTAGAGTGTTTAGAATTCTGTAAGTACATATATGTATGTGTAGAGTGGGAAGAAAGAAAGGAAGAACACACTGATTCATAACAGAAAAGTAGATGCATTGAAATAAAAAGTGCTCTCTTACTGCAATCTGGAGATCAGTTTTCAAAATCAGAACTGTGTAGAAGTATCTAACAGTCAGTCACCTGATGGGTTTGAAAGACATTTCATGCTTACCGTACACCGACTGAACTGCCATGAAATAAAAGAATCCTCTTTGAGCTAGTAATTGGGATTATTGTGATAGTTTTCACAAAGACTGAAGAATCTTGAGATCTGTATTTTTCAAAGTCAGATGCTTATTGATGCAGAAAAGGCACATGTCCCAATGTGGTGTGTGAGTCACTTAAATCACTTACCTATTTTCTCTCACCACCAATGCAGTAAGGAGAAAAGTCCTTTAAGTCAATACACATCAGTGAAATTTGTCCAAAATTATTTTAATTCCTCTGTGATACCAGAATAAGACTGTAGGTCAGAATGTAAAATAATCTCTTTTTACAAGGTGTTCATATCCAATATGTGAGTTTCTTGTTATTTGTGTTATGGTATCTTACTTGACATTCAGTATCTTGGTTATGATATGTGCCATTTGGATCTGCTGTTGGAATGTCCATATACTGTTCTAGTCTGTGGTATAGCACTGTCCTGTCCAACAAATTGTCTAGAAAAGAAGGGCTCTTAATGTTGCTGTTGATTCCTGAAGGTTTTGCTCAAATAGTCTCAGGTGTATTTTGTGGCCTGGAGCCTGGAGATATCAAGCCTTTTCTAATGATCCTAATCATCATAATCACTGTAGTCTACTCCTGTATTTCCCACTAAATATGTTCCAAAATCTAATGTCTACATTGGGCAATAAATAAGAATAAGAGACTTTCTCAATAATGAACCAACAGAGGAGAATTATATTCTCCTTTAATGAAAGCAGAATATAATTTTCTTATTAAAAATAGGTACATTTACAACTTCATTCAGATAAAATTTTTAACATTTCCTGCAGGACATAAGAAAATCTGCCCCAAAAATTATTAAAGGAAAAATACAAGGATTTAAAAAATGCAGTTTGTCCTGAAAGTGAATTAAGCGCCTGCTTGTGCAAGCACATTGGAGCATTCAAGCTAGAAATGGTTGAGCCAGCTCCAAGACTGGAAGAATGACTGGATGCATGAAGGTAGTATGCACCAGCCTATTGAATGTATTTACTTGATAGGATGTAGTGTGGAGCAAATGCAGCTGTAGGAATTTTTGACATGTAATTGGTACATCCCTATTGCCCTATGTGCACCATATTTATATAGCAAACACTTAGGGCCAATCTGGGACTTTTTATATATTGTATTGACTAAGGCACTTACGAAAATGTTACCATTTGACCTGGATTACCACTGTACCTATTGTGAAGCCATTGGCTTATCTCATGTCTGTATCTCAGAAGCCATTGTCTTCTGAGCTACATTGTCTCAGAAGCCACCTCAATGATGAAGATGAGCTTTTGTCCACATCCAGTTATTTTTCCTTATCAGACTCAGATCCCGGATCCTTGTATCCTATTTGGGTTTCTTGTCTGTCTGTCTGTATGTGGGCAGAGTGTTCCTGTTTTGTGTGCTGCACAGGGAATAATAACATTGGAGGAGTCAGTGCTTGTAAAACCAAATCAAGGTGTGGATGCAGGTAGGTTCCCATTAGCCCTGTTGTACTCATACTGATGTCATAGTGACACTTCCAGCCTCTTCCTTTCAGTAGTTTGAGTTCCTCCCTCCAGGATCCAGTTTTTCTACACCTTTGCCATCCTTTATTTGATTGCAGTCTGCATAGTACTTCCTGGAGTCAAGCCTAACTAGGACTTGTCACACCATGGGAACTTGAAAGGAGCCAATGAACTTCCTCCTATACATTTCAGAACACTATTCTGCAGCTTAGACCACTGATGCTGATAGGGAGTCCAGAGGGATCATAAGTTGTTTTTCAATTTCAGTTGTATACTAAATACATTTGAATATGTTGGCATGTACTTGTGACCCATTAATTCATATGCTAAACAACAGCAGCATGTTACAACTTGCAGAATTTACTGTCAATACTTATCATTGTTCTTGCTGGCAAGATTTAGCACTCAGAGGCTAATAATTTTGACCTTGTATTTCATGACTTTAAAAATTTAGAGGCCTATCACAACCTTTTTTTAAAAAAAGGCTGTGATTTCTCAAGTCTGAAAAGTTTGCTTTTATGAGTGACCAAAATATTCTTTACACACTTTGCATTTTTCCGTGTATGGGTGTTAATGACAAAATACAAGGTCTCCTTCCTTTTAGGCATTATTTTATCTCTAGGCATGAAATCTGCATCAATTAAATGATGTCACCTCTTAAATCTGATATTATCACTGTCTGAATCCTCTTAAAGATAGACTTTTCCACCCCCAGTGCAGCATTTTGCTGACAGAAGAGAGCAACTCCATGGGATTATTTTATCTTAGGTTATGGCCAACTCTAAAGTTTGGGAACCATTTTACTGTGTGCAGTGCCACATCTTCTTAGCGCTGCATGGAACTGCTCATCAAGGGGGCAAAAATTATGCAGTGCATTGATTAATGCCTTTCACAGTGTGTTATGATGTATAGAATTAGGCCTCATATTCATATCCCTGTATTCAGCAAAATTTATCTAAGATGTCTTCTCCTTTGGCAGTTTGTGACTAAGTTGTCTGTCATCACTGTGAAGTGGTGGAGCTGTCCTCTTCCAAAAGCATTTCCTTTGTCAGAGCATGACTCCCCTCTGTGACTGTCACAGAAAATGTTTTTTATTAAAAAGCAATTAAAAAAAAAGGCCAAAAAATTCTGAAAATATTTTCACATTGACCTAAAATATTTGTTATTTTTGTCACTGAATACAATATAGTTTTGTTGTCTTCTAGTCCTGGACTTTTTTTCAGATTTAACCTTATAAATTTTGCTGTGTTTTATCAGCATCAAAAATTTGACCATGGTTTTGATCTTTTCCTGACAATTCTCTTTAACATTTGGAGGCAAAAAGCTCACTTTCTCTCAACAGATTGTCCTAGAAACTAGACCACTGTATCTCACAGAAGCCTGTTATTAAGATTTTCTCCTTGATTTTCAATGTGGATACCTGATTGCCCAACTCTGCAGCATGCCTTCTGTCTCTGCTGATTCTCGGGTTTAGTTTTAAAAGATAAGACATAACAGTCACCCAATTATCTCTCTACAATCTCTCTCATCAAACACTTTTAGTACTGTTACAATGTTCTGAGCATCATTCCTTTGGCTACACTTCAGGTCTGTTTGTTTCATGAGTCTTTGATTGTAAAGTGAGATTGTAAATTGTTACTTACTTTTGTAAGGTGTAAAGAGATTGTAAAGTGTTACTTACTTTTCTAAACTTAATTTTCTGATCTCTATCTTCCATGGGCATATCTGTGTTCCACAGTGCTTTGTAGCTTATAAAATCATGCAGCATTTTAATCTGCAAGACCAGTATTCCCACTGGTCTCATTCCCTGCAATCTATTTTCTCTGCTTCTCATTCATATCTGGCTTCCTCATGGATCACACTTCCTTTTTTGCAGGTCTAGCTAAAATGTGTGATGACAAACAGCTAGCTAATAGCACAGGAGGAATCTCTTTCACCATGAGAACAGGTGTTCTATTTAAATGTCAATTGGCTACAGCTAAAGTTCAAGTAACAGTCATGAAGAAAAGCCTCTGAATACCTTCTTATTTTTGTCTCCATTAGGATTTTGAAGCTTCAGTTCACAGAGGTTGCAGTAATCCCCAAGCCATTTGGCTCTGTATCCTGGGGACCTTATGGCTGATAGTTCAATGATCCAGGACATCAGTTTCGTGTTGTTCCCTTCTATCTTCAATTGACACGCAAGTCTTGTTATGAAGTAATTGCAGTTTAATTAACATCTGTTTTCAGCTGTGCTCAGCAATAGATTAGACTATGGGCTTGGTTTCTTAGCTAAGCCTTCAACCTGCTGTGACACTCCTGAGTGCAAACTGGTTCCATGGCAGCTCTGTCAATGCACAGGGACAGAATATCTCTTCATGTAAGTTGTTTGAATGCCAGTGAATACAACACACTAATGCAATTTTAATCCTTCAGACACATCTGGGCATACATAAGCATAGATCTAAGGAGAGATGTAAACATGAGGGTACAATTTGAAGGAGTTTTCTCAGTTACCAGGTCTGTGAGATGGTATGAGCTGCATTTGCTGTGTTTGAGAACCGGGCCAAGACTTCAGTGATGATTTTGCCAGAGGAGGAAGACAAAATATGGCCTTATGTAGATATTCTTTACAGACTTATATAATGCTCCTTATTTCAGTCTTCTTTATACTTTGTCCCATGCCAAAACACAGAATATGCAATTACAGAACATTAAAATGTTTTGTAGGGAATGGGATATTTTTGTTTTTGATAAGTAACTTTTCATAAGATTCCACAGTATGTAAACTAGGGAGTTGTTATGGAATTTTGCTGTTAATCAGTCTTGCTCATTTGCAATACTTAGGCATCCTGGAGAAATAAAAATATTGAAATATTGAAGGGGAGCCTGAATTTCACATGATGTTGTTTTATGGCATAATAACATTCAGCTAGGAGATCTGGAGTTGAGGTATGACTTACAGGAAAATTGTATGGCTTGTGGCCTCAGTCTCCAAATATTTACCTGGTCTGATTTCAAAGCAGATGTATTCACTTAACAAACATATTGTGTAGAGTACATTGCTCCAAAAGAGCAGGATCAAGGACCAGATTCTAGTGATAATTAGGGCTCAAACATTATTAAAATAATCTATTTTTCAATGGTTTCTTGATAGATTGAGAATAAGATATAGAATAAAATAAAAATAGAGTTTTGTATAGGTAATTATTGTTTAATTAAAAGAAAAGAGAAAATTCCTTGTCATTTGCCTAGATGTTTATGCAGGTCCACAGTAGGAAAGAGGTACACCAATAAGGAAGTCATTGTATAGGCAGCAACATAAAGGAACAAATACAAATTAAATAATTAAAAATTACCTCAAGCATCAAATTAAATAATTTACAACTGTCATAAGATATTGCAATAAATTTATGCCATTAAAATCATCAGCAATGCAGACAGGCCAGATACCAGGCATAAAGATTCAGCAGTGCCTCTTTGGCTGCACTTCAGATCTGTTTGTTCCATGAATCCAGAAGCATGGGCAAAAGCCCAGCATCCCAGAGGAAAGGGTCTGACCTTCTCTTCTGCAGTGGCTCTGCTCTGCCAACTTGCCATAATAGTTTCACTAACTACCTTGTCTTCCAGATAGCCAGAATCTTTTTCCTAGATGATAGTTGACACTGAGCTGCAGCTGGGCACTGGATACCAGCCACCTTTTCATCCTCTTCCGCTTTTTAAACCTAAAAAGTCTTCTTTAGGTATGGTCATTTTATTTTTTTATGTTCTTAGACTCTGATCGTATCTGTTGTGAGTCTTCCATCTTTCTGTACAGTGTGAAGAGTATTTGTCTCTTCCCTTTCCACTTTCACCCTGTGGTTGTTTTGATATGCCTCCTCCATTTCTTTTGGTCTCATCACCCCAAAATGTGGGTCGGTAGAGTAGACTGAATTGCTGACACTCATCACAAATGAGGCTGTGAAAATTAAATGTCTCAGTGTACTGAATTGCATAGACAAACACAGAGTCCTGTGTCCTATGCATGTGCTTATGACTTAAGTTTCACTAGAACTCTGAAGGAGGAACATTCTTTTCCTAACATTGTATGACCTTCCCAGCAAGAGAATACACAGATTTGAATGGCACAGTTGTGTTCACTTACGTGGGGTTTTTGCAAGGTTTTATTAGAATCGTGTCTGTTCACATGTGAAAAAAGCTGCAAGGTTTGCTTTGCTTTTGTGTCCATACTCAGCTCGTGATGGTACTTTGGTTTGTGGGTTCTATTTTCAAAGTCCTCCCTTTCAACACTATGGCATATCTTCCTTTATAAACACTGAAGAGGTCTCATATAGGGTGTATGTTCAGTCTCTGTCTTGGGGTCTGAACCCTCTATCTATCCTTCGTGAGGACTAGGGGTAAGAAAACTGAACATCAATCTCCCAGGAAGCTGAACTGGGCAGTACTTGCTGTAGCATGTATCTAGTGAGCAGCACTGTGTCTGCCTGCAGAGAAGCAGAAAATGGCTTTATCCTGGACTTTATCCCCATTTACACTCACAAAAGATTGTCCTCGCAAAATGGAGATGAAGCTTTTAAATTTTTATTCTGTAAAGAGTAAAATTTTATTCTTTAGGAATGTAAAAATTTGCAGGTAATACTAATCAAGAAGTGCACGAGAAGACAATTATGGTTGTCATGTTACTTGCTTTCCTCCATCCCACAAGCCAAGATACTGGAGACAAGTGCTTTAGCTCCATCTAGGAGGCAGAAAGACTATTACTGTATCTGTCTGAAACCAGATCCCACAGGTTTTTCTCATTTCTAAGCTGCATTTTAAAGGCTCCAATGAATTAGTCTTGCTGTATCTCCCCGAGTCAGACTGCCGTTTCTGCCATCATTTTTGTGCATGAAATTCTGCAATGCAGAGAGCCAAATTTTGCCCAGTCTAGCAGCAGCTAAGTTTACATTTTATATAACTCAGTTAAGACAATGGAACTAACAGAAAATAAAAAAAAATATTTAAACCTGGAGATGCTCTGTGGTGTTTTTTAAAGCTGAGAAAAAGTTGCAAAATCACAGCTCTGTTAAACAGGAAAAAATAATGAAAGATGGATAATCAGTTATTTGTATAAGGAACAGACAGCACTTGTAGGAGAATGTGTGTATGGAGAAGGGAGCAGGAAGACTACCATAATCATGCCTGAAAACGGGGAAAACAATTCTCATTATGTTACTGAAAGGAAAGACCCATTTTAATGAAAACAGAAAATAAAGCATAAGAAGTACATTTAACCCTGGATACTTCATTCAAGGGCACACAGAAAATCAAGTATAGGGATGGAGTTGGCCCCTAAAACATCAGGCCCCAAGAAACCTTTTAACACTTTACTCAGCAGGTAATCCACTTCTTCCCAGTTAATAGGGGTCTCAAAGAATCAGAATCACAGACTGGCTTGTGTTAGAAGGGACCTTAGAGATCATTAGTACAAACTGAGCAAATTCACTCTTATAAAGAGATAATATTTTTGATTTTTATTAAGTTTATTTACTTTTGCACTGTAATGTCAGTACAAAGGAATGGTGGATTTTTACCTGCCTGATGTAGTAGTTATATGAATGTCTTTCGAACATCAACAACCTTTTTTCATTCTTTGTATGAAAATTTATCAATCTAGTCAGTAGATCATGAACTTAATCTCCCACTTTTATGGTGTATTTCCTGCTCCCTTCTCCATATACACTTTCTACCTACAAGTACTGTCTGTTCTTTATACAAATAACTGATTATCCATCTTTCATTATTTTTTTCCTGTTTAACAGTGCTATGATTTTGCAGCTTTTTCTCAGCTTTAAAAAATGCCACAGAGCATCTCCAGTTCTTTTCACTTAAGCTCTCTGGTGAGCTAATCCAAATTGCACAGTTTTTTTGGTAAGCCTAGGAGTATGTCTGCAGTTTTCTGATGTCTTAATAAAATATAATACATGGCTTCTAACACTAAACTCAGACAGCTGCAGAAATAGGGAGGTTACCACTTCTGCCTAGTGCATTTTGTGTAACAGTTCAGTCTAGACTATCTAATTTATTATCATTCTTCATATCATGCATTCTGTATGCACAAATAGAGTCAAAATGTAATTCCCAAATTAAATAGGAATTTAAGGAGCTGTCTAATTTTAAGAACTGTTTCTCTCTACTTGCTTTCGTTTCTGTTGCTCTGAAACATTGCAGAATGAAAGTACCCAGGTGAAATCCATTGTTAAGTTTTGTCAAAATGTTTAAGTTTTTGTCCCAAAATTGCATATAATCACATAAATTTCTTCTCCCTGTAACCATTAAAATTTATATCATTTTGTAACAATAAGACCTCTTCACAACAATTTATAACAGGAGTGGGAAGTACTGCTCTGGCACACTTTTTATTTCAAAATTTGCAATTATGAAAGGAGTATCAGAGATTTAACTGTATTGGTTTATTCACAAAAAATAACAAGTAGAGGCCTTGCCTTAAAGCTTTAAGCCCACCATTATCTAGAGAGTAAAAAGGGCTTGTAATTAAAAATGTGACTATATAGTTTTGTTGTCTTCCTTGTTTTTTTTTTTCTCCAAGACTGGTGCAAATATAATAAGTTTTTTGTAGTTTTATGTGCTACAGTGGTTGATATTTTTACAAGTTATATTATGCACTTTTAATATCAATATCCTTAAAAATGCACACAACAGATTAGGATGCTCTTAGGTTTTGAGTAAATAGTTACTTTTTTCTTTCTCAAAATTGCCATTTTACTTGTGGATCAGAAGATTAGATCTATTTATATAAATACAGCTCTCCTGTTTCTGTGAAGAAGAGTGAGTCCTGAAAAATTAGTCAAGGCCAAATGAAATATTCTAGCCAGATTCAACCTAAGTATGTGCAGATACATTTTAATAGTAAGAGCCAGATATGCTTTAATTTGTTTCTTTCCTTAGTCAATAAATCTTTCAAACTTTCAGATTTTCATTCCCAAAGAATTATCATTTCACTTGTAATGCTTCCTGTAAAAATGCATGATATAGCCAGCAAGGATACCAAATTAATAAACAGAGATATTAGGAATGAACAAACCATAATAAACTCAAGGGCAGAGGACAGATGCTGAGAAATCACTTCTCCGGTGAAGCCATGACCTTCAAATTAATGCAGTAGGCTCTCACATGTAACTATCCATATGCTGAAAATGATCCAATTTACTAGAATATAATTACCAAGTACAAAGATTTCTTCTGTGGGGTACTGTACTTTTAAAACCATAATTGTATCTTTGCATTTTGTGCAAAATCATCTTATTTTGGAACATTTGCATAAATGTATATTTTTCCACCTGGGATTTTCTGCATTTTTTAGATTTGATTGAGTTTACAAGATACATTTCAGTTGTTGTTTGATAGAGTGTCTGCTAAAGTTTAGCTTCTCCATGATATGACTCTGGAATCTTTACTGAAAATATTCAGCAAAATATTTGAAGATTTCAGTCAAAGTTATTTGAAAGAATTGTGCAGATGTTTAAATACCTAAAATTTCTTGAAATTCAATGGTTTTCACTTAGTTGCATGCAGTCATGATTTCCATGATCTCTCTGTTTTCATTCCCATACAAGATCCCAGGATATTTTCCACTGGAAAAATCAGCTGAACTCAGTGAACATTTCAGTGTTCATCAGTATTCATTCAAGTCCTGAAGCTCTCTGCTTTCAGCAGAATGTATCTGGTCAGAGTGCTCATTTTCTTTTGCTTACTCTTAAGGGAAAAATACTGGGCCATATGTAGTTGGCGGCTACAGTGAAAAATTAGAATCAGGAAGTGTATTTACTCTCATCTTTTACTCCTTATTAGGGATCACCTATCTGAGCATTAAAGAGGGAATCTGAAGGCTGTTGGTAATTTTTAACATAAGGGAAATAACAGACAGAGAGAATAGAAAGGATGACAACACCTGTCCATCTGATTCTCCATTATATCATCACCAATGGCCATTGGGAGAGGCACAGATTAGCAGGACATCAGGACACTCCTTGAATGTTCACCATCCTGCAGGCCAAAAATCTCTTGATGAAGAGGTGGATATGTATTTAATGAACAGATCTTACACCTGCACTGAGAAGAACTACTTTCTTTTTTGGAGTGACCAGCCACAGTCTAGGTTTATTTGATTGCCCTTATTCTTTTGCTGGAAGACATGGTGAGCAATTCCTTATTTGTTTGTATTTTAATCTCTCATATGAATCAGATTGTTTCACCCAATCCCTCTTCTTCCCAGTCATCTCCCTAGGATTCTAAGGCCTGGTCTGGGTTCATTAAAATGCAGCCTGAAAGTAACAAAAGTAGGTACAGCATCTATAAGGAGGCATTGACTGCTGGAATTGTAGGGGTACACAAACTTTTATAATGCCAGAAGATTAAAGTGACAGGAAGCAAGCTGCAAAACCTCTCTGCTCCAGCTGGTAGTTGACAATGGATAATGAGTTTCCCATCCCATATTAATTTTTTCTGTGAACTGATTTTATTTGCCAGCTGCTGTTTTCATATTATAATAGTAAACTTAATTTTAGAAGATGCTATTTATCATATTATTATTATCTGTAGCTCTTATCCCCCTTTTCTCTCTGTGCTCTTCCTCATTTACTTCGACTAACAAGCTATGAAATCAAGAACTAATGTCCAAAATCAATGCTTGTTTGTGTCTCAATTAATGATGTGTTTTCTGTGCTCTGAAGATTGACAGCCTTAAAGAGACTCTAGTGTACTGAATCCCTATTGCCTGAAGCAAAGTACTGCATCACTTCATATGAAAATTAACTTAAAATCCAGTGATCCCAAATGGTAAAGAGCAACAATATTCTTCCTTTTGGAAATTCTACTATGAACACTAATTACTATTCTAAGAATTAATAGCTGCTGATTCCACATTGATCGGAAGTTTTGTAGTTTACTTTGTGAGTCATAAAATCAGATTTAAGGAATTGAGAGTCTTGAGTGTGATTTTAAGGGACTTAGAAGAAATGTATTTCTTCTGAATGCTGACAATTTTCATGCTCTCCACAAAAGTTTCCACAATTTTTCAAATTAAAAATTCCTTTATTTTGTAAGGAGTTGTAGCAGAGGAGAAAGGATTGTGACCTGGAGGTTTTTTATGTTTTCCATGCTCCTTTGATATTTGACCATTGGAAAAGGATAAGGGATGGTGACCTTGCTTCTGTCTCTACGGCTAATGTGGGAAAAGTTTCCATAGTTCACAGACAGAATGTAATTTGCTCTCATTTGTAATAACCAGAAAAGGTTATATAACAAACCATAATAGCTAAATCACAGCCAGGAAATACAAAGGTTGGACAAGTTGCTCAATGTTTAATTAAACATTCCATTACACAATTGTGTAAAGTGTCAAACCCAATTTGTTTCTCAAACTGACTAAATTACTTCTAAAGTTCTTGGTTATTTGGTCATGAATACATCTCCAAAATTCATTAACTGGCTAATCTATTTTGATGCATGTGGGTATAATTTCTTGCTACTGGGGGCTTTTTTGCATATACTTCTCTGATCTTATAAATTAGCAAATTTAAACGTGACAGGTATGTGGTGAGATAAGAACTACATATTTGTCTCACAGAAAGCCTTTCGGTAGTGGTTAAGTGTCACTGCCCTTGTTGAAAACACATCTCACATCCCTAATGAAATCTACTGTGAATAGAAAAGATCTAATACACCTGCAGATGATTAAAGAGGACATCACTGCAAACCCATATGTTCCTTGGTTGTGGAAAAGTGCCTTTCTTTGCTAAATGGATTGTGTTGGTCAGTCCTAGAGGGTCCAAGATTCAGTCTGGTTTAAATATTGTTGGTAAGATCTTTTGGGCTTATTTTCATGTTTCTGGGTTTAAGTTCCTCTTTCTCACTCTTCTGTACTTTTCTGTATCTGCAACCTAATTTCTTGAGAGCAGCTGGATGGACACGATGCAGTCCTAACTATGGAGCAAAGCTGGAGTTTGGTGCCGTGTACTGATCACTGTACATACCATGATCTGTTGTGGGCTTGTTCTCCTCCCTTGTCCTGAAACAGGAGCATAGTATCCAGAGTGATCTTAGTAATGATACTTATTGCAAAACTGCTCATAATTTGCCAGCTTCTGTGTATGTCTAATTAAATCCCTTTCTTCCTCATTCTCAGCCTCTTCAGGACTGCATGCAATGCCAATGTGTTTCTGAAAATTAAGCTCTAAATAACATTCTCAAAGGTGCACACAAAATATATGAGTTCTGCTTGTAGTTCTATTTCATTGGAATAGATTGTCCAAAAAGATGGAGCAGGCTCCATCCCTGGAGGTTTTCAAGACCTTGATGAAATAAGGGAATGAGCAACCTGGTCAGACCTCAGTCAACCTGCAGAAGATAAGACTATGGACTCCTGAGAGCTCTCAAATGTGAGTTATCCTACTTTGTTCTACTATATCAACTCTGTTTGATCTAAGAGCTTCTGAAGCCTCTAACACCTAAAAGAAAACAAGGGATATGTCCCAAATAAGATTATTTATGCAGTTGCATCTCAGTTAGTCTTAATCTTTCAGCTGAAGTAATGTGAGTGTATAATTCTTCTATAATAACCCACATCAGCTAATAGCAGAGTCTGTTATAGCACATGCATCTTTTCACATACAAAGTTTCTGTAAGAGATTTTGGAGGCAGAATTCTGTTAAAGACTCCCATTTAGGTATTTAGATGTGCTGTATGTGTTAAAGTTTTCTTTTCAGCAAGAGGAATGAGTTAGTTGAACCAATATTATAGGCAGGATTCAGCTGCTTCTATGTAGTCCCCTAGTACCAGTTCAGATGCGCTGGGAAGTGCATTATGCCTACTGAGGCACAGATTACATGAGGCTTGCATCCCTCTGAAAAGTGAAAACCAGGTATTGTACCATGCACCAACTGAAAAAATACTTGACATCAGTATTTAGGCAGCTGAATTTCATTGCAGGTTACTGCTGAAGGATGAGCTGCTTTCTCTGCAGCTCTACCTCCATGGACTCTAACAAAGCATGAGATATTTGATCTGCCTAGACACACTTATTAATTTAAATATCTTCATCTTAGATTGAATCCCTACATGGACACTCACATATTCTGAATGCAGAGGGAGGGCACGGCTTAACACCATGTGGCACATCATCACTGGGGGCATGGTTTTAGGGGGAAGGAATAAGGAATGTACCACTAGAAGTGTGACATTTTGCCTTCTTCTCTCCATCAGGGAGGTTGTCAGGATCAGCCCTGCAGACATTGTCCTCTGTCACTGCCTGTACCCTCCCTGTTCCTCCAAGACACAGCTCCTAGGAGGAGTGTTGAAAAGTGGTTCTGGTGAGGGAAGTATCCAACCGCAACAGAGCAGCAGAGGTGAGCCTGATCCCAGCCTGGCTGAAAGGAGCAGCATGGAGCTGGGTGGAGTGGTGCAAAGCAATGGCACCATGTGGGATTGAACCAGCGTGGCACAGCGGCCTGGAAAACAGCAGGTGGCACAGCACAGATGGTCCAGAACTTGGGGGTTTGTCAATCATTGTTTTTCATTGTCCCCCCTCCATCTGTGGGGGAGCATCATCTTGTCTTTGTCTGGGGAAACCACGTGATGCTGGTGGGAGCAGCCACCATCTTGTCTTTGTCCTGGAGGCATGCAGACTCAACCCACAGGGAGCGTCCACCATCCGGCTGTAGTGATGCACCCCCAACTCCCGAGTGGGCAGTTCTGTATAAGGAAAGGATTTCAGTTTACCTTTCGACATTTTAGGAAATTTAGCCAGAAAGTTCTGTGTTTCTCTCTTTGTAATTGGCTCAGTGCCAGGAGAGGAGCACCTGTTGGCCCTGTCACTGTTTGTCAAAACCTGTACCCCTTCCTATTGGCAGTTTGCCAAAAGATCCATCCTTGACCATTAGGTAGAAAAGGTGACAGAACAAAGGGTCTCGTGATGTTTTCGGGGTGTTGTAGCAGGTGTGGGATCTGTCCTTACACCTTGCATGGCTTTGATCTTTGTTTGCTGTTTTCGCATTATTTTGCATTATTTTATTGAACCTTTTTGAGTTTCCAGACACACCCAACCATGCTGTCTCGCTAATTATTATTAAGCCAGCACTCTGAACAGGGCTGGACCCTCGAAGATTATGTGGGGCAATCTCATGGTGCTGGTGGGAACAGCACTTGTCTTTGTCCTGGAGACATGCGGACTCAACCCACAGGGAGCGTCCACCATCCTGCCTTTGTCCCTGCAGCCACACAGAACTAAGTCAAGGCGGTGAACAGCTTTTGCACCTCCTCTTTTTGTATACTTTTGTTATTTTTATTGCTGCTGTCACTGTCTGTTCCTTATTCCAAGGCTGCTTGCTTTCAGTCAATTGTTTCCTCAACCCATAGTCTCTGCCTTTGTCCACCTCTTATTGGAAGGGGCAAAGGGGAAGGGGAGTGGCTTATTTGGAGTCTGATTTCCAGCTGGTGTTAGACCACCACATCAATTTAATTTTCCTACTTATTATAATTGATGAAGTATATCTTTGTCTGGGATGAGCATGTGAAGTATTCATGGGCTGATTTGTCTTTGGGGATGGTAGAAAGAAATAACTGCAGAGACATGTTAATATGTTCTGCTTTTATTTTGTGATTTCTGAACCATGGGAAATGAGCTCACATTTCTTTGTTCAGAGCTTGCTTACACATTGTTATGGCTGAATCCTTTACCCTTTTTCTACTTGTTTAGGCATGAAATTGTTTGAACATTACAGATTTTCAGCATCCTAGAAATTATTTTCTTTATAAGGCACCTAACCAAAATAATAGTTCACTTCTTGGTTTTGATAAGGCAGCATGGCCTCTATTCTCATTAAATCTCTGCTTAGCCTTCTGTTTCTTTTTCTTGTTTCTGGGCTTCACCTACTACTGAAAATTGGTGTATTGGCATACTCTTTAACCAGTCAGGCTTTTAAGCTATTTCTCATGATTTTATGGTGTTATATTACTATATAAGCACTTACAGAATCAAAGACGAAGGCAAAACAAACAGCTGGGTAGCACTAAAATTATGTTCACACCACATATTTCCCTCATAATGAGTCTGCTATCCAGAATAACATTTTAAGTTTTGGTCCTCTCTTGAAATGAGAGAATTCAAGTCCAAAGTCACACTGGGTACTTTCATAGCACTGTAATTTAGTAGAGCTGTGTTGATGCTCTTGGTGTAGTGCTGCTGAGAAACCTGCCTACACCTATACACACATTTATTTCTTTAAACAGGCTAGAGGACAGACCCAAGAAGTATTTTCCTCACCATTCATTTCTCAGCATTAGCCCTGGCATGTCTGGGCATAACAGCAACATCCCAGCCCCAGCTCAGGAATCAGTGCATGCTGTAGATCCATCCAGTGTAGTTCAAATGTACCACCTCCTGGGTTTGTGGATATAAGGGCTGAACTATATGTGTTGGCTGGCCTTCAGTGCATGCAATATCAGTCAATCCATGTTATCAACCCCTAGGTTTGCCAAAACCATTTGCCAGGAACCTCAACTAACAGATTGTTAATGGTGTCAATAATGTCTCAGCACGGCCACAATGTGCTGGGAGCTGTTGGGAAGCTTAGGCATGGACAGCCAGAAAATATTTATTACTTCAGAAAAGAGGAAAGAGAATAAGATTTGGGAATTGCATTTCATAACCACAGGCTCTTTAAATTATTGGTAATTATTCTTTTTTATTGTTGTCTAATCTACTTAATAACCATTAAAGAGTTGGCTTTAATTCTCCTTTTACAGCCACAGGAGGAGTATTTTCAGCTGCTTTCCAACAGTCAATCATGAAAGCTCTGCAAAAGCATTCTGTCAGTATGGGGTAGAAGGGGTCACTTGCTTTTAACATGCAACTTTAGTAGCTTTTTTGACCATGTATGCAGTGGGAGATTTGAGTGAGTTCTCAATCTGAGAGGTCCTTTTGTCCAAAGACTTGTATGAATGACAGTGATAGGACAAAACTCAAAACAAGCCCACAGTGGTTCCAAATGAAGACTTTGAAACAGGCTGGAATTATCCCCCCTGCAGGGCTAACGCTAGCATTGCATAGAGCCTCAAGGTGGGACTCAGCTCCAGAGACATTGGTCCATACTGGGCTCACAGCCAAAATCTGGGCATAGGGCATGAAGGAACATGCATTGAGGACTCTGACCCAGTCCGATGTGCCATGGCATTATACCAGGGCAGCTCAGCACAGAGGTGGTGCCATGGTGTACATGGTGATCTGTGATCACACAGTGATCTGTGCAGGATTGCTCTGAATACTGCTACAGGATTGCTCCCAGGAGATGGATCAATGGCTGGCTTTTAAAATGAAATTCAATATCTCTGCAAGAGCTTAGCATTCTCTCACCTCTTATGAACTGCTCCATTTAATTTTCATCCTCAGGGAAGTGGCCTGACTTCAACTTCAGACAACTGTGCTATCTCATGCTCTTTTCTGTAGGTCTGAAATATTTCTCTATATATTACAATAGAAATTACAAGTACACATTAACTGTTATGGACAAGTAACCTCCATAGCTTTTCTCTGACTAGCTAGATAGAGTGTGCTTTTTAAGTTTTGCATCACAATGTTCCTTTTTCTTTTTTCTTTTTTTTTTTTTTTTTTTTTTTTTTTTTTTTTTTTTTTTTTTTCTTCTGAATCTGCCCTCTTTTGAACACTTTGCAAGGGTTGAAGTGTGGTACATAATCAGTCACTCAGTGTTGGTCAGTTACATGTAAAGTCACTGTTGCTGGCCCTGAATTAGTTATTATATTGTTTAGAAGTGATACTTCATTTCATTTTTTATCATATCTAAATACTGGAAATATATGAGCAGATGTCTTCCAGAGGGGTTTTTTTCCATATTCAAAGATTAATTCCTAAAATATAATTCATTAAACTGCATGATGTTCACAGAGCTTTCTGTGTCCTTTCTTTAAGGCTATTAGGTGTAATTTGCCTGGGCCACATGATGCCATGACCTGAAACTGTTGCATTGTGCCAGAACATTTTATTGTTCATAAAACACAAATAATAAAAAAAGAATTCTACATATAAATGTAAAGTCTTCTTTACTTCAGATGTTGCACTGGGTTACAGATTTTCCTTTTTAAAAATTTTTAAAACACTTTCTTTTGCTATTTTTCCTACTGGTTTACTTCAAGTCCTTTTGCTACCTCCATATTAGTAAATTAAGCAGCATGGTAAAAGGAACAGGATGGTTACTCAACTGCCTATACTATTTAGTTGTTATAATCATACCTGGTAGCCTCAGCCAATAATAATCCCTCAAGCACTTCCCAAAGTTTGGGATTTAATCTAGTCCAAACCTCTTTTTCGGAAGATGGGGACTTTTAATAAATAACATGCCTATGTTAGCCTTAGGATCTCAAAGCGTCTAGTTTGCAAGTTTAGAGGCATGTTTCAATATCTAAATTAAACTATCTTTCCCATTTTTAATGGGGATATTAAAGTTGGGAGTGATGACTAATTTGGTAAGAACTAAACTTTTTAAAGCTAATTAAAATATTGACCAGTCCAATGACATGAAAAGTTCACAGAAACTTAAAAAAATGAAAGATATCAGATGAATGTCTTCCACATTGAGATTACCAAAGCCACTACCAGTTATCTTCTATACTTTATGAAGGGACATGAAAGACTCATTTTAATGTTAGGATATCTGCAGTTTGACTGTAACATATATGTAGAATGACTTACAATGCCACATACACTGTAGGTCCTTTACAGCAGGCTGCTATACATTCAGCTATTTCCCCACTCATTTTTATTAAGGGATTGTTTTTCTCCAGAAGCAGAACTTTGCACTTCTTTTTGTTGAACTTTGTGAGGCTTCTTTTAGCTAAGCCCTCAAGCTTTTCAAATCTCCTCCTCCCTCCAGTTCAGCCCTTCATACTTTATCATCACCTGGAAACCTACTCACAATCATGTTGATTAAGCAGGGTTTGCAGGCTGCCTGGTCCTTATTATCTCCTTGTCTCTCAGTAAACTGGAAATGGATTGCGAGGAAATGTGCTCTAAAACCTTTGCAGGTTCTGAGGTGAGGCTGATCAGCCTATTGTTCACAAGGTGGTTCTTACTGCTCAAGATAAGCATAACTAAACTTTTCCACCTGGTAGAGATTTTTTTCCAGCTGTCATGTAATTTCTGCAGATGATAGTCAACCTCCTCATACCAATGTGCCATTTCAACACCCTTGAACTAATCTCGTGCAGCTCCACTACTATCAGCTTCTCTAAGCAAGGAAGCCTTGTGAGCTTTTGCTCTACTCCCTCTTATCTACCCTGCTCTGGTGAGCCCCTAACGTGTTGATTCTCCACTTCAAGTTGTTCTCTATCTCAGGAAATTTGCAGAGACGCCAAGCCAAGTGGGGTAGTTGACACATCACGGGGACATGGATAAGCTTGAGAAGTGGGTCCATGTGAAAATCATGAGGATCAACAAGGCCACGTGCAGGGTGCCACACCTGAACAGGGGCAACCCCTGGTATCAGTAAAAGTTGGGGGATGAAGGGTTTGAGAGCAGCCCTGCCAAGAAGGACTTTGGGGTGCTGATGGATGACATGAGTTGGCAGTGTACATTCACAGCTCTGAAGACCAACTGCATCCTAGACTGCATCAAATGCAGTGTGGCCAGCAGGGCAAGGAAGCCTTCTGGGCTTTTGCTCTACTCACTCTTATCTACCCTGCTCTGGTGAGACCCCACCTGCAGTGCTGCATCCAGATCTGGGATCTCCAGCACAGGAAAGACATACTTATTGAAGCAGTTCCAGAGGAGACTGTGGAAATGACCAACAGGACTGGACTACCTCTTCTTGTATGAAGACAGGCTGAGAGATTTGCAGATGTTCAGCCTGAAGAAGAGGATCTCTAGGAAGACCTTATTGAAACCTTCCAGTAATGAAAAGGTACTTATAAGAAAGATAGGGAGAGAATTTTAGGAGGATTTGTTACAACAGGAGAAAGGGAAGTTGTTCTATATTAAAAAAAAAAGGGTAGGGTAGAGATATAAGGAAGAACTTTTTACAGTGAGGATGGTGAAACACTGGAACAGGTTTCCCAGAAATGTGGTAAATGTCCCATCCCTGCAAAGATTCAAGGCAGGTTGTATGGGGCTCTGAGTAACCTGGTCTAGTTGAAGATGTCCCTGTTCTTTGCAGAAGGCCTGAACTAAATGAGCTTAAAATGTCCCTTCCAACCCAAACTATTCTATAATTCTATGATTCTGTGTTCTCACACTGCACATGAGAAGGACTGAAAGCCAATTTTTACTATGAAGACTGAGACCCAAAAAAATTATTGAGTATCATCCAAAAAAGGTATCACATTTTACCAGAATGTCCTCTTATTTCTAGCACACTGGTGGATTTCCTTCTTCTTATCCTTTAGCAAGCTTTATCTTCTTGCTTTTGTCCCCAAATGTCTATGCTTTTATGACTCTCCTTTTTTGCTCAACTTCTTCTGTGCCTCTGGGGCTATATTTAATCTGTACTCTGAGTAATTCAGAGGGGAAAATGCATGTATTTGGTCATCTCAGTGAAGGATTTGACCCCTGTATGATAGAACTAGATGCCAGTGTCTCAAAGAACATCCAAATCATGGTGGTGGTTTGTTTGGTGGTTTTTTTTTGTTTTTGTTTTTTTTTTTTTTTTTTTTTTTTTTTTTTTTTTTTTTTTTGTTTTTTTTTTTTTATGTGACTTGAACAGCTGTAGCTGACAATAGAAGTGTTCCTTTCCATCAAGACTGTGCTGGTGCAGGCCTGAAAGAAAGCACTCAGTGCAGTTAACCTACCCCTTCTCCAAAGAAAGCTATCAAGAGATGGCCAGGGTGAGGTTCAGTAATCTGAGAGGAATTAATTTTTGACACGATAAATGGAACAGAAAAAATATTAGATTTTAGATTGAATGTAGCAGGATGTTTGTGATATCGAATATAATTGCCTCCACCAAATACTCTAATTTTGTCTATGGGTATAACCAGTGCTTTTATCATTTCCCCTTGTGATCTCTGATCCACTGGCCAAATATTAGCAACTTAAGCAGTGATGTTTCTTTTCTTTGTGTATGAAGGACAATGCACAACTGAAAAAGTATTCTGCTGTCATATATTGTCTTCATATTTACTTTCAGATTTTCATGGCTATCTTACTGTATTTAAAAGCTGATGTGTTCAGCAGGAGCTAACAGAAAATCAGTTTCTCTGTGTTTGTGAGCAAATGCCATCAGATGGGAAGGGAAAAGGAATGGCAAAAAGTACATAATGTTCTGTTGCTAAATCTCTCTAAATTAGCTTGGTGAAGAAAGAACAACCTTTTCTGCACTGATTAATTTCTAGTCAATAGAAATGGAATTGCCATCAGTGCTTCCACACAAGGCCAACATAATTTTAAGTGACTGTCATATGTTTTAATGTTATTCACAAAAGAAAAATGGCATTTCAGTTGACCAGAGACTCAAGAAAACTTCAGAGGAAAATTTTTGCATTGTTGTTTGGGTTTTGTTTCATTTTTATTTTTTATTTTACTCTTCTTTGTGAACTCAACCTGACTTGTAGAGTAAGAGCCTCAGGTTATATTTACCTTGCAGCTGAGTCTTTGATTCAGCATTCAAGTATATAAAATAAGTTCAAAATAAGGCAAACTTGTTTTCATCCTTCCTTGCTGAAACCTCCCTACTTGCCAAGGACAGTAAAAATGGGCAGGTCCCTGACCTGCTTTCAGTGGCCCAGTCCCCTGCAGGCATTTTCCAGAAAAAATGTTGGAGGTTTTGAGTTAAGTCTCTAGGCAACCTGTTCCAGGGCACCATCCTTGCAGTAACAATTTTTTTTTCCATGTTTAAATGGAATTTCCTGTATTTCCATTTGTGCTCATTGTTCTCTTTTTACTGAATACCAATGAAAAAAAGCCTGACTCCTGTCAGGTTTATATATCCCATCATACTGATGAGATTCCTCTTCTTCAGCCTTCTCTTCTCTAAACAATCCCATCTCTTTCAGCTTCTCTCTGTATATTAGATGTTCCTGTCTCTTAACCATATTCATGGTCCTGAACTGGACCTGTTCCGGTATGACCATGTCTTTCTTGTACTAGACAGCCCAGGACTGGACACAATACTTTAGATTTGACCTCAGCAGAGCTGGCTTGATGAGGGACTACTGTGTCCCATCATCCAGGTGATTAATTGGCAGTGTTGGCTCTCACACTGACCCCTCCAGTACACCACAGGGGATGGCCTTGAGCTGGATGTCATTTTGCTGATCAAACCACTTTGAGCCAAACAGTTCATTTTGGTTACATAGTCCAAACTTCACCAGTTTGTTGGGAAGGATATTATGGAAGTGTGGGTTATCTTCTTAAAAAAAAAAAAAGATAAACAACCACTGGTATTTCCCCAGCTACTAAGCTGGACATTTCATTGCAGAAAGCTATCAGGAGTGTCAGGAGGGATTTCTCCCTTGTAAATCCATGCTGACTAGATTTAACCAGCTTCTTGTAATATATCTATTTGAAAATGTCTGCTCTGTCGTAATCCCAAGGAATTGAAGTGAAGCTGCCTGGCCTGCAGTTCTCCAGATATTTCTTTTTGTCCTTTTTTGAAAATAGGAATTATATTTGGTCCCATTCTAGCTCTCAATAGTTTCGCTTGATTGATCTTTCAAAGGCAATTGAGAGTGGTCTTCCAACAACATTGGACAACTTCCAAGTAATTGTTGTTGTATCACATAACATCCTTTTGACTTAGGGATGTCCAGTTTGTTTAAATATTCCCTAACCTGGTCCTTCTCCTCCAAGGAAAAGCCCTCCTTGCTCCAGATTTTCCCATTGATCTTAAGGACCTGGAAGAATCAAAGGCAAGTCTTACCAGTAGAGACTGATCCACTCAGTAGTCCTCAGATTCAGTTCCCCTCAGTTTCATATGCCTACAGACTGATTTTCTAGAGTGCTAAAAATTGGCAGTTTCAGAAATTTTAAACTGAAGTTTTGCTGCCTATTCATTTCTTGACTCTGCAGATAGGCATCTAAAATTTAGTAATCATTGCTAAAAGTGTTAATATCCCTGCCTGCTGTTCTCAGTTGTATGCTCCAATACTGTGGTGCTTTGCACCCCATCCTGAAGTGCTAAAGAGCTGTGCTGAAGAACTCAACCATCAATCACACCCCCCTGCTTTAATTTTCATGTGACAGCCCTTGCATACCAAAAAGGTCTACAGGCTGCACCTGTGCATCTGTAATTAGGAATAAATAAAGAATTTTATTAAGAATTTAATTAAGAACAAGTAACAGAAAAGAAGAAAAGATTAATATATTTATTTCAACAGTTGAAGGCTTGGTCCCACAGTTCATCCCACATCAGTGGGCTGCACTCTGAAAAAAGTACAAGTTGGAGGTGATTGCTGTGCTCTGTACACATTCTCTCACCTGGATTTTAATTGAGGGTTACGTGATTGTACAGAAAGTCTTGTGTTCCTAAATGAGAGGCTCAAGATTTAGTAGGATGAACACAGGACTTTCTCTTCCATTCTTTAAATACTGTAGCATAAGGTGGCTCAGGACGCTAACAAAGGTAGCTATCATGACACCTGTTGGGGTCTTTTTCTGGTATATTGTGTCTGGATGACTGGAAAATATTTTTCTCATATTAAAGTAGAAGTGAATGAGAAAGAGTAAAAAGTATGTTTCTGTGTGATCATTTAATCTATGTAATGATTCCTTGCAGGAATATATTAATGAGACCAGAAACAATGAAACAGTTAATGAATCTCATAAAATGTAAGAACTTACCTTTTCCTATTCTCTTTTGGTGATAATTTCTTACTATAACTCTTCAGTATACATTATATTGAGGGAATTTTTATTTTTGATTAAACAAGCATTTTGGAATTTGAGACCAGCATGAACTTAATTGAAAGTTGACATTTCCATTTTCCATAAAACTTTCTGTAATTAGATCTATTGTAGAAATAATTACTTTTCCTTTTTCTTTCATATGTGAAACTGTATAATTATTCCTAAATATAAAAATTATGTGAACTAATGTTTCTTGGAAATGTTAAAGACCTTTTTTAAAAGTCATTTTGGATACACATAAGTTAGAGAGTATCTTAATATTGTTTTTTTTTTTCTCAAATAACTTCCAAAAAGAGGGTAATTATTTCTCATAGACTAACAGAAGACTTAAAGATCAAAAATTTGTATTATAAAATTGTCTGTGTTTATTGCTAAGAGTTGTTAGTGGCAGCCCCCACCACCAGCAGGTCTGTCCCAAGACTTTCTCCTGCCTGACCTCTGGAGCCCAACCTGGTTTCCCGGAGACCTAGGGTTTCTGCCCAGGCTGTGAGATATGGCTGCCCCTTTTCCTCTTCAGGTTCATCCCCTTGGGAAGCTGAGAACACGTCCCAGACATGCAGGACACTTACAGGACATGGACATGGCTGTCTGCACAAAGATGCTGTGCTTCACAGGACTCACATCACATCAGAGAACACAGAGAGCACCGTCCCCTCCTCCCCTGGGACTAGCAGAGACAGAAAGTCTCTGCTACACACACATCAATGTCCAGGCCCACAAGCACACACACAGATTCCCTGAGTACAGCATGACCCTGCTGGCCATTTGATGCCCCTGCTGGGACTCCAGACCCTCTTACCCACCCCTTGGGTCCCCAATTTGCCAACTGTTCTAGTTCAGGGCTTGCTGCAAGATGAAATACAGACTCACATTCTCATTGCACAGGCACCCCACATCCCCCCATCCCCATGGACTCTACCTGCCTGATGTTCTTGCTCCAATGTGGGGCATCTGACTGCTGCTGAGTCCAGCTTGGAGTTTGCTGTTGAATGACAGATGCACACCCATCTTGAGAGTGGTACAGACACTTGCCCCTCACCCCCAAACTGGCACCAGACATGTGAGCTGTGAGCCGTGGTCCTGCCTCAGCTGCCACTGCTGAACCACAGTGTCTCACCCACACCAGAACCCCAGCAGGTAGCACTCGGACCTTGCCCTCACCCTTGTGGAACAGAGGGTGACATCATGCAGAGCTAGTTACTACAGTATGTAATAAAAAGATAGGATGAATTGTGATGATCAGCTGCAGGGCTCCATCAGACAAGTGTGTTAATGGCTCCATTTTACATGCAACCAGCCCCTTTTATACCCCTTTCTCTCAGTTTCCCCATTCATTCCACCCTTCTCCTCCTTCCCCTGCATATTCCCTCATCAGCATGCATAGCTCCTTCCATCTTCATTCACCCTCAGGTTTGCAAAGTCCAGGTTTGCTTGCAGCTTCTTGATAGCCTACAAACCACTGTGAATGGACAGGTTTATTTCTTGTCTTTGTCTCCATTATGCCTGTCTGTCAGGGTTGTGCCTCTGCATCTTCTTGTTTATGTCTTCCATCTATTCTTACTATCCCTTTTTAGCATTGAAAAGGTCCTTGACCACACATCCTTAAAGGAGAAGATGCTCTCTCCTCTCGTACACACTTGAAGTTTATTCCAACAAGGGTTGTTCCTTACAGGCTTCCACAGGGAAGAGTTCAGAATATTGAGTGAGAGTTTAACTCTGCCACAAGGTATCATATTAATTATAATATCTAAATATGTATTTAATCTACTACTGCCAAGAGATTTTGGTGTTTATAGACATGAAAGGAAGCCCCTGACTTGAAGAGCTTATGGTATTTAAGTAGAAGGTAATTAGAAGAAATGTTCACTTCACTGAAGTGGAGTTAAGCTTTCTAGAGGCATTCTATCCTCAGTGAATGAAGAAGTGCCTTCAGAAAGCTATTCAGACTTACTCTTAATTCCCCTGCAGGAAATCCTTTCTCTTTCTGGAAAAGGAGCCTTGAAATAACCTTCCAGGAGATGTCAAAACTACCAGTGTCAGTCACCTTTGGAAAAAGACAGCTGGATATGAAGGGTCAAACAATGCACCACAAAGAAGGTGAGAAAGAGGAAAATTGTGGGAAGAGAAATTAAGTGGAAGTAATAAAGACTATGCCCAGTGTTTGAGGTATCAAAAAATGAAAGAGTACCAGGGTCCCAATCTGGTTTCAGGAAAGGTCTGTTTAAACAGATTGTAAAGCATGCATCATCACATAACCCTAGATGGAGCCTTCATCAACAGATACTTCCATATCTGTCAGTCCTCATAGCCTGGTTTCTCTCCTGAGGGAAGCAGGATTAGGAAACTGAAGCATACTTGTGTATGCTTCACTCGAATCCGCAGACAGCCTGGGGGTAATCTCAGTCTTCCCATTTACACATACCTTGACTCAGTCTCAGAAGGCAGCTCCCTCTTCACTAGGTGGGAAAATTAATGTGACGGATCTCAAGAAGTTTCTTAAAATACAGTCTGGCAGCATGAAAGTTGACCTTCAAAATCTAAATAAAAATATATTTTCTATTTGACTCTTTTTAAAGCAGATGTTCTAGTGTGGTTATGAGCTCATATTCAACATACTGTTGATTCTGCAGTATTTGCTCTCAGTCATTCCTGGAGTCTTGAAATAATTCACACTTCTGATGATATTTCAGGGATTAAACCTTAGGTTTAAGGTGAATTGATGGTTGAGCTACAGTAGTTGGTTGAGCTACTTGTACCTCCCTGCTGTATTTGTCAATGAAAGCTCTAATATCAAGGAAAGACTATTGCTTGTTATAAATTAATGTTTTGGTGTTTTTTTGTGCTAGTCATTCATTCTCACAAGGGATAATTGTTATACATTCAAATTACAACTCCTTTTCAGAATCAGCCTTTAAGTTCCTGTGTCTACAGTCAAAATTAAAGTCCAAACTGTTGCTTAGAGTACCCAAACCTGACAGTACCTGAACTTACCAGGTGCCTCTGCCACTTTGGCTATGTGAGTGTCTAGTTAGTTCAAGTTGGGGTATGCTACTTGTTTTTTCAATCTTAGACACTCAGTGCTGCCTTTCATGAGGACCTATCTGAATAAAAGGTGAATGAAACCTTGTATCTACAGAGGGAATTCACATAGCATGCAATGGCTATTCCTTAATATATGTTCAGAGGGTCCAGCTTCTCCAATAATAAATTTCCTGATGTTTTCTTTTCAGCTGAGGAACTGCTTTTACTCACCAAGAAATTGGGAGCTTTTGCCCTCTTTAGAACAAAAGTTTCTAATTCTGAGCTTCTTTTTTGCTAGGATATTTTCTTAGAGTAGTAAAGCAGGGCCAAAATAGCTCATATCTTTTGTATCAGAGTGCAAAAGAGCAGATGAGATGATCAGAGGAACAAGATGATGTAGCTTACTGCTTCCTGTCATCTAAGAGATGGAAACCATGCCCCTTATCACCACCAACACCCATGCAGCTCTTCAACAACTCTTCAAAGAGTCTACATTGTGGTTCCTTAGTAGCTGAGGGGACTAAGCTGTCCAATTCCTAGGAAAAGCCCTCTGAAACATTTATAGTGTGAATGTCAGATCCTCAGCACCAACTGTTTTCCTTGTTGAGTTTGGGTCTTACAGCATTTACTAGTTGCAATGTAGACAGGTGAAAAATAATTTCTTGCTCAATTGTCAAAATTCTAAGAGAGATCAGTTTTAAAACCCTTTCATTTCAGTGAGTTTCTTCTTTGCTAGCTTTAGGCATCTCCTCAATTTGAGTGTAGTTTTTTATCAGCTATCCAGAGGCACAGGGATGGGGCTTTAAACTTTAGGTTTATTGTGATGGGAATTCAAATCACAACTCCTTAAAGTGTATTTCTCCATTTTTAAAATAGATATGGATTTCTAGAATTGATAGACAAATTTCCTTAGTTGATCTCAGTAGCACAGGGGGTCTTTTAAATGCTATTCAAAATAATTTTTAAATATGTTGCATACACTCAAAAAAAAATCTGTAAATTATTGTCTGTGAGTTAATATGCTAATAGGTAAGACAACAAATCAGTTGAACTGAGATAGTAAGAACCCCACATAATATTCAGTCTGTTGTTTTATTTTTAATTGCCACATTTTAAAGAAATCTTCATACAAACTACAAAAGATTGGGGGTTTGATTGAATGTCTGAGTGAGGTCAGTGTATTTTTATCAGAGCCTCTGCAATGATTCATCCATCTGTTGTCTCATTGCTTTCTTGTTCAGAGGCTTCTCCCTTATATTTATTTTGATATTAAACAGAAAGGAAAAATCAGCCTACTTCTTTTACTTTCCCAATCATGTTATATTAATGAAGGATGACTTCAAAAGGTCTAATTCCTAAATATCCATAATTTAGCATGGACTTCTATCTATACTATTACTAAAAATACAAAGCAAACCCACAAAATTTCCATTCACTAGTAATTTGAGAGGTCAGTTTGAGAAGTTACCTTTTAAGCATTTGGTTTATAGTCTCTTTTTGTTACATAAATCTGATCCATGAAATTTAAATTAAATGACTTATTTCCTCTCTTATCTGCAGGTATGTTGGATTTCTATAACTTCATAACCTTTGAACACCCCTTCCCAGAGCATTCTCCTGGAGAAACATGGCTTGGATTGGGACATGGTTGCTGAGTGAAAACTGGGTGGATGGCCAGGCACAGAGAGTGGTGATAAATAGTGTGGCCAATCCTAGGTGGTGTTCCCCAGGGCTCACTGTTGGGTCCACTCCTGTTTAACATCTTATCAATACTCTGGATGAGGTGATCAAGTGCACCCTCAGTCAGCTTGCAGATGTCATCAAGTTAGCTGTGAGTGTTGATCTGCTGGGGGGTAAAAAGGCTCTGCAGAGGGATCTGGATAAGCTGGATCAGCAATGGTGTGGCCAGCAGGACCAGGGCTGTGATTGTGTTTGTCACTGGTGAGGGTACACCTCAAGTGCTGGGTCCAGTTCTGGGCCCCTCACTACAGGAAAGACATTGAGGTGCTGGAGAGTGTCCAGAGAAGGGCAACGGAGCTGGTGAAGGGTCTGCAGTACACATCTTAGGAAGAGTGTCTCTGAGGGAACTGGGGTGAGCCTGGAGAAAACAAAGCTGAAGGGAGACCTTATTGCTCTCTACAACTGCCTGAAAGGAGGTGGTAGAGAGGTGCAAGTCAGCCTCATCGTACAAGTGACAAGCAACAGAATAAGAGAAAATAACTTCAAACTGTACCAGAGAAGGTTTAGATTGGATACAAGGAAAAACATCTCCAAGAAAAGGATTGTCAGGTATTGGAACAGGCTGCCCAGGGAAGTGGTTGATTCACCATTCCTGGAAGTGTTCAAAAGATGTGTTGATGTGTCACTCAGTGGCATGGTTTAGTGGTGCACTTGGCAGTGCTGGGTTAACGATAGTACCCAACAATCTTAAAGATCTTATCCAACTCAAATGATTGTCTCAAAGAAGAAATAACAAATGTTCATGAAATAAGAATTTTCCCCCAAAGAATTCTCTTCAAGGAAGTAAAGCCTTTCATTCTTTACATGTGTTCCTTCTACATTTTAATTATAAATTTCTACCACAAGGAAATGTCACCCAAGCTGTATTTATGTATGGCGATATATCTGTATCTATATCATCTATATCTGTATCTATATCTATATCTATATCTATATCTCTATCATCTATATCATCTATATCATCTATATCATCTATATCTATATCTATATCTATATCTATATCTATATCATCTATATCATCTATATCTATATCTATATCTATATCTATATCTATATCTAATCTATCTGGAGGAATGTGTTTAAATATATATAAAATAATTTTTTTATGATGTATCACCTACACATACTGCACAATCGTTTATTATATCACCAGTAATCTAAAAATTAATGCCACTAAAGACACAAAGTCCAATCTCAGGTAGGCTGTATTGTTCTTAACACATATAAATCTTTGGAATTATACTGGATGCAGAATTTTGTAAAATTAATATCTGAAAACTGAGTTTTAACCAAGTTTCCAAGGTTTGGTACCTGTAATGAAATACACTTCCTCTGCTCAAACAGGAGCCAGATTTGGGCTGGAAGAAGGCTTGCAAAGTATAACAGTGGGTATTTCTGAGTTCTGCAGCCTCTTTTAAACCACTAATAACTATCAGATCATTTTTGCTGGTATTGCAAACTCTGCCTGCAAATAGTAATGTTTCAACATTTCTGATTTATAGGTCATTTGATCATTGAAAAATACAAATCTTTTCTTGTTTTCTTCAGATCTCTAATTTTCAATACTGTTTTCCCTTTCCATTTTCCTTATAAATACAGCACAGCAATGTGTCCAGTACAATATATTTGAAGAGCACTATATATTTTTCATTGATTTTTATATTAGATCAGAGTTGTGTTTAGAGTTTTACAGTTGCTAAGTTTGTTAATGTGTAAGGATGTGTTGGTTATTTTCTAAAATGCAAAATCGTGCTGTCATGCATGTATTAATCTGAAGTCTGAGTTTCAGCCTTTGAATTCATCAATCTTCCCCATAATTTGAACAATCTGAATAATCCAATATTTAAAATGACAAATGTGTTCTTTGATTATTCAGCAATAAAATCTGATTAAATTCATACTGGCAACCTACAACATTGGCATAACTACAAGGACAATTCTGCAACAGTGAAGGCATATGACATCTCCATTACCCTGGGGGCAAGAAGGGCAAGAAGGGCAATTCATAACGGCTCAAAATTGCTGAAGTTGGAAGAAACTCCTGGAGTTCATCTAGTCCCATCCTCTGCTCAAAGCAGGGTTAGGTTGAGCAAGTTACCTGGAACCATATCCAGTCAGGATTTCAATGATTTCAATGTCCCCAAGAATGGAAACTTCAGAACGTCTTTGGGCAGCCTGTTGCAGTGTTTCATGACTCTAAGAAAAAAAAAAAAAAAAAAAAAAAAAAAAAAAAAAGAGAGAAGTTTCAATCGAATTTCCTATATTTGAATTTATGCCACTTGCCTCCTGTTCTTTCCCTTGATACCACTGAGAGGAGTCTGGCTCCAACTTGTTTATTACCCCTGACATACACATTGATACATATGTACAAATCTTCTCCAGTCTTTAACAATTCTATCTCTCTCTGCTTTTGCTTGCATAACAGATACTCCAATCCCTTAATCATATCTGTGTCACCCACTGAACCACAGCAGTGTGCCCATGTCTCTCCTGTACTGGGAATCCTGGGACTGGACACAGCACTCCAGACATGTCTCACCAGATCTGAGCAGAGGGTAGGATCATCTCCCTAGAACTAATGGCAGCAGTCTTCCTAAAGTAGTTAAGATGTCACTGGCTTGCTTTGTCACAAGAGAGCATCATGGAACTATTCCTTTCCAAGTGCATTTGGCTTTTTGACATCTCTTTCCAGCTACTACCATCTCTAACATGGTCCTCCCTTCATTTCCTGTAGTGGTCTAATGAGAGTAAAGCACTTGCCACTCAACACAATTACTCAGTTTCTGGCTTAAGCTCTGTGTGTTCTGCCTGCAGATCCAAGCCCAAATAAGGGATCTGAACTCAGTTCCTACTCTTGGGAGAAAATTTGGGATGCAATTTTTTTCCTTCTCTTGATACTTCTTTCAGAGCCAGAGTTTCTTGCCCACCCTTACCTGGGAAAAGGTGGAGCCTTCCCTCTTCTAGCATCAGGAAAAAAACCCATGGAGATTTAATATGCTAGATGCATATGCAATGCATAAATATGCTAAATTTAATGTCTTAAATCAAGTAGAATTTGCAGTTGCTTCAGTATGGAATTAATTTTGTAGCCTGTGTAGGAGAGGTAGCTTGACACAGCTCACACCATTTTGTCCACTGTTGTACCATTGATTTGCTGTATCGTGTTTTGTCTTTCTCAAACTTGGTTTACCCCTATCTTACCTTTGAGGTCCTTTTCCCCACTCAACTTTGCCTACTGCCAGTGCAGAGATGAGGATATGCCATTACTGAATTGCAGTCCAAGAGATACTGAAGCTCACTAAGTACGTGCCCTGAAGGCTGCAAGGTCAGAAGGAGTTCCTATGGTGTCCTAAATCCCACTACCTTCCCATTTCTCTGTTAAGACATTTATAGTCTTAGCGAAACAACCAATGCAAGGACACCTCACTATTTTGTTGGCAGTTTTAAAAGGCTTCAGTCTTCTCTGTGGAGCAAGAACACGCCTTCCCAGGATATTTTCAATGGGGATGTAGGCAGCCCCATTAAAATTCCCCAGACTTGTACAGACAAAATCATTTAAATGCTGATGACTGCATCAAAACAGACATTTTACATTTATTCTGAATGTAGAATTTTTATTTGGAAATACACTTCTAATTCTCAGTTAATTTGGAGAAAAAGTTTTGACAAGAAGTGTTTGCCCAGTCCTGTCTCTGAAAGACAGTTCCACAAAAATGCAATACTGAATGTACTAATTGATCAATATTGTGGGATCAGTGTTTTGAACAATAAAACAACTATCATATGCATTTTAAAACTCCCATGTGCCAATGATGCACTTGAGGAGTAGGGAGTGGGAAATGTTAAGATATTATGAAAGCTGAAAAGAAACCAAAAGCCTTCCTAAATACAGCATCCACAGACATCCTGTCTGTACTGTAGAATACTAGCCAATGTTGCCAGTGTACAGGGTCTCATGCTCTTATGATAGATAAATAATCTATCATTTAGTCTTCCACTCATCATAAGGATGCATGTTTGCTCCTGTAGAGATACATTTTCTTTGGTGTATTTTCATATTAGTCTATCAAACTGTGTGCTTATCTAGCAAAGGGACAATATGACTGGCATGCCAAGGAGTAATGTGGGTCTTCATTATTCTAGGCAAGTCTCAAAACAGTACAGTACCTTGAAAATGTAAATATAAATGTTTCTTTGTTGAAATATCAGATCAAAAAGCTGTTCTTAAAAAAAAAATAACCTTGTCACAAGATGAAGGAAAAGAGAAAGGTAGACAGAAGAAAGTCATGTCCTTTCATTGCAGTTTTGTCAGTTATGTTAGACTGGGCTTTTTACTTTTTTGTGCAAAAGAAATGCACATCTTATGAATCACAGGCAAAAATTAGTGAAAATACCACATTGTAGTAATTTTCTTTCCCTAATATTTTTGAATATATCACTCTATGAGAGAGAATTAATTTTTATTAATTAAATTAAGTCTCCCAGAATGGTGTTTACAGTGACCTTATCCCTTTCTACAACTACCTGAAAGTGGTTGTAGCCAGGTGGGGGTTGGCCTCTTCTCCAAGGCAACCACTGACAGAGCGAGAGGACACGGTCTTAAGCTGCCCCAGGGGAAGTTTAGGTTAGACATCAGGAAAAAATTTTCGCTGGAAGAGTAATTGAGCACTGGAATCATCTGCCCAGGGAGGATGATGGAGTCACCATCCCTTGAAGTGTTTAAAAAGAGAGTGGATGTGGCACTCAGTGCCATGGTTTAGCTGATAAGGAGGTGTTAGATCACAGGTTGGACTTGATGATCTCAAAGTCTTTTCCAACCTACTTCATTCTGTGATTCTGTGGTCCCAAGTGTGATATGGGTATACAAAGCAGTTTGTAAGTGGCAGTGTGAGCAAATAGTACATGAATGTCCCTCTGTTGAGTAAGTTTTGTTATCAGATGAGTTGCTTTATTTTGGGGGTTTTAGTTGCATATTTCTAATCGATAAAATTTTGTGAACGGAGAAGAATATGAAATAGGACTGTAAGGGGTCTTCAGAGATGGCCTGGTCCAATACTATCCATGATCTATTACCCCCTCATCCTGTTCAGATAAGGTTATTAATCTTTTTAATAAGCATTCTGAGATGGAGATTTCATACCCTATTAAAATATCTGTTTCAGTGCTTGTCTAGCCTTACTGTAAGAACATTTCCCTGTATCTGAATCTTTCAGACTATAACTCAAGGTCATTTTTCCTTGTTCCATCCTGAGTAAGAAAGAGCATAAAAAATAGATGTTTTTCTTCTCCTTGCTGTAGATTTTTGTGTACTTGAATGATGTTATAAAGTTTTCTCCAATCTATTTTTCTTCAGCAAAAATAACTTATTCAATCTTCCTTCAGAGGGCACATATTCTAGCTCTTTTAATTTTTTTGGCTCTTCTTTGGCTCTTCCCAAGCTGATCAACCGTTTCTTAAACCTCTGCAGCTGGTATCTTGCCAATAACAGGTCAATTATTTTTCATGTTACTTGTGTTTGTAATAATAGGCTAAAATTTTGCCTTTTTTCACTGTGGGATTAGTGCATTTTTTTTAAAATTTTTTGTTCATAAATTCCGGGCCCTGTTTCCAAGACCTGAGGCCTAGTCTGTGTGGTTTTTATTATTCCTTTTCTGTCCTTTAACTTCACTGAATTGTATCTTATTTATTTTGTGTGATTTCTTTATTTTGTTGAAGTTATTTTAAATTTTGATCCTCATTGCCAACACTTCTTGATCTATTTCAGTTTGACATGACATATAACAATGGCCTTCACAGGTTTGTAGGGATGCACAGTTTGTTCCCAAATTGTATGAACAACAATTGCAGTCTAAAATTGCTGATGCTGAAAAATCCCCATCTCCCTGGAAATGTTTTGGAAGTTCTCCAGTTGACTGAAAACTGTTAGAATAAACATAGCTTATAAATGCACCACATGAATCAGCCTGATCTAGTAGCCTAATTCAGAAACCATTCTTTTTCCAAAAAACTGATGATAAGTCTATAAACTCAATAGGTTCCAAAATTGGAAGTGCTAGCTATCTTAAAGAATGACTGTAATATTAAGTGTAAATATAGAATCATATATATATATATGTGGGTTTTTCAGCTGTATCTAAATGGAAGCGTTTACAATTTGCCTCTGTGATCATGAACTTTGTTCTACATGCGATCTAGCTAGACATCACAAAAATGTTGTTTTCTGAAGGCAATTTGTATCTATATATGACAAAATTTCAAAGAGCATAATAAATTCTTGTAATTTTAAAAATCATGTGCAAAATACTCCCTTTATTTGTTAGATATATTTGGGCTATTTGTGTTGAAAAATGGTGGAAGCTTTTAGCAGATATATATTTTAAATATTTATCCAGCTCTGTTGACTGCTGACATTAGTGGCAATGTGTGTTCAACCAGCTGTAAAACAGATTGTAGGTAGTAGGTATTTTCCTATGCTGCTGGAATCTGTAATTGCAGCTGGAGAGCAAGATGGTAGGCTGGCAAAGTGAGAAACTTGCTTCCAGTTTCTGTATGTCCCAAGGAAGTCCAAGTCTACATATCTGAACACAAATCTACTTCCAGGGAGTTCCTAAATAATCTGCTTCCATACCCTACAGAAATTGGATTAACGAGCAGCCAAGAGCATTGGTACTAGAATAGGTATAGCAAGAAGGAAGCTGACTCTGTGACCCACCACTTAACTAAGGATATGTAGGAGCCTGAGGCCAAGTCCTGTCACTGTAATTTTTCTAGAAAGTCTTCAATAAAAAAATGCAGAAATTATTCTAGCAGCAAAAAATAGAATGAGAGGTTTCTCCTTCGCTTCTGCCATCTGAAGAAGCATGCTTTCTCAGATCAACAGGGCTAATCTCCTAGTCTGTCAAGCTTTTTAGCCCACTGATCATGTCTCTGTCCTAGGAGTTAAATACTGGTGGAAACCTCTTTAAACAGAGAGAGGCCTACAGTTAAAGTTTACCATTAAATAATAATCAAAATTTAATAAGGCTGGCTCTACACTTTCCTCCTTTTCAAACAATGATTTTTTTTCCCTTTACTAAAAGGCACCTGGTATCAGGAGAAGACTTGCTATATTTGTTTCTGCTTCATTTAAAAATGAACCTCAGATCTCCAGGGAGGTAATTGACCCCAAGGACAGACAAATTTCAGAAGCACATACATGCTGGGTTTGGCTGGCATAGAGTTAATTTTCTTCATTTTCTGGGCTGTGTCTTGGATTTGTGCTGAAAACAGTGTTGATAGCACAGGGGTGTTTTTGTTGCTGCTGAGCAGCACTTCCATAATGTCAAAGCCTTCTCTGCCCCCCCACCCCCAGCAGCGAGGAGGCTGGGGGTAGCATTAGTAATTTGGGAGGGCAGGAATCCTCCCTCAGACTTCATTCTTAGAAAGTCTTCAGGGCTTCAGATTTGATTATAGACACTAATTATATAGTGATTATAGACACTAATTTGATTATAGACACTAAACCTGAATTGAGTCATCACAAACTGATTCAATTCAATGGGAAACAAAACCCAGAAATCTAAAGCTTTTCTTTTTCAAGAAGGAACCTGTTTGGGTCTATGTTATGAACGTTTAAGAACTTATAAAGTGCTTTAAGCTCATCTTTCCTTTTCCTACCTTCAGTTATAGGCTTCTGTCTCTTACCTCTTCACCTCTTCATAGAAATTGGAGATACCATTTCTTGTGCCTCTAAGCTGGTAATTTATTTTGCTTTAAACTTGATCTGTAAAATCTATTTTTAAAAAAATCCTTTTCTTGTTGTTAGAAGAGTCACTGAAGTCAGCTGGGGTCATTGATTAGAGGCTTAGCTGTAACATGGCATAGGGAATTTCTTTTAAGCTGAATATAAAACTTTGTGATGCTTGCAGCTCGTGTCAAGAAGAAAGCAAATTGAGGCTCCATGCCTCCACAAAAGAAAATCTATTTTATACAGAATATTGGGAATTAATAACAACCTAAAAGAACTATGGAGAAAAGAAAATGTAGGGAAGACAGCCAAGCAACATCTGGCAAACTGCAGTGAACCACAAAATGTTCATTCAAAACCCATAAAAAACAAATCAAACAAGAAAGGAGTAGAATTAATCCTACACCAAGAATGAGGAAGATAATCCAGTATGATGCTCCAACAAAGGAATATTTTATTTATTTGCAGCAATGCTGGTCTTTTTTTAAGTATTGGTCTGTTACTGGGAATAAGGCTACAGAAACAGAAATACTGAATTTGAGGAGAAAACACTAAGAGTACTACATTCTGTAATCTCTCAACCTTGAAAAAAGTAACAAGTGAAACTAATACTCTCCTAGTTATGATTCAGTAAATCACTCATTCTGGGATTTATGATGCATGAATTAATTATAAGGCACATTCATCTGTTGTCAAGCTTTTAGATCAAGGTTTAAAGACAAGGTTTAGAGACAAGCTTCAGCAGATATAGTTAAACAGGTCCCTGAGCCACAAAACTGAAGACAAACTCTTAAATTTGCCTACTTAAGATCCTGACCAGAATTCTATGTCATGAACCCATCTTTAATCAAAATTGATCCCAACAGGGTTTAAGGAGGAAAGGGCATGGAAGGCCAATGTGGCTAATTAAGGAGTATGAAGAAATAAATCAATAGCACAAAATGCTCATAAACCAAAAACTGCTCAGTAGAAAAAGGAGAAAGTGTGACCACAGTGAAGATTTAAGCAATCTTCAGAACAGACAAGTAAAAAAGAATCTCTTAAAAGGGATAGGCTAAACTATATTTTAAGTCTTTAAAACATGTTGACTATTATTAATGTCCTCTGGGGCAATGGTTTAGAGCCCATTATCCTGCATTTGTTTGAAGTTAAAAAAAGCTTTCTAAATATTATGAGTTTTTTGTACCTGTTGGTTTGTTTTTCAGTATTTTAGATTTCAGGCTTCTGGAACTATTAAACCTTTTTCTGAACACTTCTCAGCTAGTCACACAAAAGGTTAAAGGTGAGAGGAATAACTAACTCTCCACCCCACTGTATTTCTGAGCATGCACTGGTACCTAATTTTGAACCTTTAAGAAAACTGACAGACTAGGAATGTGCCAAATGAATTTGTTGTTTTTGGATGTGAACTTCTACAGTCTACATTAAAGTTATACAGCAAGGATATAAAATGTAATTCATAGTGTTTAATACATAGAGTTTGGCTTAAAAATTGCAAGCATCAAATGCTCACTGTGAGCTGCTCAGGGATATGTAGGAAGAAGCCATCAGAGCCAGCAAATATATTGAGATAAGAAAACATCGAGTAATATCAATGTTTTCAGACACGGAATATATTTCTGTCTCATTGTTCAATGTCTAAATTCCCCTGGAACTGCTCCTGTAATCTCTCAGATCATTCATTTCAGCCTAGTTTGGCAAACCTTAGATGTCTAGAAAGGACTTTGAAGCAGTTACTATATCAAATTATTTTTATCTAATGATAGTTGACCATATAATGTGTTTCACAGGATAATTCAAAGCAGTTCACTAGCAATAATGATAGATTAAGCATGTGCTAAAATGGAATGATGTGTGTTTGATATTGTGCCAGCATTGAATAGTCAAGGTTCAATAGACCTCTAACTGCTCTTCCTCTTAAACCATGCTTTCTTTTCAATGTATGGAAAAAGCCTGCTACAAAGTAGTCTAGTTTAGTCAAAGTTAACAGTTTTCTATGAAATCATCTGTTAGTTGAATTTCCATTTTTGCCTCATGCATATGCCAGATATGCTGATCATCCATGCCTTTATTTTCTAAAATAAAAGTATTTTTAAAACCAAAAGTTAGTATAACCAAATGCCAGAAATGGCAGCTCTTCCATTTCCACAGAAAAAAACACATATTATTTACAAGCACTGTATTTTTGTATATGCAGATCTCTGTTTTTAATGTATGGGCTATTTCTTTGCTGTTTCTCATTCCTGTTTTTATGATATTTACTGCAGTAATTTATTTCATTAAGGATAGGTGAGACAAACATTAAAGAATTTAGTTGAAAATGCCCAAATGATACTTTTTTACATATTCTCAAATTTTATCCAATATCATCCTTAAGTAATAGATATTACTGACAGATTTTAATATCTTTGGCAGTCACACTGTATTTCTTCTACAAGTCAGCACTGACAGCATTCCTGTAAGAAAAGAAGGGCAGGAACTCTCATAGGCACAGCTCCTCTGTTCCCACTTACGTCTCTCTACACACATGAGGACATCTCATAGTCCTAAACAGGATATAAATGGAGCATTTACTCACAGTCTTTCACAGAGTAACTTCAACAATTTTACAATATAGCTGTAAAGAAAGGAAATCCTTCTCAAAGCAGATGGTTCATATTGACAGTACAATAGGATTAAATGACAGTATTACAGAACAAAACCCATTGTGCTGTTGAATACAAATAAACTAGCTCAAGAATCATTAGAAGCTGGGAGATTATGTGTGAGAAGTATCATTATATGCTTGTTGTATTCTAATACTCTTCCTGGGCATCTGCTGTCAGCAGCTGATGAAGAACACCACACCTGAGGGACCTTGTCTGAGTGCTGCTGTTTCGCTTCCACTGCGCTGCGTAGACCCCGGGTGTGGCACTCAGCCACACAAACATTATGTAGTGTATGGGTAATGTAAGGTCACTTTATTACAGACAACCCTGCTGCTACCTGCAGGGATCAGCTCTGAACTGCAGAAAATCCATGAGCTCTGTTGACAGAGTCAGATGATCCATCACTGTCAGCTGTATCCAAGGAAGGACCAGCTGTAATCCAGTGAGGTCAGAATGCCATGCTGAAGCAGTTTGCTACTGATAAAATTTCACTTATGTAATTCATTCTGTTGGCTTTCCTGGGGTTTCTTGATGTAAATGAAAACAGAATCTGATTTTTGCTTGCATGTTTGAGTTGGGTTCCATGTCTGTGCTCTTTGAGATATTGTGCCATAAAAGACAAACACAAAGTCCAAGTTCTGCACACCAAAGAATTATTACAGTCACAAAAACAGATTTTACCCTAAGGAGGGCTGATGTATTATGAACATGGATAAGATGTGCCAGGCTATAGAGAGATGAACTTGCATAAAAATACCTTTTAAATATGAAAAAAATCAGGAAAATTAAAAGGGAGAGATAGTGATATTTTTTTCTCTTTTGGTTTCATTAAACATACACTTGGCCACTTTGCCAATTAGAAAGTTTCAAATAGCATAGTATGTGTCAGAGAACATTGGTTAGTTCTCAGAAAATTTCAGGTATTTACAAAGTTTGAATTATATACCCTGCTTCTCAAAGCATCAAAGAAGGCAAATATATATATATAGATGGTATTGATTTTTTGGGTGGGTTTTTTTTGTAGTTTTTGTGGAGGATTTTGTTTTTGGGTTTTTTTTATATTATATGGGCATAATTCCCTGACAGATACTTCACAGTGTTACTTTTAAGTCACTGTGTTAATGACACACTTTCAGGAAATATACCCTAAAACAAACAGAACAAAACAAGTTATTTTTAACTCCAGTTCTAACAGCATCTGTTTCTTGTGATGAAAATCTGCATGGCTAAATCATTGTATCTCTGATAAGCCAAGCAGATATCCAAATAATAGAAATAATAACGGGTTTGCAGGCATGTAATTTTCCTAATATTTACCCAACTCTTCATTTTGCACCTATTTTATTTTCTTTTCCATGAGTTTAACTTTTTTAAGGGAGAATTTTTTCATTGTAGGCAATGCTTTACCTTCAGGGAACTGGCAGATCAAGAACTTATCAAATGCATAATCAGTTATGGATATGTTTAAATTTGTACAACACATTCATATTATTGACCATTTTCCTCACCTGCTTATGGTGAAAGTGATCTCATGATTCAGGATTAGTACAAGTTAATTATAGGCAACAAAAGGATGATGCAAATCTCTCAGATGTTGATACTTCTCTATTTGTTCTAAGTAGTTCTGCTAAGGTTCTTGCTCAGCTGCCATTTCTTTTCTAGCAATTAGCTTTCTTGGTATACTTTTCATACCTAAAGCCTAGATAAAATATTGAGAAGAACAGCCTGCAAATTCTTATACTGGTATTAAAATTATCAGTAAACTAATCAGGAAGTACCTTACAACCTATCAAAACAATTTTTAGTCCCCATTTATTAAAAATAAAAATTCAAGGGAAAAGTTACCAGACAGGAGTATGCTGTACACATTATTTTGCATTTTAAATAATTAATTGATGTAAAATCATCACAGTCTATTAAGTTGGTTTATTAATGATAGACATCCACTTACCTTGTACAATGTTTTGTCTTGCATGATAATTAAAATTGTCTGAAATAGTAGACTTCACCACATCAAAAAAAAAAAAAAATGTCTACTGCTATTTTATCAGCTGTATCTGGCCAAATTAAAAATGTGAGCCTCAGTAGAATGAAAAAATTAGGAGAAAAAGATATTTGATGTAAGTAGTTCAGAATCTTAGTTTAAAAATATAAAAGTAAAATTAAACCTGATTTCAAAGTTTAAATTTGTGTTCAATTATATTTAATTTTCAGCTTGTAGCTCTTTAAGTCAAATATCCAAATCTCACAAACAGACTTACATAAAAGGTAGATAGACCATTTAAACATAAAGAATTAGCAGAAGAAAGAGGGAAATCTTGCATTTGTGTCTCTGGATTAAACTGAAGGGAATACAGCTTTGTGCACAGGATAGAAAAACAAGATATTTCTAAAATGGATTCAGAGGTACATTCACTTCCATACTTTAATATGTTAGTAAGAATTGGCTGGGCAACATTGGAAAGTTCCAACTTTATTTTTGAGAATGATCTGAGCTACATGTGTCAAGTCCAGGTTGGGGTCTAATGATTACAGCTCATAAAGTTCCAGACAGAAGGCACACAAGCCTTTATTCTTACTCGGCAACTATTCAAGCCTCGTACTAGGGTAAAACCTTTCTGCCTATCTTTAAGCAATTGACAAAGACACTGAAGTTCAAAACACAGGTTTTTCAAGTTCCTTCTGTGGTCAGGGAAGGCTTCCAAGCAAGATTTCAGTTCTCTAGAGACTTTTCTGACTTGCTTTCTGTCTTCACTCTGACCCTGGGAAGATGACAATCCTGACTTAGATGTTCCAGTTTAGAATCCAAATTATTTGGTCATGTCACAGATAAAGCATATGCCAAGAGGATGTCCTATTTCTATTCTGTTAAATAGAATCTGATATCTATTCACCAGCATCTATCTGGTGTTCTATCATTAGAGGCATATAGCTTAACTAATTCTGCCACACCTTGAACGCTTCCTGCAGGTGTCCTGCATTCAGTGTGGAGCCAAAGGAATTGCTGACCTATTTGCCCAGAGGAGCTCCTGCTAATCCTTCCAAAGTTGTGACTGTGTAAGCAATGAGCCATTCAATTTCTGATTACAGAGAATGCTGAGTTATAATTACAGAGTATTATAACTTTTAAGGCAAAGAGAAATCAGGAGCTTTTCATGATAATCCCCATGCATTCTCCAGGTTCTTATTCTTGCTTCCCCAATGGCAGGTGTTTACATGGCCTTCAGGGTCACACAGGTTTCCCAGGGTTTTTCTGCTGACGCTTTGTGAAGCTGGTTCATAGCTAATAATTTTTTGGGTATAGTAACCACAAAATGATGGAGTTTTCCAGTTTGGGTGAAGTAGCAGGGGTGCCAGCAGAACTGCTACATTGGAATTCCAGCAGGCAGGATTGAATTTACCTATCATCAAACTTGCAGAAGTTTTCTTGCACCGTGAATAATAACAGGAAATAATGAGATCGGTAGAGATATTTCTTGTACTGAAAGGTGTTACTGGTTTCTGTGAAGGGGTCAACAGGCAATAATAAACTCAGTTTAAACAAAACATGTCTAGTGCAGCCCTTCTTTACAGATTGACAGCTATAAAAATTAATAAGACAACTCCTAAAAACCTTAGCCAGACATCAGAGCCAGGACGAAGATGAGCTACACTTTGTGAGAAGTTTCCCTCTGACTGGCTGCAACTGAAGAGGCCTGAAGACTCTTGGAAAGAATGCACACCCATGAGGAAAAAAGGGTGAAAAGCAGTCATGCTCTTGGTTCAAAGAAGGGTGCTCTATGGGTACAAAACTGAGAAGATGACCAGAGAAACTAAAAGAAAGGTCCTTTTGCTCTTGTACTGAGGGAAAACAGGCTTTGTGTGTAGGACAAAGAAAAATCACATTTTTATAATTCATTTATTCTCAAAATGAAGACAGCCATGGGAGTTCCTGTCCACTATCAGATCAAAAAAAGAATAATGAATAATGGAAATCACAGAACTCTCACTAGGTTGTCTAGGAAATAATTCAATGAAAGTATGTGATTGTCAGTCAGTGGAAAATGCAAATTATTTAGCACTTACTATCAAATGTGATCCAGTTTGAACCTTATTTTTGAAATATAATTCTCCTGAAGGTGAGAGAATTACAAGGGTTGTTTTTAATCATACTTAAATGACATTATCATAATGATAAAGTTCAGTCCCTTGAGATCAGGAGATCTTTTTTCCTCCAACAGAAACATCTGAACTATCAGCAACTTTAACTATTATTTTCATATGCTGGTTACATATTCACAGAGGGTCTGAAAAGTAATTTTTCTATGTATCAGTACAAATGGAAGATAGGGCCAGTTCCTAGACAGAAAGGTTTAAAATAAATTTACATTGGTGATATGTTCAAAATTTTGTCAGGTTGCATCTGTGTCAGCAAAGTAACAATGTCCAGGTTCATTTTCCAGTCCCAAAGAGAACTGACAGCATTAGGCTGCCTTAGTACAGTTAAGCTGACTGCAGGACAGGAGGATTCTTTATTCATAGACTCTATTGGGAACATTTCTTTGCCTATGTTACCTGCTGAACAATTCCCCAGATTTTTTTAGCAGAGGAATTATTTAGTAAAACCAGTTCCAGAACCATTTTTACCATTTTTAATTGTGGACATTGAAGTTCCAGTGCCTGGATTGAGACATTGGCATAGATAACTGTCTAATAGTTTTTGTCATGGGAAGCTTAGGTGAGACCTTTCTTTAATTTTTTTAACCAACAGTTTTCTCTTCTAAGCCTGTATCCTAATGCATAGTAGAGCTTTTATTTTCAAATGAAATGGAGTAATGTTGGGTCTGAAATATGTCTGCCATCGGCGTGCTGGAAACCTTTCAAATTCTTCTCAAACAGAAACATGTTGTTAGCTTCCCATGAGTTGATGGTGTGTCCTTCAATCTTCATCTGTACTCTATCCAAGCATCTATAACCCAGGAGAAATTCTTGCCTCCTGTGTTATTGCCTAACACAGAAACTCCGTGGGCTGTGAATTTTTGCTGCCAGCCCCATACATAATCACTGTGGATTCCTTGCCCTTCTTGTTTTTAGACCTCTGTTGCCTGCTGGTTTACACATAATCATTCATAAAATAAAAAGAAAATCAGGGGGATTATTTTCTTATTCACTCCAGGTAATATAAGCTTGTTACTTGCACCATGCAAGTCTGGTTATTTTTTTTTTTTTAAGGTTCTACTGGCTAATCCTGAAGGGAGGGTGAGGGGAGGGGAAGTAAATCTTGGTGTGCTAAATGTAGAATGTAGTATATACACCCTTCTATGCCTAGAGCTATCTGTTTTATGTGAAGATGTGACTCTCAACTCTGATGCCTTTCTAGAAGTGAAGAATTATCAGAGATTTTACTGAGGTTTGGGTTTGGTTTTTTTTTGTTTGTTTGTTTTTGTTTTTGGTTTGGTTTTGTTTGTTTGTTTGTTTGTTTTGTGTTTTTTTTT
>VWYO01025276.1:228714-239976 GCA_013400275.1 Rhadina sibilatrix
TTTTTTTTTTTTTTTTTTTTTTTTTTTTTTTTTTTGGTTTTTTTTTTTTTTTTTCCTTAAGGCATTCCCTCTCAATTTTATCACCTGAGATTTTATACCAGAAGGAAATACATTACTGGAATCAGCACCAGCCTCATCTTTGCCAGCACTTGGTAAGGTGAAACTTCTCATGGCTGGTTTATTTAGCTCACATCATTTTAAGAAGTTATAATCCTTCAAAGAATTTGATAACAGTCCTTTGCTTCCTGGGAGCAATATAAATGTGAGAAATATGTGGGTTATAGCACAGATGATAGTACTTCTTCCTTATAGTTGAAGCTACTGACTAAATAATTTTTTTCAAGTTGCTCCCTAGGAACTTTGTGCCATCTCTTATGTCACTGAAGAAAAATTTCCAGAATGCTTGGATAGGAACCAAAACCAACTGGCTTTAAATCAAAACATTGAGAATGTTTCCTCATTTTTTAAAGAAATGTATTTATAAATGGCAGTTCCTTATGCTTTACTAGACCCACTGACACATTCCTGCAATTCTAGTTTCTGATACTGAACAAGCCTTGAGGTTGTGAGCAAGTGGAAGAACTTAAAATGGTCCTAAGCTATCTCTTGCTCTAAGAACCTTGCTGTACTACTCTGTAACAGAAATCCTTGAGTTATAATAGTTGATCTGTCTAGTCATGCTCATCGATGGAAATATTCATGTGATGCTGCACCACACACCTCTCTTCAAACACAAATGATTCTTTGTGTTCCATTCAGAATGACATCAAACTTCCAGGGACCTCTAACTGACAGGAGCTGTACACAATCAGACTATCTTTGGGCTTATATTAGTGAATTGAAATACAGTTTGGACATGGTTTACTCTTCCTGATTTGAAGAGTAAAATCTTTAAGTAGTATCGATGCAATTTCTGGAGAATTGTGTCTGGAATACTAATTTATTAGTATAGGCATAGCCTCACTGTCATGATAAATACCACTTGTTTACTCAGATGGATGCTCCCACAAAGGGCTGTGAGCTGTTGGCGATGGTACTTGGCTGCCTGCCTTGGAGCACAGTGGTTTTCTGTACCAGCACTTAGGATGTCTTACATTTAAACATCACCCCTGCGAGCACCTGACCTAGACATAGCTAAACGACTCCTCCATGTTCCAAGGAGCCAGGCTGAGCTCAGGAGAAAAGTTAATATGTGCTGATTAAGAGCAGCATCTGTTCAAGCCTTTCCAGCAGCCTCCCCTGTGTGTAACCCTCAACAGGTATCCAGTACAGGGAATGGAGGCTTTGATCAGCAGCTGAAATAACATGGCACACACAGCCATAGCTCTGCTGTGATCTGCTACCTCAAGGAAACAATATACCTTTGTAAGTAAAGACTATATTAAAATGTTCAGGCTTGTGAATGCCTCTTTTTTTAATGGCATTCTACTGGTCACAGTCCTGTAGTTCTGAGATGCAAAGGTCTGGTGTATAAAATATAAGGTTTGAAATCAAGAGACATGAGTTTGATTTCCAACAGTGTGAGTGACTCTGGGTCATTAGATAGGTCTGCACATCTCTATTTTCCTGTTTGCCCTCCCACATTTTTCTTTTGTGTCTGTTCCCATAATAACTTCTTCAGAGAAGACTAGTTTTATTTTAATTCTGTTTCTTTATGTTTTCTAGGCTACTGTGGTTTTCTTTTAAGTGCTGCATTTTGGAATAAGAACAAGGCAGTTTGTTCTAATTTTCAAGGGCTATGATTTATTACTTGCTCTGCCTAATTTCATTTAACTGAAAACTCAGTCCAAACACAATGCATATAGTACTTGTCACAGAAAACATCAAAGGCACTTCTCTTCCAAGGAAAATCCATCCTAGTTAAGTAAACAGTGTGTATTCCAGCAGGAAATAAATATTGACATAGCAACCTGTCATATGGATGACAGGACCTGCAGCTGGAATCAACAGGAGAGGCAGCCAGCAGCTCCCTGCTTACTTCTCGGGTCCTTGTAGGTCATGCTCAACCATTATCAGCACAGGATCTGAGTGCTGCTGGGTCACCTGTACTTTTCATCTGCTGTACACAGATGAAAAACAAGGACATGAATGCAGTTCTGATGATTCTGTGAGTCTATGTAGTGGGTTTTTTATTAATGTTTTATGCTAGCTCTGAAAAATTGATGATTCCTGGCCTAACTTAAAACTCCTCAAAAAATTATGAATACATTTGAAGTAGAAGTGTTTGTACAGGTTCAGCTTTTCAAATCAGGTGACTGTGAACATTTTTATCATGTGTGGTTCTGAAGGCAGATTTACCATTGTGTTGAGCCAAACAAGAAGGAAGTACAAAGAAGGTCAAAACTGGGATGGGCTTCTTGGGGAACTGTAAAGATATTGCCTAAACATCTAGGGCTGGAGTTAGCAAAGTCAGATATTAGCTGGAGCTTAAACTGGTGAAGTCTATGAATGAAAATAGGATTTTCTTAACGTACAGCAAAAGGAAAACTAAGAAAAATGTGGGTTTTCTGCTCAGCTTGCTCCTCTAATGGAAAAGGACATGGGCAAGGCAAAAGTATTCAATGATATTTCTCTCTTTTCTGGCAAGGTCTGCTCTCAGGTCTTTTGCATTTAGTTGGAGAGGGTGTGAAAAATGACACTAGAGGAAGATACAGCTAAGGAAGTCTTAAACAAATTCAATTATTTGGGATGAGATAAATCCAGTAATGTTAAAGGAACCAGCTAATTTCATTGACATTGACTGGCAAATTTCATTTCTCTATCATCTTTAAAAAGCCATGACAATCAAGAAAGATTTCTACTGACTGTAAAAATGAAGATTTTACACCCACCTTCAAGAAGTGCAACAAAGAAGATCCAGGGACACATACACAAGCCAGGAACCTGGCGTGGCTCATGTCAGCAGAGATAAACTCTTCTCTTTGAAACTGTGTGGTGTCCTGAAAACTGTATGTTGGAAATGATTCCTGCCCTAGTTTAACCTCCAAACCATATCAGTCACACATATCAAAGGTTCTGCTTAGTTTACTGTACAGATACAGTCAGTACCAGTAGAGAGGCCATCAAAAAACCCAAAGCTGAAAGCAAAGTAGTGTTGATGTATCTAGCCTGTGACCCATTCACATAGGACCAGAGAACAGCCCCTGGCCCCTTTTAAATAAATTATAGATGCATACATTGCTACACTTATTAGTTAAACACATGCATAGGAACTGCAGGGGCAAGCACACGGACAAGCAGGCTGTAAAAGCTTTGCTCACCTGAAGTCAACTTCTACTCTAAGCAGCAGAACTTTACCAAACTGGTTAACAACTATTTAGCAGAACATGTGGAAAAGAGATGAACAACTGAAAGGTACTAGCTTTGATCTGTGGTACAACCCTGTGTGTGGGATATATTTTCCAGATGTCTGTTCAAACCACTAATTCTAAAATGAAAATGTGATTATTTGAGTACTACAGTATTGAGTATTTTGTTAATCTCTAATAATTTATGTTTGATTTGTTTATTCCTGCTTAAAAAGTGTTTGCTTTAAAATAAAAATAAAACCAGAAGTCAGCAGAGATAACAGTAAGTTTTTCAAAAATTATATAAATTCTAATAAAAAGTGAAACTTCCTCAACATTCAAGTTGGGTATTTTTGCTGAAATATAAATATTTTTTTAATTTTATTTTTTGACTGGGTGTGAATGACTTTCCAGCAAAACATTATTCACAGAACAAATCTAAAATTTAGGTTCAAAACCTGATCACTAGGAGAGTTGTAGAATAATTTAGTATATAACGACAGAAAATGCTACATCTTGTAGACCAGTGAAAAAGCTATTTTTCTTAGGACATGGGGCATGACAATATTTAAAGAAAAGAAATAACCAATATGTAGGAAATGCACATCTTCAACTGCATATACTTCAACTACATATCCTACAACTACAATACTGAAAGAAAAAGTATTGGAAGTCACAAGATAGTACAGTTAAGTGTTACAGCAATAAAGTAAAAACCAACATTGTAATGCTGCTTGCAATGGCTTGGATAGCAAAAGGAAGCATTTGGCTTCTGTGTAAAGCATATTGCCTCTTAGCTGTATCCCTTTCCACAGAGTGGAGAAATATTATCTGACTAGGCTGTCTCTAACAGAGTGAGGGAACAGTTTCTGGGTAATGAATTAAATACTAGTTTCCTAGGAGATGGATTGATGTACAGAAGGCAGTGTGAACCCTTTTTCTTTCTATCCAGTGTCCTCTCAGCCTACAATATTAAGCTCTGTCAATGGGTCTAGGAGGAGGAACCTTTTTCCTGTGCAAATATCTTGGGTTGCTGAAGAGCAATTTAGGACAGTTTCAAGGTAACTTGTGCTAGCCTCTCATACTCTCTGTAGAGGAGGAGCTGAATAAGACCCAAGTACAGACTTTAAGAATATAATATTAATACAATTCTGTGAGGTTATCTTGCCTACTACACAGGTACAGATTTGGGAGGGTTAGTCTGCATATCTGAGTTGAATTTTTTATGTTCTTTTTTCCTCATGGCCCCTAAAATCAAGAGCCAAACAAGACTAAGATGATAAAATGCACATGTGATACAGAGCCTCAACACAGAGCTATAAGTTTAGCGAATTAGCATAATTGACAAGAATCACCAATTAGAAGTACAGTTAATGAAGTAATTCCTCTCTTGGTTCAGCCCTCTACTGAAGTCTCCCTTTTGCTTCTAGCTCTACATTGTTTATGTCTAAATAAATGGGAAAGTGAAACAGCCTTGGTTCACTGAAGAAGCAAGATTAGAATAGGATTCCAGGAATGTGTTTGTCTAACAGAGTAGGAAAAGTACTGGAGTTAGCTAAGAAACTATATAATTATACAATAATAGTCTACAGAGGTACAAATATTTTAAAAATATATATAAAAGCAAAAATCTTTTGGCATTATTCTGATGTATACATTTTTTCATCTTTAACCGAAAGTGAAGCCTGTTTTCCTAATTATTCACAGATGTTGCGATCTTATATTCAAGATAAAATATACTTCTCTTAAATTGTTTTGAAAATAATAATGTAACTTGAAAAACCCTCAGCTAAACTGTAATCATTCATGTTTACTGTGATTTTGTGACAACAGGAGATATATAGTTTGTCTGAGTATAACTGGCTTACTTATAGTAAGCTGGATTTGTGGAGAAAAGAAATTTAGCTCATTTTAAGGTGCATCTTATTGCATTATCAGTGGATTCCATAGTGTGTTTACAGACAATAGGATTTCCACAGGAAATTTCAGAAATCTCACCTAATTTCTAATGCAGGAAAGCTAAGCTTGGATTATAATTATAATTATAATTAGCAGTGACAAGCCTGGATATTCTTGTTGTATATACTGATTATGAGACCTTCTAAAAGGTAGTTATTTTTTTACCTTAATTAATTTTATAGTCTATTTTTACCTTGTTGGAAGAAAAGCTGTTGGATCAATCCTTTATTTCCCAACATTGTTTTCAGTCAGTGATTCTTTCTTGTGCCATGAATTAGAGCAGAAACGCATAGTTTGCTTTTTCCTACTGTGCATTTTTGACACACGCTCTGATATTCCTCCTGATTTGTTTCCTATGGAAATGTTCTAATTTTGAAAGAAATTCTCAGGGTGTTTACCATTCCCACCACTTTTTTACAAAGATCTTCAAGACATGCAATGTGCTCTTTGAGTGACTGATGCACTAGAACTTCCTACAGTATTACTGATGGGACAACACTGGTCTGCGCAATTATACCATACTCTTGTATTTTCCCCTAATTGTAATTTCTTCCTGTATATATATATATTAATTAGAGACCTTCAGTAAACTTTAACAACAAAGTAACAAATAATTTGGGGTGCATTTACAACAGCTCATTTTCCAGTGTAGATTTCTCCATCTCATGATCCAGCTCAGTCTTTTTTCTTTGGGAAGAACAATGGAAAATGAAGGAACATTTTACAAGTCCCATAAAAAAGTACATAAATACTTACACAGGTTATAAATCAACTCTGTTTAGGTGATTATAGATGTGAGTAGATATACTGAAGCCAGAATAATTTGTGGGGTTTTTTACACACATTGAATGACTAAGCAAATTCACAGAAAGGAAACAAAATGGCTAAAAAAACGGACAGATTTCTCATGTTCTGACATTTAGTTTGGACTTAGTAGACTCTCAATATTTTCAGTGCACCAGTATCAGGATTTACGTAACTCGTATAAATGTAGGTGTTAAACTTGCCATCCTTCACCCCCTTCACTTGTAGCACCTAAAATTTGTGTTTTTACAGACATTCATACTAAGGAAATCCTGTGAACTCAGTTTGTAGATGAGTAACTAGCAGATGAGGTTAAATGATGACAGAGTTTTCTATAGGTGGTTGCAAACAACAGACTGTGATGTGTATAAACATACAGAATCCTCATAAAGTTGAAAATGCTAAGAGTTCAGCTATGCTTCACAAGAAATGGTCTTCACACCTAAAGTTTTGAAGTAGTCAGAGGAAAACATCACTAAAGAAACAGCAAAAAGCATCTGAGAAAGTCTAAACATTTAAACAGGTAGCAAACTTGGAAGGAAAAAAGTGAATAGTGCTTTTTCAAGCTCTGCTCATGCTTCGCCATGAGATATTTAGATCTTTACTTGAATATCTTGGTTAATCTGATCCAGCAGAAATTAAACTGAGACAAGAATGCCTTGTTTGCAAGCTGTTCTACAGCAGTGAATGAAAAATATGCAGCCAATAGAATTACATTTTAGAAGAGGAAAGAATGAGAAGTATCACAGACTCAGTCTTGTTTACAGTCTTGAATCTCACAGAAGTGGATTATTTATCTTCACAATCACTGGAAGAATTGCAAAGACTGAGACATCCTCACACCCAAAGCCTTCCTGAAAGAAATTTAAAGGTGCAGGTCTGCTACCACCTCCTTTCATACTCATCACTCAAAGCATATTAAGCACTGCCTCACATTTTCAACTTCACAGGAAAATAAGTCTTTCTCCTTTTCAGCGTTGTTGCCGCAATGTGTAACAGTATTGTGAGAGATTATAATAGGTTTTTTAATAACATGACTCTGAGCTGGCTGCTTGCTTATAAATACAAGGAAAAACAAGGAAAGTTCCTGTGCTGATGGGTTTCTATCTGATGGCCCAAATCAATAGTGAGGTGTGTATTGTCACACATCTGAGTCCATTCAGGCCCCTGCCAGCCCCAGTGAGGTGCTGCACAGCAGCGTGGCTAAGTCTGCATAGCCTTGGTCACAGGTCTGAGTCTTCCACAATTGCCTTTACCAGTAGCAAAGATGGTCCCTAAGTGACTTTCTTTCACCCTTCCATAGATAATAGCCTTTTCCCATAAAACATGCACACCTCTTTACAGCAGGGATGGCAGAACTATAATTAGCTGAGGCTCAAATACTGTCAAGTGGCAAAGGGAAGAGAAAAATCTGCCCATAGTAATAAATACTGGTATTCTCAGGCATGACAACTGAAGCTAGATTTGACTTCTAAAATGAAAGTGACTTGACTGAGATGAAAAAATATGGGTTTAATTCACTAAAAGGCTGATCTGATATTCAGGCTAGGTTAATTTCTACAGTATAATGTTGATTTGTATCTAGAAATTTTAACATTTCTTTTCTTTTTGACATTTTGAGGCATTTTATTTTATTTTCTTCTTTTTTCAGCCAAATTGTTGGCTTACAGTGTTAAGCAGAGTAAAAAACTGAGCCAGCCACTGTCTAGCAGGACACGGGGTAATAGTAATATCCTTTAATGCACAGCCAGTCAAGGTAAGACTTACTGAAATATGCAACTGACAGTAAGAAATGAAAAGAGAAAGCAATGACCAATATTTGGGGAGCTGGAAAAGACCATTAAATGTTCTAGTTTTAGGTAACTTCTTTTATGTATTTATTTTTTGCCCCAACATATCTTACAGCCTGAACAATCAATTTCTTCACACTATCTATATTGTCTTTAACAATATCCCTAGTAGATAGACATTTTATAGATGCAGTAGCAAAGTGCGAAGAGAAACAAATCAGTGCAGTCTGTGCTGGCAAAACAGTGCACTTTGGCCTCATAGACTGAAAGGTCTTGGAGAACAAGACTTATGAGGAGCAGCTGAGGGAACTGGCGTTGTTTAGTCCAGACAAAAGGAGGTTCATAAGGGATGTTACTGCTCTTTACAACTAACTGAAAGGACATTGTAGACTGGTGGGTGCTGGTTTCTTCTCCCAGGTCAAGTTACACCAGGGGATGCTTTGATTTGATATTAGGAAAAAATTCTTCACTGAAAAGGTGAGAAGCATTGGAACAGGCTGACCAGGGAAGTGGTGGAATCACCATCCCTGGAAGTGTTCAAGAAACATGTAGATGTGGTGATTGGGACACGGTCTAGAGGTGGACTTGGCAGTGCTGGGTTAATGGTTGGTTTTGATTATCTTGGAGGTCTCTTCAAACTTTAACAATTCTATGATTCTATGACAAAATGTATAAGAAATTCTATATTTTTCTTTTGAAATTGAATGCCATTATGACTTCAATTTCTGATGCGCAAAACATGTTTTTCTATCACAAGAAACCTTGTAACAATAAGGGAAATTATTACAAAGTTCTGCATGTTGCAGTCCGAAGTATTGTATAGCCACCTACAAGGTCATTAAATGAATGAGAAAAATATTCCTGCACCAGTTCATTGAAAATGGGAGGAAATGAAGCTCTTCCTAATTACCGAACTGAAATATTTTATTAAGTTAGGAAAAAGGAAAAGAAAGCAGGCATGGAACTGTTGGGAAATTGTTCCCAAGAGGAATTGTTAGGAAAAGCATGCAAAGACCTGTTTGTTAACCAGACACAATGGCTTGCCTCAGGAAGCTGCTAACTTGCAGCTTGCTCAAAGATAGAAAGTTGGGAAGTACCATTGCAAACTTGCCTTACCCTTATGTTCTCCTCTACTCATCTATTCCCTGCCACTGCCAGAGATGTAACCATGACTGGAGAGTTCATTGGCCTTATGCAACAGGAGGGGTTAGAAACAAAGTTAGAACCAGTTTGATGAAAGCAATAGCACAAAATGTGGTTATTTTATTCTGGTCTTCTGTTAGGAGGCCAATGAACCCAAATAGAAAAAATACATGCTGGTGTCATTTAGCTTTGATAATAATGAAAGTGATAAGTCCCTTAAAGCCAGCTTTGTCACTATTCACTTACCATTCCTAATCTATCTCACCTGCTTAATCTATCTCGCTATTCTTTGCACCATGTTGCTAAGGGCAGATCCAAATCTCTAATCACCATGAAAACCTTGCAATAAATCATACTTTTTTTTTTTTTTTTTTTTAATGCTGAATTCATTTGAAAGGCTTTTATTTCCTTTAAAATAATCAAAATATTTATTTTGGAAAAGCAGTGTTCCTTTTACTTCATGTTCCTCAAAATTCATATGAGGGCATCTATCTTGCCTCAGAGCACACCACAGATCCCCTGCTATTTCCAAATGGGTCAGAAGAAGATTCCAACTAGAATAATTTTAAGAAAAAGTTTCTATTTCAATTCATATTTTCTCTGGCTTCAGAGCTCTTGACTGCAATCTAGTATTCAAACTGCTGAATTTAACAACTTTGATGGACTTGTAATAAATTTGGATTAGCTTTTACAAAAATTACTTTTGGTGCTCACATATATTTATGAAGTTAAAAAGAGGGGTCTTTTACATATTTAAACTTACTGACTGAAATTATCATTGAGCATGCCTTGACTTAATTAAAAAAAAAAAAAAAAGTAAACAGACATCCCCATTTCATCTTCCATATACAGTTCAGAGACATTTTCAGGAAAGGTGTCTTGTAATTTGTTCTATCTATGTTTGTATTTTTGCCCGAATCATTAAATGTGTTTGCTTTTAAATATTTGTAGACTTTGTGGAGGAGAGAACTCTGCAGATGGTACACATTCATTTTCATATATCAAACCCGTTTTTCTTCCTAAAAGAAATAAAAGAAGTTTTAAAACCCCTTTTAGTACTTGGCTGCTAATAAGCACCTGGACCAAGAAAAGCATGATGCAGCCATGTACTTTTATATATATGCATTACACACCCTTGGAAATTATATCTTTAACATATAGGAATGATGTTAGGCAATTCTGTTCCCAGCTGGACAACAGACTTTTCACTGAGAATCAGATTCTCATGTTGTTTTCAGTTCATCTGAATTTGAACAACTATTATTCTAATTTGTATTACAGCAGCATAACTCTGCTGACATGAATGAAGATATTTCAAATTTACAGTAGAGTGAATGAGACCAGAATCAGAATTTTTCACTTCAAATATGTTCTGCATTGGTGGATATTAATAATGAAGATGGCATGAGCTAACCAAGAGCTAATTTTTCTTATCTGATCACTACTAGAAACAGAGCAAATTATCTTAGCTTTTACTTATTTTAATAGTACTAGTCAGCTAATAAATCAATAGAGTGTTGTTCATAGTGTTGTCATATTGGAGTAATAACACCTTTGCAAGTTTTTGCATTGTTTAAAACAAGATCCTGCTTAACAGGATCCTGCTTTCTACATTCAAAGAGAAAAATGCCTGAGGTTGCCTAAACAAGGGTAATTGCCTGATGCTTCTCATATCCCAAGTTCAAAAAATTTAGCAGCAGGTTTGAGGACTACCTGTTATGTTAAAATTAGTTCTGAATCTTTAACCTACAATTCATCACTGAATTGATGCTAAGACAAGAACAGACCTAAAGGGAACATGGTGCTGCAAATGCATCATGTGATGGAACATGATTAAGTTTACTTATAAGGGTAACTGATTAATTCACTCTGTTCACAAAAAAAAATACAGTAAAGTATCTATTTTTCTTTTGTGGTCCTTTTCATCTCACTGCCTGATGGCCACTATCCTTATCACCCCAATGAAATTTATGGCTGTATATATTTCTAACCCTGGCTTTTTCTTTCAGTCTTCCTTTCTTGCTCTTAGCTTGTTTCTACTTGCTCATTTATCGTCTTCACTATTCAGTTGATAATAGTCCATCTGCTTCTCAGAAACTACCTAGTACTGCTGCCAGGGAGCAGCACTTCCACCTTGAAATACCATTACAGGAGAAAGATACCAGAGGATCTTCATGGGCAAAATCTGGATTTTAATTGGCCAGGATGACTCAAATAAATAAACATTAGGCTGACGGTTTTCTACTCTTAGGGGTATAGTTCATGAGAGAGACAGAAAC
>VWYO01025276.1:254519-289062 GCA_013400275.1 Rhadina sibilatrix
TTTTTTTTTTAATACATTCATGGAAGGAGTTTCTGAGGTATTTAATTAAGGTATTATGTAAATATTTATATAAACTTAAAGCTGATGAAGGTGTTCTTGTGCTATATGCCATAAAAATAATGGGAAATGTTTTGTGCTGCAAAGGAAATGGGGTCAAAAAGGGAAATACACAAGCATAAGCAGAGAAATATAAAGTAACAAATTATCTTGCATTTCTATGCTTGCAAACTATTTGGCTTTCTCACCTTCCAGGTACCTGCCCCCATTCCACTAGAATTCAGTGGAATTCAGAGGTAGTTTCTGTACCTTAGCTTTCCTGAACACTGCTACACCCTGAGTAGTAAGAGGCATATTCTTTTATGCTGCTCTTAGGAACAGCAAATACTGAAGTTCATCTAAATTCCATCTGTGTCAAGCCCATGTGGTCTGGAAGGTTTAGTACACGGCAGGGAATTAGGAGTCCAAGTTTCTCCTTCTGTGTCTGATTTACTGTACGGCCTTTAACAACTTCTGTTCTGCACTTCACTTCCTTTGTGTCAGAGATGAAAATGGGAGTAATTCTTAGATCTCTGGGGTATCACAAGGTTTCATTTGCTCATACTGATAGACAGCTTTGAACTCAACAGACAGAATGCTATGAATTGATTTCTGGCTGCCAGTGAGATTGACCTCATATTTGTCAATTTAATGGATTTGTTTTACCAGAAATAATGTTTATGTTCAGGTCTTTTTCACATGGACCAGCACAGGAATGGGAATAGGCCTGGTCAAAGACCAAACATATCTGCTTAAATCTTGCACCTTTAGGCACCTCCGTGGCTGCAAATGATGTACTTTGAACTGGGTAGAACACAGGACTGCTGAAACCATAATATGAGATAAAAGTAGCCAAACTCTGAGCTTTTGAACAACTTTTTATTTAATTTTTGCCTGTTGATAAAAGGAATAAGACGTACAGAAAAACATGATCACTTAAAATCAGCTTTTGCCCAAGCAAAAGACAGGACCATAATTTCAATATGAATTGTGCTTAAGACAAAGAACCAGCCATAAATAAATGTCCACATCTTCGAATTTTTAGAGTTAAGTATTAAAACTATCAAAAATGAAATGGTTTTTGCAATTCTTTCCCCCAGGATTGCATTCCCAACTGCAAACAAAATTCCAGAGGGCCAGCAATGTATTACTTCCCTGTTAGGTGCTGCCTCTGCACTATCAGACTATAATTGTGGTAACCCCATCCATGAGTGACAGTGATAAAGCTCTGATTAGTTATCTTGTAATTATCATGTAATGCTATAGAAATAATTACTTTGCTAGGTACTTTGAATCTTTCAAATAGGAAGAAAATACAATCAATATGATGTTTCCTTTAAGCCTTTAATTTATAAGCTTTGCCTTTCAGATATCTGAGGCCAAAACTAAGAAAACCTGAAATTCTGTATTCAGGAAGGAAACAATAGAAGAAATGTATACTGTATTTTCTTCAAAACCAGTGCAAGAACAGTGAAGGTCTCTGTAGACAGGTTTTCATTTGCATTTGTGATAACATGACACATATATAGCAAAAATTAAATTTATAAAAGCTACAGAATCCAGAGGTCTCTCTGCAACATCTTAAAATATATGATGAACATATGTTGCATCACAACAGATGAATGACCTTAGAAATTAAATTAAAAAAAAATAAAACATAGTTTTAGATGAACCTTGGAAGCCTATATCTTAAGGAGATAGTTAATAAAATTACCTGGTCTTAGAGAAACTGAGGGCCACCTAGGCTCTCCCTTTGTCTGTGTCCTAGTCTAAGTTTCTAAACATAGCCCTATGAAGAAGTACCACAGTCTCAGCTCCTGCCACTGCACTGGTAAGGTCTTGAAAGAGTATTCTGCCAGTTTTGGTCACTGCATTCTCACCAGAAAGGTTCAATTCAGTTTGAGAGTGTCCAGAGAACAGCAAAAAGGATGGTTGCAGAAGTTCTAGAAATGACTGAGAGTAAAAGATAAACAGCTCTGAAGTTCTGAAGAAATATGTAACAAAAATCCTTACATATGTGAAGTATTGCTGCAGGAAAAAAAAACTCTTCCTCATTCCTGCCTATGTGCAGAAAACAAAAGTAGATTAGACATGAGAAGATTTTTTTTCCTTCTTTTAGGTAGGGAAGATAATTAAATGATGTAACACATTTAAGAGATGTGTGATATCTTCAAATATAACAGATTTCCAAATGTAAACTTGCCAACAGTTGCTTAGTTGTAATCTTGCTGTAGTTCTGTTGCTCTAAAAACATAAGACAAGATTTGTGGAATGAAGTAATATATTTTATTAGATCAACTGATACAGCTGGAAGGTAGACAGAAGCTTTCAGGCACATCATACTTCTTAGGATCTAAAGAAGCACCTGATTTCAAGAGCTTATGTGCCTCAAAGTCTGTGTATTTTTTTCCAGCTGTTTTAGCTAATGACCATAAGACAGTGGCTTAAAATGGAAAAGATTCCATTTTAGATTTGGGCAACTTCTTGAGGACCTTTTTAGCTCAATTTTTTAACATTCTATGATCTGTTTAATATATCTAAATTAAGCATTGTTCTATATCCTGACAGATTAGGAGACTTTGAATCTTCATATAGATGTGCACGATGGGTGAATAATTGTTCACAGGGAAGACCCTTTGATGTGCAATGGATTGTATTCTTGTCTTACAAGAAGTATTGTGATGTTTCTGGAAAATTTTGTGCATCAGTTTTTAAAGAACTTTGGGTGAATGAATTTAAAAATTGAAATAATTCAAAAGTTTTTGATGGCTCCAGTCACTCAGGGATTGGCTTCCAAAATTATTTTTAAAATTACTTTTCTGCTACTTTCTCTGACTTAATTATGACATTTTTAATTTAGCAGCTTAAGAATTTAGTGTAATGATATTAAAGACAGATTTGCCTCATTTCTAAAAGTCTTTCAGTTTGAAAAAGAGCTACATAAAATATACATAAGAAGCTTTAAAGGCACATCTTATAAAGTGCCTTTATAAGTGCATCATCTGCTACATGCTGATTTTGATCATCATCAAAAATGTAATATTTAATATAACAAAAATTACTTTTATTAACTTAATGCAAATCATAGTTACCCAGAAAATTGTTACAGGTTCTCTGCAGATGCAATAGATATATTAAATCTAGCAAAATATTTCATAAAGTTATATTTGTACGGTTTACAAGATTCTGTGTTGTAGCAATTTGATTTAAGCATCATGCTGTCATAAGAGAACAGATAAACTTTTACAGGTATAAATATATATTGCTGTAGAATAGAGCCAATGGTTTGAAAGAGAAATGAAGAAAGTTGTATGAGTAGTTAGTGAAGATTAACTAGCAGAGAAGTAAGATACTTTATATACTGGATTATTTCCCACATTGCAGTCTGTGGAAAGCTATTCTTTGTGTATCAAGAATCTCTCTACATGTACTCTCTTGTTTCCACTCTAAAAGAAAACACATGGTTCTTGCACTCAACTGCATATTCAGATATTCTGTGTTAAACAAAGGACACAAACATTTCCTTAATTCCACAAAAGTCGAATGTTTTCCTCTTAAAGCATTTCCTTAGTCATTTCCATCTCACTAACTTGTCTTTCCAAATTCAGTTTGCCTTGCAGTGTGGAAGAATCATCACATGCGGACCGTTACCAACTATTTCATAGTGAATCTTTCTCTGGCTGACATTCTGGTCACAATTACTTGTCTTCCAGCAACTTTAGTTGTGGACATCACAGAAACGTGGTTCTTTGGGCAGACCCTCTGTAAAGTGATTCCCTACTTACAGGTATTATTTTTCTCTTTGTGTACACAATACCCATGTTACGAAAACCAGAAATGACAATAGCATCTTCCTAATACTTCTAATCCAATGGAAGTCTATATCTGATACTGAGTAGGTATATCAGAAAAATTGCTGAGGCCTAAAAGACTGTTCCACTTGGGAATATGACTATGTGTAATAAAGACTGGTTTTCGTCTATCTGGTTGTTGGACTTCAGCAATACATTTTTGGGACACTTTTCTGGTGCTCTTTACTTTTTGTGATCTTTTTTAATGATTCAGAAGGGATGCAAAGCAAAAAAAAAAAAAAAAAATCTGTAAATAGAAATAAAGTCATTAATATTATCTCTGTGTGGACCTGAACAGCTACACAAGTGTCCAGGATACAGAATCCTACTTCTGAAGGCAATATGGGCTTTTTTTGTGTTTACTGATTTTGTGTCAAAGTATCCAGGTTCACTGGGAGTCGATCAAATTGTCTGCCTTAAGCAATAATTGCTTCTACTCATTTACCCATGGACTTAACTAGTTTTGAAATCATTTGCATCAAAATGATTGACAAATATCTTTTCTAAGAATAGGTGTATGGATGCACTGACTGGGCAAACTAGAATGACAAGTGCTTGACTCTGTAGTCATTAAAATTCAGAAGAATTAAGTAGTACTCATAGTGTATGAATATCATCAGCTCTGTGCCTCCAGCACAATTTATATTTGCAGAAGATACCTCTATGGCCAAAGAGCCACATTGTCAAGGCAAAGTTCTCCAGCAGCTATGAGCTCTACTTGATACAATAAAAACCACAACTTTTTTTTTTTTCTAAACCTCCATTCTAGTAAAAGAAAATCTGAAGAGTGAGTGATCACCTAGCATACAAATTGAAAGAATAAAACTGAAGTGATAGGTTATTTCCTTTACTGAATAAAAGGTAAAACGTCTTAGTCTGCCTTAATCTGACTCTTGTCAAGGACTTTTTAATGAGATACTGAATTTCATTGTTCTCATAAAAACAAAAAGCAAAATGATGGCTTTGGTATGCTAATATAACATAGAAACCAAAAAATAAATTTTTCCACAAAGAAGAGAACATAAAATTCACTGTCTACTGTTGTAAAAGCTTTTTTTCAGATAAAGTTTTCTAAATTTCCAGTTGATTAAATTTTCTAAATTTTCAAAATTTGATTTTACAACACCTATTCAGTTTGGTTAGCATCTTAAGGTGTGAATTGTCTTTTGGATTCTAGTAGGAGTACAGCAGATGAAGATATCTGTTGTAATTCTGTAAGAAATTATTTTAAAAGGAGTCTTTCTTTTTGGGAGTCAATTTAACAATTGCAGATAAAGAACTAACCATGTTGAAAATATAAATAATTTTTAAAACTCTGGGGGAAGAGTACGATAAATAATTTTTGAAACTCTGGAGAAAAGCCCTACGTTTACATTTACAAAACATTCCTTTTTCTTTAGACAGTTTCAGTCTCTGTGTCTGTCCTAACACTCAGCTGCATTGCTTTGGATCGATGGTATGCAATTTGTCACCCTTTGATGTTTAAAAGCACAGCCAAGCGAGCAAGGAACAGCATTATAATTATCTGGATTCTGTCCTGCATCATAATGATTCCTCAGGCTATTGTTATGGAGTGCAGCAGTGTGTTCCCAGGATTAGCCAATAAAACCACCTTGTTCACAGTGTGTGATGAGCACTGGGGAGGTGAGTCTGTCATTGACCATACAAGCTGAGTTTGTACTGCTATAAAGTAATCAAAGTAACAGGAGATGTTAATATGAAGTCAAGTTGTATAAACATAACACAAAATGTTCTTGATTATATAAGGTTTCCTGGAACTATCATTTTTCACTGTGAAATTTCTGTGAATTTCTTTTGTGTTGTTGAGGCTTAAAGTACATTTTAAATGAAGTTTAAATGAATGAGGCTGACTAGTGTCTTGACCATGTTAATGCTTCCCAGAGGGTAGAAATGTTCCCACCCTTCCATGCTTATGCTTATGTAATTCCATGACTGATGGACATTGCAGGTTTACAAAGACTTCAGTATTTAGCCTTAAGAGGTAACTATGCAAGAACAGATTTTCTCTTTACCTGATATTTTGCTAATTGCTGGCATTTGACTAGTGTTTATAAGTATTTCCTGGGATTTCAATGCAAATCATATGTCATTGCAGAATTTACAGAGATGTCATCATTATAGGGTAGCGAGTTAACCTAAAATTTGAAATTTGTCATGGACAAACTAATTTAAATAACTTTGTGAAATTAATCCGTTACAAATCAGTCTACACAAGAAGTGTAACCCTGCCCTTCCAGGTTAACTTTGAATCTAACACATTCTGTATCTGAACGAAGCTGTAAGGATTGCCAGGGAGTAACTACTTCTATTTTGTCTTCATTCACAGCAAGTGGTGTCAGCCACCCACCCGAATGGTTAGGGCTCGACTCTGGTGGGCCTTGGCAGACCTCCAGCACTAACAGAGTGCTTGGGTTACATGCTGTGGCTCTGACACTGGATATAGTGGCCATCAGTAATACCATTATTCACACACAGGAAAATAAAGCCAAGTTTGCCAAAACGTATAACTAAAAGGTGCCTGTTTAACAGCCTTGAGTCTGGCTAAAACACAATCAGATATTCTCCCAGAGCTGTCTCTGCAGAAGAAGATTCCAGTCCTGTGAACAATTATGATAAAATACAACTGGATCACCTGTTCTTAATTATCATGATAAATTAGCTTAAGCAGCCTGAACTGCTGAGGGCTCTTCCATGTGCTGTTCTGGAAGTTCCTTCCCTGCTAATGGCTTTCACACAACCACCAGAGGATTCATGATAAGACACTGGGTATCACATTCCCTGTTCTTTATCTCCTTCATCCCAGTTAGTCCTGTGGGACAAGGCAAAGGGGCAGAGGTGGCCACTTGCTCGCTGGTGCTCATTGCTGACAAAGGTGTGCTCGAGGTTTGTAGCTGAGAGGAAGCCTCTGTTAAGCTGTATTGTACTTAATGTTCCATTGGAGAGGAGAAATCTGCTCTTTACTTCTAGTGTTCTTTCTTTATCTGTGAAAAATTTTGTATCTGCTTCTACTGCAGGATACTGCTGGAGTTATGTGTCTCTTCTTTCACAGCATTCATTCCAATTTTTGTCCTCTCCTTTTGGTGCAGAACCAATTATTCATGCCTTCATCTCTTCACGGTTAACTCTGCAACAAAGATTCTTTTAATCTCAGCCTAGGAAATGATGTGGTTAATTAATTAGGAAGTCATGAGAGAATTTCATTAGGAAACCTAATCTCAGAATCTCCAGATCTGTATTGGCCACTTTTTTGATTCCCAGTGGGAAAGTGTTGCTTTTGAACTACAGAGTCTGTAGTAGGCTTGCAACTATTTTAGAGTGCCTCTTGTTCTGTTGTGCTGAAGTAGTTGTTGCCTGAGGTGAAGCACCTACTATACAAAAACAATCCTGACAAGAAACAATCAACCCAAACTCCTGTATGCATGCAATACTCTATTCCTATGGAGTGTATTTGTCTAAATTTAAATCTACTGGTCTTCAGGTTATGATGTGAGCCTTCACTTGGATGTTTGGAGAGAGAGGGGGGATTATAATAAAGGCAAGTATTCATGTATAGAATCGATTTTTTTTTTTTTTTTTTTGTGTCTGGCTTCAGAAAGGGAGTGCAAACACTCCAATTTTTAAACATCATTGTTTATATTGAACATGAAAATAATAATTTTATATTAAAAAGTTTTCTGAAATGGGAAGCTTTTCACTCCACTGAAAGATAACAATCCTATTTTTATCTTGCTGCCTTTTTAATGAATAATTCTTCTAATGGCAAGACACCATTATTTCTAGTTATTCTGCTGGTGCATTTCAGATATTCTTAAAAAAATCTCCATGTTCATGATAATAGCTTATCATAATAATTTGAAAGAAGAATCTTTATATGCATTAAATTACAAGCAGATTTCTCAAAATCATGGAATTACTTAATAAAAGTATGGTTAACCATATTTTATCAATGAGGATAATGTATACACACCCCTTTCAGACTGTAGAGAATATACATGAAACATATATAGAGAAATTATATGAAAAAATAATTTCCATTCTGTTGAAAGTGTCTAAGGACTCTGAGTTAGGTCAAAGCATAGAATATGCAGGTTTTTCTACTGAAAAATAGGGTTTGAAATCACAAAGGCCTCCAAAAAGAAGAACAAAAGAAAAGGGTCACAAGGCCATGGTTTGAAAAGAGTAGTGAGCTTTAAAGCTGGAAGGTGAAATAAAAAGCTAATATTTTTAAAGACAATTTTTGTTGGATTTTGTTTTGCCTTTTTTGACTATATAAATATAGAGGGTCAAAGAAAGAGGATGTTGAAGGAGAAAGAAATTCATGCTGCTACAAATAACATGTTTGCAAAGAGAAAGTGGAGAACTGGATGTTGCACACACTCAAGAGAAAGTGTATAGGAGAGTCAATTAAGAGAAATAGATTGTATTTGGGTGTTTATTGCTTTGTTTAGAACGACATACAATTAATGCTGTCTAAAATTACAGTACATCTGATAAAATCTACAGAGTATCCTATATACCGTACGTTCTGAGGATGTTAAACTGTAAATGTTAAAGATTGGGACTGCAAAAAAAGGATGCTTAATAGCACTTTCCAAAGTGTTTTGAAAGTCTGTTGTAATTCTGGGACCTCAGGGCCATTGAAACATGAGGTGCTATGGAAGAGTAGCTGGAAGCCATATTGCAGAAGATATCAGAGATGCCAGAGCACGAGACAACACTGTACCCTACACAGAGTTAGGACCAGCTGCTGGAGACCATAAAAGTCTGATGAGTGTCTGGAGGGAAGGTCTGATCAGTACTATGACACTTGGGCTACTTAATGGGTGAACAAATAGTCGCCACCCTGACTAGCAAGATTCAAGCATGCTGTTGGAAAGCTGCCAGTGACTGCAAATGGAGCAATAATTCAGCCTAAAACAGGGCTCAATTTCTTTATAATTGCTTCTGGCATTCCTGAAAGTAAAATTCATTGCCAATTCTAGGCTGAGGGTTTTCATATTGAGTACTGTGTAATAACAATATTTTATTTGGGAATGCAGAAGGATCCAACATGTGACTTATGCAGGCTCACTTAAGGAGCCAGAGTTGGCCACAGTTCTATAATAGACTGTAATTGCTGGGCTGAATTTGATGACAAAGTGCCAAAATAAAAGAAACATATATTAAAATGAGTTCACCATGTGTCCAAGTCAGCTAAGTACATTGTCTTAGAGCTGTTCAAGAAGAGACTGTTAGCCAAAGTGCATTAGCCAAGCCCTTTTCAAATGATAAAAAGAATATGGAGATAATCCTTTCCCAAAACTGCATGGAAACAAAGGGAAGACTTTGTGTTCCATTTCCTCTTAGACTACTCATACAATAGTACAAGACCATATTGTCTTAATTCTGGAAAACAAATAGCTGGAAATTGCAGTACTACAAGAAGCTTTATACATCCTGTTTATCAAAGTATTCAGAATTTAATGAAAAACTCATGGGATATTTTAATGCAGAAGGAAGTCAGAATATTTCTAACACTAAAATTATGCTGGGTGTTATTGCAAGTTGATAACTCAAAGCACAATATATTAGGTTTCAAGATGTAAATTTAGTATTAGCTAACCATAAGTACTCTGACACAGGAACTTAGTTTGGAAGCACTGCATTATGTGGTTGATTTTTTTGTGCTATGGGCACCCACTTCCTAACATCCCTAATTATTCAGCTTTATTTAAAAAATGCAAATGTGCATTAAAAATGCACTTTTAGTTGCATTGCTTCTCTATATTGGTAACTCCAAAACCTCATAGGTATCTTCTTGAGACTAGGGAACCTGGGCACTCCACTGATGCTCAACAAACTTGATAGTCCTGTTTTTCCCTATTCTTAAGGAAGCTGTCAGGAGTACCAATTTTTTAATCACTATGGCTAAAGGGACTATTTCATTTGCTAGATGTATCAAAACATTTTGAGTCTGTTTATTTCAGTTTGATTATGTATGTGAATGTACACATGTAAGTATATATGTATTTACACATGTACAGTAAAATTTTGGCAAAAATCCAGCTTCAATCTACCAGTTTCAGGCTGGGAATGGAATACCATGTGGAGAGGGAAGCTTTAGAAAAATTTTAAATGTGTTTAATAACCCCTGCAGTAGAGAGATGAAAGCTTGTTTTAACATACTGATCCTTTATTGGGTGGGGTAATTACAGTGTATGAATGAAGCTGAGTAGGAATGCTGATCTGAAACCCAGTCCAACCTCTATGACCACCTGTTTGCTTTATGTTTTATTCTCTCTTTTCACTAGAATAGCAGCCAGAGACATGAGAGTCATTGTTTTATTCTTAAAGAGGTGGTTACTCCAGCTAAGAACAATCTCCCCCTGTCCTTAAGTCCATTATGTGACTTGAAGGCAAGGACACTTTTCTCCTTTTCTACTTGGCAGTAAGAGTTTCAGCCATCCCAGTCTGGCAGGACCACAGACTGATTGATGTTTGCATTCAAGGAGCCTGGAACTCACTTGATAAATGAATAGTATCTTTAGCCAGACCTCCTCCTTCTTGCTGCTGTGATTGTCAAACAGCTTTAAAGCTTTTCTTTGGCTTGAGAAGCTAAACAGTCATGCTTCTTAGGGAAAAGTTTTGCAAAGGGCTTTGCCCTGGGTGGAGGAGGGACAGGTTTCCTTTGATGTTTAGCAGCTGGCACTTTCCAGGTGGCTAAACTTCAAAGGCAAGTGTTAGGATCTTCCTCCAACCTGGTCCTCAGTTCTTTTTAGATAGCTACGCTCATTTAATGTTTTACTTTACTTGGAATGCTAAATTGGAAGCCATAAACTCCAGATGGCCTTTTAAATATGTACCGTCCTTCCACCTGAAAGGGGCCCGGCTGCCGGCAGAGCATTGATGAGGCAGGTGGCACCTCCTCCTGAGCAGAAAGAATGTACTTTCAGTTCTGACCTCCTGTGATCCCAGTAAGTCACGTTACTCCAGTTTCTCCTTAATCTCTCCACCTGTGAAGCATGCATGTCAGTACTACCCTGGCTAGCAGGTCTGCTGTGAGGCTGCATTTTCTGGAATGCAAAAACAAGTTTGAGATCATCAATCAACATAAAAATCTCAGGTTAATGCCAATTATAAAAAATCTGCCCCAAATGGTCTGGTTCCCCCAGGGACATTGAGAAGAGTTAGTAGCTGTAGCTGCTAGTTGGGAGTTGGTAAACTGGTCTGCTACAGGATCCTAGAGGAAGTAAGAAGTCAAATACTACTTATCTGAATTTTTCAAACCCTGATCCATCAAAACTATCAAATGTCAGTAGCAGCATCTCTACCTTTTACCTTTTTCATTACCTTTGCTGGGAATGAAGATTGGCTGGATTTTTCTGTAGCAGGTTTCCATCTCCTTGATACTGAAGGTTTTCTGACTGGGGAACCAGTTGGCACTTTCAGATCCAATGACAAGTGTGAGATTACTTAAGTCTGCATTTGAGAGTGAATTTATTTGATGGTGTTCTCCTCCCTGCTATGAGAGTTATGGGGCAAGTCTTTGTATACCTTTGTCTGAACAAGCTCTGATATTATCCTGTCATGCTCTTCTTTGATAGGGTCCACAGTCTCTGTCACTTTAACAGGCAGAAAATAATTCTGATGTGCCAAAGTTTTGATTGCATGCAACTCTTCTTTTTTTTCTCTTTTTTTTTTTTCCTCTTTTTTACTTTTTTTTTTAATTAAAACAACAATCAATACAGAATTTTACTTACAGACCTTATCATCCTTAAACATTCAGAAATTCTGGAAATTAACATAAACTTTCCTTCTTTATCCAATGCTTAGGGTTACCTTGCAATTTATCTTTTCATGGGTTGCAGTTTCTCTTCTGCTATGTGTTGTTACTCTCCAAAATGTTCATTCATATCCATAGATATAAGCTGTAATTAAAACCAACAACTGGTAATAGCAAACTACATTTAGCATTACAAAAGAGCAGACAAGTTTTCAGGCACTCTACATTCTGGTATAAACTATGATGGAGCTTAAGATGCAACATTCTTAAAACACAATACAGTCACAGCACTTTTAGGATGTTTCCTCTAAGCAAATAATATTCATAAGTTGTCTTTTGAAAAGAAATACATGGGAAACTAGAACACAACTAGTACCAAACTCATTATTGTTAAAGATGAGTCAAAAACCATCTTGGAGATTTCCTAGGTTTAAAGCACTTTAATGTATAGATTCTATTTTATAAATTCAATCATAATAATTAATTACTGAGTCTTAATCACATATATTCTGCCACCAAAGAAATATTTATGAAATGTCTGTTTCTCCTTCCATAAGTGTGCTGTAGTTTGCAGTTGCAGTCTTTATAAGCGAGGGAGTGTGCAGTTTACTCAGGGATACATAGTAGCCTTTGCAGAATTAAAACTAAAGACAGTTACACCACATTTCAATATGTCAAGGTTGAGGTAGGTTGAATGATTAAATTTTTTTTCACTTTTAGATAACATTTCATTTTTAATAACAAAATTAATCCATCACTGTTTCAACAAAAAAGTAAAACTTTTTAAGACTCCATACTTAAAGTAATATGATAAGAAATCAGTAATGTGATATAGGAAATCCTTGAGATAAAAAGCATGTTTCTAAAAGAATGTATCTAGAAATGATTAAAAAAACAATCTTGACCATAATATTATTTGGTACATCTTCCTATTATGTTGAAAAATACATGCGTATCTATATGAGTAATTTTTCTTAAGGTGATTTTTAAATGTATGTATATTTAAATGCACCTTTCCTATTTGAATTCTCTTTCCAGCTGAGGTTTACCCCAAAATGTATCACACATGCTTTTTTCTGGTGACATACATGGCACCACTGTGTCTTATGGTGTTGGCCTATTTGCAAATATTCCGAAAGCTGTGGTGTCGCCAGGTAAGTCACTGTCGGGGGTTATATAACAACAAAAAAAAGGTTTATTCTATTTTTCCATCTGTTGAAACTGGTTGGGGAGATGTTTTCTTTATCTCTTGTATAACCTATTCCTCATAACTCCAGGGCGGATGGAATGGGTGCCTTCTGATAATGGCCCAGCTGTTAAAACCAGGTGGGGCAATGTTCCTTATCTCTCCCACAACCCATCCTGCCTCTGGGGGATATCTTCTGTTAATGGGCCATTGAGGCTTACCACATGACTGATAAAATTACATCATCCCATTGTGAGATGCTCCACCCAGTGGGGGGAGCCAACTGTTCCTACCTAGATAAAAACTGAGACTCAGGAACACCAGGCAGCCTGTTTTCCACTGGATTCCAGAGGAAGACCAGACTTATCTCACCACCATTGGACCCTTTCTACAGGATCATCTCTACTCCAACAGAACCACATCTGTTACTCCAGGAGGATTTATTTGGACTGCTTTCAACACCCTGACCAACAGGGTGTCAGGTCATATTTCTGACTGTCAGGGTCCTAGGATTTTTGTTTGTTTGCTTGGTTTTTTTATACTACTACATTTGTATTTTTAATATTTCTAGTAAAGAACTGTTATTCCCATTCCCAAATCTTTGCTTGAAAGCCCTTAATTGCAAAATTATAATAATTTAGAGAGAGGGGATTTACATTCTCCATTCCAAGGGAAACTCCAGCTTTCCCTGGCAGATACCTGTCTTCCTAAACCAAGACATTCGCTTAGCACTGGCTCTCTTTACTTGCTCTTGCAGATTCCCACATACAACTTCCTTTACAAACTCCATGTTGTCACTTAGGACTTTGATTTTTGCATCCATGCTGGTATACAGCTACCTTGGATAGGCATTGATTTGTATTGAAAAATGAAGGCCATCAGAAAGTAAACCACTTTGAGAAAGTGAAGAGCTTTCTCTTAGAGACAAAGAAAGCAAGAGGCAACAGAAAATTTGATTATAGGTAGAAGAAAGATCTCCCTCACTGTATCTGAAATGCTTACCAAAATAACTTACATGACCTTATTTATACTGCTAAAATCTCCCAATAGCAGTCAAAATTTAAGATTGACTTCATTTTGTTAGTTTTATTTTTATTTTTCTTACTCATGTTGATAGCAGACCCAATCTGAATGAAACATAAGCTAGAAGGTCCAACTATCAGTACTGGGAGGCTGGAAGTGCCTGACGTGAAGCTGCCTGTTATCAGTAACACTTGATGTGAAGTGATGACAAATAATTGACACGAATTATAATATGAACATCTGGGTTTTTTTCAAGCTTGCTTCGAATAAAAAATACAAGAAAGAAAACAAAAATTCTAAAAAAACCAAACAAACCCACCAAGCAGACAAGCAGATAGAATATTTGAATTTGAGAGGCATAGAAAATGTATTTTTTTTCAGGAATCTTTAAAAATTATTTTGTGCATGTGAAATGTAATTTGTCATGCAATTAAATAGGTCTATGAGCAGTCTATGGTGCTCTCTTCTGTCTTCTGCTTTGTCCAGGATTTAGCTATAGCTGTAGTACACCACCGGGTGCCCTGTCATTCTGTAAAGGATAATAAACTCATCCTGTTGAAGAAATAATGCAAGATATTCCCGTCTCAAGTGGCTCTAACACTGGTTCATATTTCCATCAACATATGGGCATGAATCACTTCTCTCTAACCAGCATGTTTGATACCATCCAATTTTGAGGCTGTCTTGGGCAGAGGATAATACCTGTCCCATCAGGAATATTCTTCATGCAGTTCAAATTGATTCATCAGAGAAATCACAAAGAGACTTTAGATTTCTAAATATACATATGATAAAATGAAAAATAAAACCTTATGCTGACAGAATATATCTCTCACAGGTAACTCATATATAGGAAATACCAAATCCACTTTCAGGCTTTTTGTTATTGTCCATAAGTCATAACAGCAATTATTGTCACTTCTAATCAGATTAGGTTAAACCAGAATTGCTGTTTATCATGCTCATCAGCCTTAAATTATTATTCTTGCTTTTAATTTCTTAGGTTGATGAGATTAAATAACAAGATAGCTTGGAGATAAAATTTAACCTTTACAGTTTGAGGGGACTCTTCACCAGAATGAAGGATTTCTTGCTTAGTTTTGTTATTAAGTTCAGTCTAAACATAGTTGTAATATACTCTGCCTTGCTGAATCTGTCCTGTATCACCCAATGACTTTATTACCATAATCCTTCTCAAGCTGCTCTTCTATACATCCTTTACAATCTGCCTACCCTCTCAAGTTCTTAATTAACTAAGTTAATACAAAGCAGTTGTTTTTAACCTACATGTAGTTGAAATTGCTGGCTCAGATGCAGAGCAGAAGTTGAATGACTAGAAACCAATTTCTTTTTTTGGGTTCCCCCTCCCTCCACTCCCCAGTTTTTTTTTTTGCTGGTCTGTTTACACTTCCCAATGCTTCTTTTTCCTATTCATCTTGCATGCTGACAAGGTTAGGATGATCCTTTACTTTTCAGTGGCAAAAAAAGAAATTCTACTACAGTCTCAGTGCTATCAGTGGTGCCAAATTACAGCTGTCTCTCTGCCTGGTGTAATGACAGCACTATGTATAAGAGGCTGCACTAAGTGAAATTAAAACCCCTGCACATCTATTATCAACTGTGGCTTGGCTGCAGGCATCAGGCACTTTTCTAAGTGCAGCAGGTGTGCTGTAATCAATCATGTAGCAAAAATTAATGCAGTGCTCTAAATGTATTCTTTGGTAACAGTTTCAATTAAAAAAATCATGCTGTTTACCAGAAATTCAGTTAAATGTGGTGGTCTTGTTGCAAGGTACAATGAGCCTTTCAGATCTACACCATAGAAAAAAACCACAACAAATGGTAGCTGCTTGTTATGTCCTACATTTTTTCTAAAGGTTTTTTTTTTTAAATGTAGTGTGTTGTGCATGCAAATTTTCAGATGAAAAATAGAAGATTGATTTACGAGTTATTGTTACTGTACTTTGTATAATAGCTCTTAAAAATTCTGATTGTGTAAATCAAGCAGATCTTTGAATTAACTTTTCACCTTTATAAAGAGAAGAACAATCATGCAAAAAATACTAGAAATTTTGAGTAATTTATTTTAATGATTAGCAAGGAAGTAGTTATTTACAAGTCTATGTTCCTGTGTGTATTTTAAGTAGATTAAAACCAGCTTTTCAACAAATAGAGCTGAATGGGCTTACGATACACAATTGACACACAATTTGCAATATCAAGTTCCAAGTATGCTTCAATTTTCTGATGTCCAAATGCATTGACACTAAAGCCCATTTGTACTCATAATTAGGAACTCTATCCATTTTGGTTTTGGTAGTTGAAATATACCCTTCCAATATTTGCGGGTTGATACTACTTTTGAGAGATTTTCTTTGGCTATAAACCCCTTGAAATCTATCTGAGAGGGTAAAGGTGCATAAGAAAGTAGCTCTAAATTTTAGCACTTTTTTATTCACAGCTAATAGGCTTTTTGTAAAACACTGGAATTGCACCAATGCTTCAAAATTATCTCTATGACTGATTCACTGCCAACAAGCAAATACATGCATTATGCTCCCATGTGTGCACTTGTGTATACTTGTACGTACATGATCATGAATCATAGAAACATTTGTCTTGAAAAAGGCCCTTAAGGTCATTGAATCCAACCCTAGACCTAACACTGCCAAGTCCACCACTAAACCGTGTCCCTAAGTGCCACAACTGTTTGTCTTTTAAATATCTCCAGGAGTGGTGACTCAACCACTAGCCTGGGCAGCCTATTCCAAGGCTTGACAACCCTTTCTGTGAAGAAATTTTTCCTTATATCCAGTCTAAGCCTCCCCTGGCTAAACTTGAGACCATTTCCTCCTATTCTATCACTTCTCTGCTACACCCCAGAGCCAAGTAGTGTAAATGCCTTTGCAATAGGACAGACATGCACTTGTGAGGGTGGTAAGTGCTGATTTCAACTGTGTGAGTGGGAACCCACAGTAGAAATTCAAAGGGCTGAGTTGTTTTAAATCCATGGATAAATTAGTAAATGTAAATGTTAGAGCTTATCCCCAATTTTCTTCACAGACCTCCTGCTCATTACATGGCAACTTTGCCAAAATGTTCCAATAGCTGTTAATCATGTTTGGTGGTGCATGTAAATGCTGAACTAAGGGCTTGTCTATGCAAGGAAGATATTCACACAAAACTCCCTCTCCCCTTCCCTCCACCAATAAATAGAGACCAAAAACAAAACCAACCAAAAAACCCCACCCAACCCCACAAAACCCAGCCAGAACCCCAACACAGTAGGTTTTATAGAACAATTCTTTTCTAGAACAATTTCTAGAACACAAAAGAACGTGCATGCTTTTTAGCTTACTTTTATCTTTCTTAAATAAGTATAAAAAAATTAATCATTTTCTGGTCAATTTGTCTGGATAAGCCCTATTTTAAAAAATTACAATAGACAATGTGAACTTTTCAGATACTTTTAAACTTGAAATATTTCACATGAGATTAGTCACCCTACACACAATTGTACTATACATAAATAAAACTGTATTTCTAGCTGAAAGGTTTTCACATTGTATGACATTGAAAATATTATAAATGTAATTGTAATGGAGTTCTCTGAGAAAGTCCTTGACATCTGTATTCTTTCACATTTTGCTGCAGGCAGGAAGTAATTTAGAACTGAAAAAAATTTATTTGGTTTGTCTTATGTGAGGGCACAGAAAACAAAAAACAATTTTTTTAATAGCATGGTCCTACACATACTCATTGCAACATCTTTGACTAATCTAATTCTTCCTGTGTCTTGGCATTTTTCCATGATTTCCCTCAGTTTTGAAGAACTTTGCAGACAGATCCACACTTCAGCTGGGATTATTTCTTTAGCTACTTCACTGTCATCTAAGTTGCATTTATGGAAGTTTTATGGCACTTAAAGCTATGTAGGATTTAAATCCTTGTTTTCCAGTACTGAAAAACTGTTTAGTATCTTATATTAGCAGCATATTGATGGGAAAACCTGCTGTGCTATACAACAAAACATTTAGTGCAGAACTTTGTAGCAATGTAATTGCAGCACTAAGGGTGGTAATTTTTATAGTGTGAAGACACAAGCAAGGCAAGGTATGTGGGAAGTAAAGAAAATTTGATATCTGTGTATAAAGCATAATTTTTATGCAGTTCCTCTAGTGTGTCTGAAATTCAGTTTGTTTCCTGCAGCTACATCAATTAGTTTAATTTAAAAATCCTTTTTATCCCTGTGAGCTTACATTGTGTATGTCAAGGTGCCTCTTTTTTTTGTTATATCTGCAGACAAAATCAGTTTTTAAAAATGTTTTTCAAAATGCCCCTTATTTTGTCTGCCTTAGATTCCAGGAACTTCTTCTGTTGTTCAGAGGAAATGGAAGCCTCAGCAGCCCTCAGCACAGCCCCGAGGGCTGGGACAATCAACAAAGTCAAAGATTAGTGCTGTGGCAGCTGAAATAAAACAGATTCGTGCAAGAAGGAAAACAGCACGAATGCTAATGGTTGTCCTTCTGGTTTTTGCACTTTGCTATCTACCAATTAGCATCCTCAATGTCTTGAAAAGGTAAAGTTTATCCCAAAATATAAACACTTGGTAAAGCTTTCTGTCTAAAACAATCCTCTGTTACAAGATTCTTTTTATTCTGGCCGATACCTTTGAAGGATAAGCTTACTTATTGCATGATAAAGAAATGGAAATTAAGCGTACAATTGCAAGAAGATATCATATACTATATATATAACCTGTCCATAGTATTTAAACTAGAGGCCAGATTGTGGAGCTCTTATTAACAAGATCTTCCTCATGAAAATGATCCAACCTATCTCCTCATTAAACCACATTATTTACATGAGATTACAGCTTGTTTGCTGTAAATGCCCCCAATGGAAGTGCAGTCACCTGTAGCAGCAGCTGAAGTTAGCAGCAGAGTGCAGTGCTGTGGCTTGGCTCCGAGGACTGTGAAATTCTGAGTTCAAACTTAAGCTACGAGACCCTTATCTAATCCTTCTGTTGGTCCAGTGAAGCTGTATTTTAATTTTTTATCTTTTTCTCTCTGTGCGTTTCGTGTGCAATTGTGTACACTCTTGGTTTTTGTACAGTGCCTGACAGACTGAGGCTTTGGTGAAGTTACACCTCATGAGCCCTCTGGAATACCAACAAATAATGGCACATAGCAGAAGATTTGAATATCCTAAAAAATAATAAGCATGTTATTAGTGCTTTTTTAATTGGAGTGTTATTGGAACATTTTAGTTTTTAAGGGATAGTTTCAATGTTTAAGTACATCCCACTCAATTCTGGCCCTTCCCTGAGGCCTAATTTAAATACTTTTCATTCTCAAGTCCCTTCGTAGAAAATGTAGAGAGAAAACTATTTCCAGAAGATTCCGGCCACCTACAACCTGAAACAGAGGAAATACACATGCTGCCTCAACAACAATAGCATAGTAGGCCCAGAGTTAGATTTTCATTTAAGTGGCAGAAGTAATGTGTAAAGAGTCTGGGAAATGCAGATTTCCCTGGAGGATAGGAGTTGCCACAGTAGCTTCAGGTTTGGGGCCAGTTCAATGCCTTTTCAATTCCAGAGATATTTGGGGAGCAGCCTAGAGAGTGCATTGGAGAGTGAGCCTAGAGCCAGGAAGCTCAGTGACATGAGAACATCAAAAGCAAATTGTCCTGTCTTTTCTTGGCTTTTCTGACAACAGATGACTTTAGTTACTTGGCAGAAAAGTTGTGCATCTTCACCATGGTAAAGGCTCAGTTGTGCTAAACCACCAAGACAGGAGGCTGAGGGTTGGGGAGAGGATTTACTTCACTCTCAAATGAGATAGCACTGCTGAATCAGCCTTTCTGTGGTGCTGCAAGTAGGTCATCAGAGATAAAATTAGGCTAGATGTTGTAAAAATTTGTAAATGAATTCTAATTTTGCCATCTTTCAGGTTTTCTTTTCTCTTTCTGTAGGGTTTTTGGGATGTTTAATCATGCTGATGACAGAGAAACTGTATACGCCTGGTTCACATTCTCACACTGGCTTGTGTATGCAAACAGTGCAGCCAATCCTATTATTTATAACTTCCTCAGTGGTAAGTTACAGTTACCTAGAATTCAAGTTAAATGTATAATTTGAATGTAATGAGCCATAGCTAAAATTAATGACATGTAACTTCAGCTCAGCTCCTCCACTGGGAACTAGATCCTACTCCTAGAAGTTGCCTGAACTATCCCATTACATTCAGGCTGTCTACCAATAAGTAACCTAGAGTGTGTCGGGGCCTGAGTCCAAGTGCTAGAACATGACAGTCCATGACATGAATGTGGTAGAGAAGTTCCTGGCATGACTTTGATCTGAAACACTTACCATTCCTCTAAACACTCCCTGGATGCTCTCTGGCAGGTAGCGCAGTCCAGGGGCTGTCACCAGCTGGCATGTTGTATTCAAGTATTGGATTTGGAGGCTGTGAGTCTTCAATAGTTCTTCCATGACCAAACTGCTATTACCATGATGTACTTTGAAGTAGGGTCAACTTCAAAGATCCAGCCAGGATGCTGTTTACTTACTAGAATAGTTTTGTCTTGGTTTGTATATGTGTCATTTGGCTTGGAGACCAGAATCAGGACCTGAACTGCTAGTATTGCAGGTAAATCCAGGGAGGAAAAACTCTATTGGTCCTCACTACATATTGGCCCACTGTAGCTTTTTGTGATGCGTAGTATGAGAATGATCTGAGCAATTTCCTCCAAGCCCCAAAAGCATGGGAGTGTCAAACACTGTGAATCTTCTTTTAAAATCTATTAAGGATAAAACACAAATTAACTATGCTCTCTCGTTTCACATATCAAGTAAGCATTCAATCATTCAAGCCTATATTTGCTCAATTATTTTTTTTTGTTACATATGTAATTAATCAGAAGACTATCTATGAGGTGGTTTCATTAATCATTCTAGTTTGTCCATTCTGTCTAGCCAAGAATAATTCAGTCTTCACATCACACCTCGCATGTCTTCTTAGAAAAGTTGTCTTTTTTCTGTCGTTCTCCAAGATGATTAAAGTGTGATTTTCTACTTCTGCATTAGAAGAGCATCTGGGTGATTCGCATTAATTTTGCTTTAGATAACGCCTTTTTATCTGAACCTATAAAGTTTGATGAAATGCAGTTTATAGTACATTTTTTTCATGAGTCATTTTTGTGGTTGACAGGAAAATTTAGAGAAGAATTTAAAGCAGCATTTTCCTGTTGCATCTTTGGCATTCGCAGCCACCATGACGAACGGTTCACCAGAGGTCGTGCCAGTACAGAGAGTCGGAAATCCTTGACCACCCAGATCAGCAATTTTGATAATGTTTCAAAACTTTCAGAACACGTTGTATTGACCAACATAAACACAATTCCATCAAATGGTACTGCATCTATTACTCACTGTAATAGTTAGTATACTGGTCCCTATGCCTTTTGATCCCATAGAAGTAAATTCTAATTGTGCGTCCGTCGATACTGGGATCTGAGCACAAAGAGAGAAGGGTGTTTAAAAGAAGAGAAAATGAAAATAAATATTTTATAGAATATGCCATAACTTTGATTATACCATGAGGAAAGAAGATTTCATCACATTTATTTCAAAAGTCGTGTTGCAGATATGGAGGGAGTAAAGCAGTCATATTTTTATACAAATATTTTCTTTGGATACCAACTTCTTTTAGACTCCTAAGTAAATACAGAACAAGTACCTGAAAGTATAACATTATTTTCCCTATCATTGGACTGTGTTTATGAACAGCTGCATTCTACTCTGATCTAATTATCTGAGGTTGTGGTATATTTTTTAATAAATATTTTAACCATAATTGGGTGTAGAAATTGAACTACCATAATATCCTTTACTATTTCAAATTACCTGCTTAGCATGCATTCTGATGTGAGTTAGGCTGATAAGAAATTAATATTAATTTATTTTCCAAAATTTTCTTTTCTTTTTCATGATAGGTAGGCTATTGCATGTGTCCAGGAACAGCTGGGAAGCCACTTTTCACTTAATGTAGAAGGAATGGGGTTTTTCACCTGAATTAATACTATTGCCATTCCTTTCTGTACAGCACAAGCAAAGTTACAAATATGAAACCCATATGACAATGTGGCAGTAAATTACCCTTTGTTTCTCATTTATCATCATTCTCTCTATCCTCTGCTCATGGCAAGGGAGTTAGGCTAGATGGTCTTTAAATGTCTCTTCAAACCCAAACTATCAATGATTCTATACTGACTTGTAAACAGGAAGCTGTGGTGCTCTGCTGGTCAAAGAGGCATCTGGGTAAGGAACCACAGGGCAATTTACTAAATAGTGTATATTAATAAGTAGTAGAACACAGGAAAATGTTGAAAAGTAAAAAAAAAAAAAATCAAGATTTATGCATCAGAAATGCTCTTAGTCTTCAGTTAAGAAGCTTTCACTTAAAATTTTCAAATGCAATTTGAAACATTTTCTGGAAGACCATTTTATTGATAGATTATCACCTGCATAGTGTTTAATCAGAGAGTGAGTTAGCCAGCCACCTGATACAAACAATGAAATGATCTTAAAATCTTTATTTCATCTACAGATATCCCAGCTATGCTCAGCCCATTGAAGTCAGCAGAACTACATCTCCACATACCCGGGATGGACGTGACTTCAAATATAGATGAAGCCATAAGAGTTTCTCCAGAAGACACTGTCAAAACAGAGAATGCAGAGTGGGATAAATTTCTCCCTAGCATAACTAAACTTACTTCGATGGAGTTACAGCAAGGATGACTTTGGCTCAATACACTACAACTGCCAGAAAGTGTCACATGCTTTTAGATGTGGTACAGACTACAACTGGACAAAGGGATTCCTTCAAAATAACTGCCTATTCTCTTTCTTCTCAGTCTTACAGAAACCTACTTACCTCAGTATGAGCTAAAGAACATGTCTTTACAATTCTTTTTAAAGATTGGATTGTATCATACTTTGTACATATTGTAGATATTTATTTTTATATATTTTAGATTCTGTGAAATGTTCTAAAATGTATCATATAAAGAAATCTAAGTATTTGAAAGAAGGCTCAAACATCATTTATTTATATCCTCTTTCTATAAATGATTGACTCATGTACAAGGAATGCTTACTTATGCACTAGTGATATTCTGGCGTTACTTTGCACTTCTTTTTCTGCAAATCCACTCGTAGTAAGTTCTATGTTTATTATGGAACTTTCACTTCAGATTGATTTGGGGAGACTCCACATTACTTTTCTAAGTACAGACATGTTTCTAAGATGTGAATCCAAAGTACTGAAAGTCACACATTTTCATGAGATTACACTTTAACAGCCTTTTTTTTTTTCAGATTTGAGTGCCTAAAAAGTAACCATTTAAATAAAACTTATGTGATGCTCAAAGGTGCTATAGGCTCAAATTTCCTACTCAGGCCAATAAGAATAGCAAATATCAGCACCACTGAAGGACAGGACATTTTAATTTTGGTAGCTCATTTTAGTCCATAATATGTAAGTGTCGCTCTTAAAAAATCTCTGAAAATCTTTAACAGAGGAAACATTAGTTGTCTTTTGTTTTTATGACTTCTCTCTCAACTGCCATTTAATACTAAAGATACAATCAACTTACAAATCTATATATCTACTTCTTGGATAATCTCTCTGGCCTGGAGCTTCCTACTATATATTGTATTTTTCTCCTTAAAGGATGAAGATGGTGCATCACTGGAGACTTAGCCTTCTAGAAGGTGTGGTTGATTGGTTAGAAAAAGGCTAATTATCAGAAACTGAGATACAATTTCCTGTGGCACTATTCTTGTGTTTCAATCCAGATTTTTCAAAAGAAAGGATGAGAGGGAGGATTTTTTTCATTAAAAAGGATTTGGCATAGAAAGAAGACAGTCTCATGTATTCAAATATTTCTATAAAGCAAATTATTAATCTACCAGGTGTTATTTGATTACCTTTTGTAAATATTTTTCTAGGTTTTCCTTTGACCTAATGTCATGCAATGTACTATCATGGCAACTATAGTTTTATGAAGTGCTATCACTTTAGGCTTTAGCCTTCTCCAACAGCTGCTTTACTTGACATTGTTGCAATTCCTCCTAGTTTACATTGGTGTTAAGTGAGAGAAAGGGATTTACATTCATTTGTATATTAAAGTTTTCTATTTAAAGAGAAAAAGGAGAATACTCTTCTTTTGATTAAAAAAGAATAAAGGGAAATATCTAAATGCACAGAATGTTTAAATATCAAATAAAATAATAGGATTTTCAATATTCCTATATGTAGGCTTAATTTTTAAGAACAGCTATTAGGTCAATGTTACTTCAAGAAATTATTTTGCCTTGTCTCTTTTAAGAAAATAAAACCCAAATAACTGTGGAAAGCACAGCAGGATTTGACTTCATAGCTATTACAATTCCTTTATCATGAGAAGGCTATTTTTGCTCTTAAACCATGGAAAATGCAGAGTGATTAAAGAGGGTTGACAAAGATTTTTTTTTAATATAATTTGAAATGACTGAACAAGCAGCTGCTGAATCAAAACATTACAGATAGAAAAAGGAATTTAAAACATCCTCTAAGTTTTTCTTTTGTTTAGCTATAAGCAAATAAATAGTCAAAAAGTTAAAAACTAGTATAGCAACCCAGCTGCAAAATAATTATCAGTAATCATTTATTTGAAACATAAAATATATCAGCCCGTGGTTGAAAAATGTCTATTACACCCAAGTTTGGCAAAGCTATATTTTTATTTCAGAAAACATTTTTTTAGCTTTTCCTTGAAGAAAGAGAAAGAATGGTTATTTAAGAAAACTTGGACGGCGTATGTTTTCAAACATAGAAGGTCATGGGTCACTGTGGAAGGCCTGCAAAATTTTTATGCCTTGTCAGGTGTGTTGCCCAGATCCCTGTGAGAGAAACAGAGAGAAAAAGGGTACTGTACTCCTAACCTGGGCCAGCAAACAAAGAACTACAATATTGATGTTAGTGATGCTCATGGAAAATCCTAACTAGCATCTTTCTAACAAGAGGGTGAATACCACCTGCTGACACAATTTGTATTCTTTTTGCTGCTACCTTGATGCAGAGGGATAAATTGTGTTAGCTAAGTTAGTTCTGAGGCAAAAACATCACTAAAGGTCAATGGCAGTTTTTGGAGCTTGGAGGTGTTCAGTGCCATGTTAGAAAGGGAGATTCAGGCCTTAATTTTGTCTTTGTAAGAGAAAATATATCCTTTGTTCTCTTTTATCTTCTCTTATTTTCATCTAAATCTCCAGAATTAAAATGTTCCAACATTTCTAGGAGTTTCTTTTAACCACAACTTTAACTTAACAGTCCTTTTTATGTGGAGAAGATAAATAAAATATGAGACATTCATTAGCAAATGATTCTGGGTTTTCTCTGGACAATTTCTATTGAGTAAACAGTCTTTCAGACTCAAATTATACAATGAGATGTTGTATCAGATTTGAAATTCTAAGGATAGCTAGAGAGCATTAAATAATTTTTGCCAGAGACTATGGTTATCAAGCTAAATATTGGTGAAATATGGTTATCAAGATAACTGGTTAATTTTATGAAAAGATTTTTCATTCAAAAATAAATATTTTGATGAAAATATTCCTATGTTTTTATTTCTTTAGTTTTACAAAATCCAAGAAATACTTTTTTTAATTAAAATAATCTCTGGGAGAAATGAACCCAATAGTGAGCAATAGTCAGCAATGGAGATAGAAATAGCTGTGAGAAGAGAGGTTATAATGAATGAACATTTCTTATCCAGCATATAAATACTGAAAGTTATCTGAAATCTGAACCTTAATTGGGTTTTGTTACCGATAGCTGCTTTGCTGTTCTAATATTTCCACAATTGCTGTGGAGAGAAATGGAGAAATGGAGTTCTCATGCCATTGTTTCTGCTTGTCCACAGCAGCATTACACATAGGGCTTAAATCACTGCTTATTTGTTCCTGCAGATATAAGTTGTTGTGCCACCATCATTCTGGTGTTTTGTCTCTTAACATATTTCACAGTCTTGGAGGTCTGATATCCTGACCTGTTTCTCCTTTACTGTTGTCGCTGTAGTGATAAGCTTGTGCCTTGCAGTCACAATGAATGCAAGATAGTATCTCTGTCTCCACCTCCAAAAACAGTGTTTTCCCTTTTCTTCTGGACTACATAGAGAGCCATCTCATTCTCTGATATTATCAAATTTTATATTAACCTGGAGAGTGCTTTATAGGTTCGAGAATACACCAATTATTAATTTAATTCATCCCTCACTCTACGATGTATCATAACCTACTGCTGCATATTACAATGGTTTAAGGAAAAGGCAAATTTAGCTTTCCAACCTAGAATTTGTCTCACAGCTATATTATATATATAGTTATATTAATCTCTCAGGCTGTTCATTCTACTTGACAATTAGGTGTTTCTGTGGCCGTTGGACACATATTGGGCAAAGTAATATATTATTTATTGAACAATTTTAAAAGCCCACAAACAAATATTTAGTAATTTTGTCATTAAGAGCTTACATAAATAATGCAGTTTTAAAAACTAAGCTAAAAATGTGTGGAAAAAAAAAAAAAGAAGAGAAATTACACGCAAGATTGATTTTTCCTGAGCTAAGAAAAGTAACCAAAATCTGGACTTTTGGTCAAGTTTTGCTTTGTCAGTAGGGACAGGGTTTCAACCACTATATCTCTCTCTCTGATAGCTAAGCTAGAAATTTTATGACATCTTTTTGTTTAGGCATTTAAGGACAAAACACAGTTAAAATGTTCTGTATGGGATAGGCTATTCGCAAAAGCAATATTCATGATTAGCATGGAGAAATCAGTTTCTTCCTCCTCCTTCCACTGCAAAAGCAAAGAGCACACAGTGAAGCCAGCAGGTGTTTGATTGCATCCTTTATGGTTGACTGCTTCATTGTTAAGTACCAAGTCAGCTGCTGGCTTTTGTATGGCAAATTGGTTTTTGAGATATTTCAGTGAAACATCTGAGGTCATAGCTCAGTCTGGGTCTAGACTACAGATTATTTGTTCCCCTGGTCTGCTGTCCAACATATGTTATAGGTCTTCTCTCTCCTTAACCGATCAAAATTGTGTTCCACATCTGAGATGAAAACAAAGAAATTCACTTGTAAAATGAGTTGAAAAGTGCTCACAGAAGGTGATAGGACATAGAAACAGGCATTTTCCAAAGAGTTTATAGGCAGCAGCCAAAGACCTGCTCTGTTAGTTTCTCTGGAGATCAAATGAGAACTTCAGAGCAGAGCAGAGAGAGCAGAGGGAGTGCCAGATCCCGTGGAAGATGCCGAAGAACTCACGCGTCTCATCTGGACGCAGTCCGGCTCAGCGACTGTGGCAAGGGAAGAAGTGGAGGCGGAGGGTGTGAGAGCGGCGCCAAGGCCGCTCGCGGGGGTGGGAAGCTGCGCTCGCNGTTCGCGGGGGCGGCTCGGCCCCACGGCTCCGGGAGCCCCGGGAGCGCGTCTGCAGCAGGGCTGGGGCAGGGCGGCGGGAACCGGCGGGGACAGCCCGGCTGGGACAGGACAGCCCCGGCTGGGACGGGACAGCCCCGGCTGGGACGGGACAGCCCCGGCTGGGATGGGACAGCCCCGGCTGGGACAGGACAGCCCCGGCTGGGACAGGACAGCCCCGGCTGGGACGGGACAGCCCCGGCTGGGATGGGACAGCCCCGGCTGGGACGCCTGGTCTGAATGAACAGCACTTGTTCGCTGGCTGGGGAGCGCTGGGTGCTGCCAGCGCTGCAGGCAGGGCTGCTGACACTTCTTTTGGGTTTGACTGGAGAAAAAGGGAAAATCAGCAAAGCTGGTACAGAAGGATTTAGTATAGGAGAATATGATGAGACAAGTATGTTTTGATTTTTGTTGTTCTCCTTTTCTACTCTCTACCTACATACTGTACACATGCTGCTTCTCTCTTTAACGCCCCACTACTCTAAACTTATATTTCTGTGTTAAAAGTATGTACTTCTGCCCCAGGTTTTATTAGAATAAAGTTGTCCTTTATCAGTTTTTATCTGTATTCTAAGTATATTCAGCTGTAGTCTGCCATTTTGCCTTCGGAGCTTTTTATCTCGCTACTCTTGCCATTGGATAGAAACCACAGCTTGGTTTCCCAATATTCACTATTACTTATTTACATTATTTTAGGATTGCAGAATTGAGAAATGTAATTCCTCCATTTCTCAGTTCCCAATCTGCAAAATGAAGGTGCTAAAATGTTCCTTTCCCCCCTCCTTTTGACTTTAGACACCAAATTCTACAGAGAACAGAGAATTTTACACCTACCCAGTGAATCAATAGACCTTTGCATAAAAATACAGACAAAATACAGACATGTAGCAATTTAAATGTGTGTCTTCTTGTCAACATAGATCCCTCTAAAAGTTTTAGCTACAAACTAACTCTTAGATGCCCTGAACTCTTCTATGCAGGAGTCACCTACTATTCCAAACACTAGAATAAATAAGTAACATTAGCAACTAAAGTAATAACTGTCAGTTTAAGGGATTGCATAAGCTACAGTGCCCTGGATTCTAAAATCATACAGGACAGTTTATTTCGTATAGGCTTCTGGCAGTGTAGCCCCCCCACCCTGTACTGCTAAGGAAACAATGACCCATCCATACCTAAAGAAGCCCTTTCTTAGGCTGAAGTGCCTTCAGTCATAGATTATACTGTTCACCTCTTTATTTTGCAAAAACATCATCTCCTATTTTGTGGCCAGTTTCCAGGTAGGTTCAAAATGAGCAGTGTGAAATACTCCCTAAAAAGTGGCAGGAAGGCTGTGCAATCAGTCCTGTTCTGACCATCTCAGCCACGGGTCATTGAAAACTGTCTAAACATGAGGAGGAGAGCACAGAGACTTTGTGCTGTGAATCCTAGTCAGATGAGTAAATCTTCTGTTGTGTTAGAACCTACCAAATAGATAAATGATCATCCAGCAAAATACCTCTTCTTGATAAATTTGTGTGTTTATAATTTTGTACTGTTTTATATAGGCAGTCATTTTCATCTCTAAGGTATTTGGCAACTTTTTTCTCTGTCATCTGAATAAATAGTGAGTAATTTCACAACAGGAAAGACCTTTTGGAGGCAGTCCTAGAACTAAAAGGTTGTCATAATAAGCCAAAAATGTCTCTATGGATAGGGGCAGCTGCATATTCCTCAATGTCAAGAGGTAGGAGCTGTTTCTATCAATATGTCTTCAAGGCTGATGAACAGACACAGCCTGTTGAGATTTCGGCACGTCTTCATTAAAGACCAGAAGCTGAGTAGTTGTAAAAGTAAAGGTCCTTTATTGCATGGTTAAAATCAGTCTCATGAAGGCAGAGGTGTTACAGTCCATGCCATTATGCAGAAAGCCTTCTAGCATAAAGTCCCTGAGTCCCATGCAGAAGCAGCAGCAGCAATAGCATCTGTGATCTGTGTTCCATTCGTGGTAGTGGTGGTGGTGATGATAATTTGCATTCTCCAAGCAGTGCAATTTTATTCTATTTTTACCCAATCGGTTACAAACACAATTTTTCTACAGTCTTGTAGGACCTGTCCTAACCTAAGATTGATGTGCAAAAGTAGTCGTAATTTCTTACACAAATTCTACATACATTCTCTATCTGCTCTATCTAGGAGTGCTAGCAAGGCTACATAACTTTTTTGTTATGTCTAGAACTTAACTTTCTAAAAGGTGAAGCTACTGAACTTTAAACTAGGCTTTAGGGCTTTTTCTTACTAACTAATTCAGTCTCTTATTTGCTTAATGCACTTAAAGGATTCTCTACTTATTTAAAACTAAACTTACATTTCTACCTCATGTCTGTGTGGATTTATATATATTTCGTTTCTCTGAAGGGTTAATTCAGCTCTCACACTTCTGGACACTCCTGGGCCTGTGTGGATGAGACACAGAGGGATTTGTACCCCAACAGCAGCCTAGGAGTGTTTCAGGCTGGAACTCACTGAAATCCCCACCAGTCCTGCATAGAACTGAGAACTGTCAGGCATATGCACAACTGAGGAAGGATTAGCACCAGCTATAATAAGCACATGCGGCCTCTTCTTTGTCTCATAGGTGCACTAGATGCTGTTGCACCTGTCAATTATAAAGTATTAAGTGTTGCTTCATATTTATCAACATGCATCCAAAAAAGTGTTCCCTACAACAGCATTATTGTGTCACTGGTAAATAATTTCCAGAAGACATGGCATCACCTCTAAACAGTAGTGGCTCCTTAAGGTTATCAAGAGGGATATTTAATTTCTTATTCTAAAATGGATAATTGGAAAAATTTAATTTCTTCTGATAGGGTCTGGACAAATCCAGAAGCGATATTTCATGCCTCTTGCACATGATGTTTAAGGGATCAAACAGTGCTGGAAACCACTCAAATTACAGATGAACTTACCTGAACATAAGGAGGGGAAAGGTATTTTGTCAGAGTTGCTGTGTCCTTTAACAACTAAAGAAAACACATCAGGTGTTCAGCAGGTAGTTTGATAAGGCCTGAAATCAGTGATTGAAAATTTTATAGAAAATAAAGAGGCACATAATTACAAATTAGAGGTTGTCTTACCATGGGAATGTTAATGAAAGAGCTAAACTCCTGCTAATTTATCCTTTCTTAACAAGGCAATTTAATTTTCTACAGATAAGTCACAGGCAGTGCTGCTTTAAAATTATTTTCCTTGAAACTTCCAGAACTTTTTAATGTAATTAACAGGCTCAATGCACTCAGGAAAGCAGATAAAGACATAAATGTGGGGGTTGTTTTCAAGAATTGATGCATCTGTGAAGTGAAAATAAAGAGGGTGAAGAGAGCACTGTATTTATAAAATGAAATCACATTTATTATCTAACAGTTGTATAGTTGTCAAATCTCTTTCATGCACTCTATTAATAGGAACTCCTAAAAAGCCAACCTTGGCGAGATTTCATGTAAATAAAATGCTGTTTCCTCTGAAATATTATACTGTCTTCCTTTCTGTAACTAATTATGGATCTCAGAACTGCAGCAATTTCTATATATCTATGCACTATGTCATATATAGCCAAGGCTGCTCTTATAATACTGGGGTAAAATCAATGCAAAATACGCCACACTAAAACTTTGAACATTTAAATTTTATTTTATAGTTGCAAAGTTGAGGAAACACTTTGTTCTGCTAAAAATTAATTTGATAGCAAATTTGAATCTATAGAAAAACAATAGTAAGTTGTATTTTTAAAGTCTATGTGTAAAGGAAACTGGTCAGTACAGTATCTACTGCATTAAATAGTCACTATATTATGTTTTTACAGTGTTGTTCATTTACTTCACATGTATATCTACTGTCCAGACTACTGACTGTCTGCACTTGAGGGAGCAATGTATTAAAGCTGGAAATGGATGTGAGAGTGTCTGGAATGTGGTTGAAGATGCCTGCAATATTTCAGGTAATTCTGAATGGTGCACACAGCTTAATTTTGTATTGCTGTATGGTTGCATATTCATAGTTTATTACAACATTACTGTGGTAATTAAATGATGTCGGTGAGATTTCAGAGAGAAAAATTATGGCAAAAGTCAGCTTCTGAAATCCTTTACAATGGCCAATGTTACTTTTGGTAACAGTCACAATATGTCTTCAAGAAAGTGATAAATGACATTTCTGCACTATGAACAAAATCAGATCCTGAACCAACTCAAGAAATCTGAATTCAGCAGAAATTAGGCTCTTGTGGGATCCTGTTAAATAAAGCCTGCATGCAACTGGAAAAGAAGTTCCAACTTTGTTTTACACTATTTGGAGGAGTTGATCTGCCACCTCCCTGGCAGTGTTCAAGGCGCCAGGTTGGATGAGGCTTTGAGGAACCTGGTCTAGTGGAAGATGTCCCTGCCCATGGCAGAGGGGTTGGAGGTCCCTTCCAATCTAAACCATGGTTCTATAATCTCACACAATACCAACGTAGAAGTTATTTAGAGTAATTTTTAATTATTGTATTAGAATAAGAAAAAAATAAAAGAAAAAATGCCTCAAAGAAAATTGTATTGTAGGGGGGCACACTGTATTTATTCAGTGGAAAGTACCAACACATCACAGTGAGTCACTTGCAGGGGGTGAGGGCATGGTAAAGTGCAGATTGTGACTTGACTAGGCCTCCTTGAATTGTTAAACAGATCTGCATGTAAATGAAGGCAGATAATTGGTCTCTGTCCATGTTTATTGCGTTTCCAGTAGTTGGTGCTTCACTTCCAAATAATCTCTTTTAAGCAGGGGAAGACCAGATACCATAAATTTGACCTGAAACTCATCCTAATCTCTGTGGTTGTTCAAATGAAAATGCTCCTATCTCTAAAGGCCTATTGTCTTCTTGAACAAATCTTGTGTGTTGTTCACCAGCTCTTTCTTTAAATCCTTCAAAGACCTTGCTGTTAAATGCTGAGAATCCACTTTCCAGGTGCTATGAATATGGAAGGGAGAAGAAGAGTGGCACTACAATCTATTTATGTCATTAGACCAAGCTAGTAATGACACCTTTGTTGATTGATGTGTCAAGTGATCTGCCACTCCATCACTAGCAAATGCTAAGGGCCAGGGACTATTTTCTGATTGAGTTTACCTTTCCTGAGGCAGTGTGTAGTGGTGAATCAGATCTACTTCTTCATTAGAAATCTCCCTTCTTCTTATAACAACATTATTTGAGCAGAACAAGCTGTGTCATGTTGCCATAATCTGTGTGGAGCCTCAGCTGCAGCAGAGTTGACAATGTGACAGTTCCTCTGTCTTGATGTGAAGACCCAGACTGACCCGTGCGGGAAGCCAGGCAGCAGAAGTTGCTTGGCTTTGTGGTCAATGACCCACTGATAAAACATTCACCTGCAGTGTGAGCTACCTGAATGAATGCCTATGTCTGTCTGATCTGTTGCATGTATTTGATGTCCCAAATGTCACAAGACAATATTTAAAATAATTAGATTAGAAAATTCTCTGAGGGGTCTTTCTTAGTGTGCCCTTTCCCAGAAACTTATCTATTTTGCATAGAATGGCTGAATACTTTTAAGAACAGATGAAGTAAATGAAAAATATATGATAATATAATAGTTACAACAGTCCCCAAAGCAACTGGGCTTCAGCCTATGTTCTATTGATCTGTTAAATATTTTAAATATTATGATATTTCTCTCTCTTACTGCCCTATGTACTTATTCACTGATATTAACGATATTTGTAACTGAGCCAGAGAAACCTTCCAGAAATAATTATTCTTGTCATTGCTTGTTTGGATTTGCATCTGTATGTTTCCTTAGGATAATAGCTTTTGGCAAGGACTCTCCAGCATTGCAGAGCACTCAGATATTATGTTGGGTCCAGGACAAATTATACTAAATGTGCTTATTAGGTACCATGATCCCAGAGCATGTAAATCCAGTCAGACAGCTGATGGTACCTCTCAGACAGCCCACAGAACAGTGATAGAAAATCTACCAGCAGCATCATTAGTAAAAATAACATTATACTGTCTGTCATGTGCAAGTCTAGAAACTTCATGGATGAGCTGTAGGAATGGAAAATGTCCTTTGAGCACAAATGTTACTTGGAGACAATAGACAATGGGGTAAATATTTGTTTTGTTAGCTTCTTTATGCAAAACCTAACTACTAAACTAAGTTATAATTAAACTCCTTTGGAGTAGGAGTTCAATAACTCAGTCCATCAGACAATGACCTCAAAGTTAAATGTGTACATTATCAAGACCTCTATCTTTTCCTCTTCAGTGCCGGTCTGGGAACACTCTCCCAACTACTGCCTACGTCATTCCTTTTCCTGTCAAATTTTCCACCACTGCTTCCCATACTTCAGCAGGATTTCCAGAGTCTCAGTTTAGAATCTTCAGAGTACAATCTTTCTTTCACCTCTGTGGCCAAAATATGGTGGAAAGAAAGAACAGTGTGAAAATGTCTATGAGTCAGCTTCCAGGTCAGGATAGAAAAGATAGAAATATTAAATTTTGATGAAATAAGATTTTTCAGTTTGAAAAGATCAAAAGAGTTTTAGCACTGCACAATGAAGACTTTAAGGTTTGGGCTTTTAAGGTTTGTTTGTGGGATTGATTATTTGTTTATTTTCCTTCTGTTATTTCAGTGTAAAAAGAAAAAAAGACAATTCTGAACTCTGATTTAATCATAACTATAAATTTTCTTAATTCTTCTGAATTGGAAACAGAAAATGTTTTCAAAAGAAAAAAAAACAACTCAAATCAATATAATTTTAAGGAATCACATTTTGAAATAGATTTGGATGAGTTTACTTTTTTTAGAATAACAGACTTACTGAGGTTGGAAGGATCTCTGGAGATCTATCCAAGCTGTGGTCTCACCAGTGCTTAGACTGGCCCTGTAATCTTCAAATTCAATTCCCACTGAGATGACTGAAGAGCTGATTAAGCAAAAGCAGAGATTATCACTGTGGGAGTGTCCGCTTCTACTCTGTCATGCTTCTATCTGTGGTCCTGTGTACATGAATTATGCACCTATGAATAAATCAAATTATGAATAATGGCTGTCAAACATTAGGTTGAGAGAGCATTTTTTTTTTTTTTTTTTTTTTTGT
>VWYO01025276.1:289081-388974 GCA_013400275.1 Rhadina sibilatrix
TTTTTTTTGGTGAATGCTGTAGAAGCATATGCATTAGATAAAATATATTACCTAGAACTAATCTCTGGTAAAGCAACAATAATTGAAAACCAGTAATAAAATATTTTCTGCTGTTTGTCACATCTGAATCAATACCATGTACAAACAGAACAATACTGATAATAGGTTATTTCTACACAGTTTTCAAGAAGTCATGCAAGGGAGCCCCATAAATCTGATGTGCTTCCTGGTTCTGTCTTTTCATGTTTGCAGCCCCACAACCCCTCCCCCAGCCCCAGCCAGCAGGTGCTGACTCAGCACGGTGAGCTCACAGCACAGGGGGCCACGGAACACAGCCCCTGACTCCTGGCCACGACTTGACAGTGTCATGAAGACAGGTGACTAAGCGAGGCTGGGGTGCTCCACAAAATATACTGGGGTATGGGGGTTTATTCTTCTAGTTCTACTCACTTTCACCCTTGAAATGTACTCTGGACCTTGAAGAAGGCAGTCATAAACTTTGTGAATAAGCTAATTTTTTACACAAGCCACTCCTGATCTTTATTGCTCTTTTTCTACTGGAATATGTCTTCCCAAAATTCTTTTATTATCCCTTACTTAGTTGATAAAATATAGAGTAGAATATCAACACACTCATCTTCATGGGCCGTGTCACCACGTCCTTTCCATCCTATTTTTGTGGTCAAGGACTATCCTATGTCTGTGACTTTAAATAAATCTCCTGAGTTCCTTGACTTCTGGAACTATGAGGTCTAAAGGTCAGGGATCATGATGTACTTCTGAAGGACCAGAAGGAAAGTTGAAGATGGGGTTGGAGAGATACAGGCAATCCCAGCCACCATCACCTCCTTCTTTGCTGATGCAAGAGGAGGAGTGGGAGCAGAGGCTGGGACCTGCAGCTCTTGCTGGGCTGTGAAATTCCCCTCCAGTAGTCTATTATTTGATATACACCCCAAACCCTCCTTAGTTAGCAACTGGAGAAATGGCAATGCAGAGACTGTTTGAAAAAAGGGGATCAGGACAGGGATGTGAAGTCTGGAATAGATGATTCTCATCATTTCAGGCAAAATGCACTGGTTCCTCTTGCAGAGCTTTACCTCCATTGCCTTCCTGCTATTTGTGTCAATAACATATAAGTGATTTTAAAACTCTGGTCACATCAAGTCTTGCCCGTGGTGCTGGTGACACACTCGCTTTGCAGTTTGACTGAGTACAGTGCAGTTTCACTGAGTCTTTGCTGCTCCGCACCTGTGGGGAACCAGACAGCACCATTCGCAGGGCAGAGACATCAGCCTGTGCTCAGTAGACTAAAACCAACCCTCATGCTGCCCTGTGACCTGGCTGGATCTTGTGAGCCACATACTGCTTCTCTTACATTTTGTGAGACGTTTAATATCTATGAGGTAAAGAGAGGAAGTGTGCTGATTTGGGGACCTACATACCTGTTTTGACAAGGCAGATCATGGCTTTCACAAAATAAAACTTAACTAAATTAAATTAAGCTGCTTCACATGTAACATTCTTAAGTGACATGTAACTTTCTTAAGCAATAATAAACCATAGAATGTTAAGGGTTGGAAGGGACCTTAGAGATCATCTAGTCCCAACCCCTCCCTGCCATGGGCAGGGACACCTCCCACTCGACCAGGTTGCTTAAGGCCTTATCAGCCTGGCTTTGAACATTTCCAGGGATGGGACATTTACAGCCTCCTTGGGCAACCTCTTCCAGTTTCTCATCATCCTCATAATAAAAAGTTTCTTCCTGAAATCTAACCTAAATTTCTCTTCTTTCAGTTTGTACCCATTACTCCTTGTTCTGTCACTACAGTTCCTGAAAAAGAGTCCCTCTCCATCTTCCCTTGGGCCCCTTCAGATACTGGAAGGTTGCTGTGAGATCTCCACACAACCTTCTCTTCTCCAGGCTGAACAGCCCCAACTTTCTCTGCCTGTACTTGTAGGGGAAGAGCTCCAGTCCTTTTATCAATTTCCTGGCCCTTGTCTGGACTTGCTCCCACAGTTCCATGTCCTTATGCTGGGGACACCAGAGCTGGATGCAGCACTCCGGATGAGGTCTCTCCAGAGCAGAGATGTAGAATCAGCTCCTTCAACCTGCTGGCCACGCTGCTTTTGATGCAGCCCAGGGCATCCTTGGCTTTGAGTGAGCACTCACTGTTGGCTCATGATGGGTTTTTCATCAACCTTCAAGTCTTATCCTGCAGGGCTGCTCTCAATCCCTTCTCTGCCCAACCTGCAGGTGTGTCTGGGATTGCCATGACCCGGGTGCAGGACCTTGCACTTTGCTTCATTGAACATCATAAGGTTGGCTTATGCACTGGCCAACTTCTCAAGCCAGTCAGGGTCCCTCCAGGGGCAGCCCTTCCCTCCAACTGCACTGCACAGCTTGGTGTCATCAGCAAATTTGCTGAGGATGCACTTGATCCCACTATCAGAATATAAGATTTTTGAAAAGCTTTTAGCTTATAAAGTAGATGGTTGATTGATTTACCTTTGTACCACAAACTAGTACATGATCTCTATTTTCACTACACATACGAGGAAAATATGACCTGACATCCTGTGTGTGTGTCTTTACCATTGAGTCCAAGTACATATGCAGACTTGAAACTGGGCCAGCAAACTAAGGTTTCTGCACATTTATTTTTTCGTGTTAACTTCTCCCTCATTTTTATTATAAAAATCCCAAAAATCCGACTACTCTTGGACAACTTTAAATTTATTGTCATTCTCAAACTTAGGCAGTGAAGTTGTTCTACTGGATAGCAGTTCAAGGGAATATCCGAATGGCATTTGAGGCTTGCACCATCCTCCCATGAGAGAGAGAATCTGACCCAGAGCTGGCATCTCCTCAGCCTGAGGTTCTCATCACCATTACCATGGGGCTGGGTCTGCCCTTTCTGTCCTGTCTCTCACTCCATCACATGGCAGTGCCTCAAGCCTGCACTCTGTGCTCCTGTCCCTGTAACAGGCACCTCATTTGTGCTACACAGGAACAAAATAAGTCCCTCAGTTCAGGATGTGCCCCTTTCACTCCTGGGCACCTTTTTAGTTTGTGCCTTACCTGCCTAAAATAAGAGGTGTGAGTTTAAGGTTTTATGTACTTTGTAAATGAGAGCAGATATTCTGGTAATGGATCAGATTAAATAAAAGAAGTCAATATTGTATCTACAGCTTTATTATATTACTTTGAATATTATTTAAAATTTGTAAAATATGACAAACCATCTTCTCTTGGCAAAGCATATTATTTTTGTTCTTCAAATGAATTGTTTTATGTAACTATATCCCTTAAGCATTCATAAAGATTAATGAAATTTTAATTTTAATGGTGAGTTCTAGGTAACAGATGCAAGGCAGAAGACACTGTTGGATGTAATAGGATGATCCAGGTCCTGGCTGACAAATACCCAGAATTTAAAAACTGTGTCTGCACTACAGATGGTGTCTGTAGCATCACAGCTTTGCTTGGGAAATGGTGCAGCATTGATAAAGGTAACTAAAGTTGTAATTATGAAGACCAAACCCAGTAATTTTGTAACCATCATTTTAAGTGGATTCCACTTTCTTTGCACATTCTCAAGTCTGATAAATGCCCCAAAAAAATTAGTTTTGTCTTTTCTATAATATTCACACTCCAGCATGCATATGAAAGAAATGGACAAACAAAAGCAATAAAATGCGTGTGAGAAATTCAAATGGCTTCTAAAACTCTTGTTGAATCCACTGGAAAGCAAGAGTGAATACACAATGTGTGTTGAGGGCTACTCATTGCCCACGGAAATTTGAGAGCCACTGGACCTATTTTGTGTATACAGAGAGAGAGACATCCAGCACCTTCTGAATGGAAGGATGAGGGGATGAGGATGCACAGTTGTGTCAGGCTGTGCTGCAGGAGGACCTTCTGTACATCTAGGAGAGTCTCCTGGATGAGTGAAACATAGTCACCACCTTCATAAAGCTGTACATAATATATACAGTGCATCTTTTAAAAATTCTCTTGTAATCAATGGGCCCAGCTCTCCTCAATTTATTTTTTATTTTTCTGAAAACACTTATTTCTGCAGAAAGCCTATCTCTGTAACTGAGAATTGCTTAGCATATGAAGAAATTGCAGTTTCTTGTCCAAAGTCTCCTGATGTAATGATTAGCAAAGCTGACACAAGAGAGGTGAATGAGAGTCTGCAAAATTGAGTTTCAAAGTGATTGCTGGCACTGATCCATCACCCCCTACTGGCATCACGCAGCATTCATCATACAGTACTAGAGTATATGGCCTTATTGCAGAGGGAATAACAACATCCTGATGTGCCCCAAACTCCTTGCTCCAACCAAGCAGGATGGATATCTGAAACCTGATGTTGATGTCATTGGAGCAGTCGCTTTTGCTTCTAGCAAAATGATGTAATGTTATATTTTTTTTTGCCAATTGAGATTACATTTCTCACCGCTATAGAAACAAGTATGGATGGATTTACAGCAGTGTTGAGTTTACTTACAAAAGATAGCATATGGTGTTGCAAGGCACTTTCAGGAGTAATTCTCCCTAACTTAAATTACTATTTTAGGTAATGAATCAACCATCTTCTGGGATTGTCACTCTAAATTGTCACTGGGATTCTCTCTTTAAAAATTATGCATTTGCTTAAGATGATAATCCATGATATGTCCAAACTGTCGGTGGTTAAAATTACGTGAAGCTGAAGTCTTTATGCAGTAATTTTAGTGAGGACCTTTTACTAGTGTTTTGCAGCTGAACTGTTAGAGTAGACTGTGGACTATACAGCTAACAGCACACAGTAAACGTGAGGAAGATTCAATAGTTTGTAAGATTTTGAAATTACTATCTGTTTACACACATTTGAGAATGAAACTAGGGCTGTTTCACTCATCGAGGTGCATTAAGACAAGTACCCTTACCCTGAGTTCTTGTGCTGTGATGAGGATCCATCATCCATTTGACTTATAACTCTGTTTGTACCTGTTTCTGCAGACTACTCGGAGTCTTTCTCAAGGCCGGACACTGAGCTGACCACCATTAGGCAACACAGGAACCCCGGAGGCGGAAGGCGCCCCGAGGGGGCGGGCAGCGACTGCGGCCTTGCGAAGCGGCGCTGCCGGGGGCAGCCTCGCTGCCGCGCCGCGCACGGGAGCTTCCAGCGGGCCTGCCCGGCAGCCGCCGGCGCCTGCAGCAGCCTCCCCGTGCCGGGGAACTGCTTGTTAGCCTGGAAGGAACTGAGGAAAACAGCTCTGGGGAAGTGCACGTGCTCAGAGCCACTTCAGATGAGGTGCATTAAAATCTGGAAGGGAATATTTAACAACCCTTGTTTACAGTACTCTCAGGAGAGCCAGGCCTCAGGAGCTAGTGAAAATGGCGGCAGTGATGGCGACCCCAGTGCTGGTGTTGGTGGTGAGAAAAGTCTGGTCACTGACACAGGTTAGTGCTATTCCAACAGTCCGAATGCTTTCATACATAACAGTGGTGTACACAGCCAATGAAAAAGGTTTGCTTGCCCATTTGCCATTCAACATTGAAATAAGATAATTTGGGGAGGTTTGTTTATAAATAAATTCACAATCTAATAGAAAATGATAGCCTGAGTGCAAATACTGTTGTCCTTCAATGTGTTAATTTGATACAACCTCATCTAAATCAGTCCGTTTTAGTTTTTCACTGTAACTAGAAGCAGTATAAGACCAATAAAAATAATTTTCTAATAGCAAGAATTGTCTGCCAGCCTTGACTTTAGGTCATGACAAGCAGTTAGTTGAACTTGAAAATTGGTCCACTGATAAACACATTAAGGCCTCTGACTTTTATTTATTCACAAGAAATCTGACTTTATAATGCACTGAGAAGCTCTAAAAAACTCTTCTTGAGTTCGTAGGATCTATAATTACGTAAAAAAATGTTAGTAGAAGCCTTTCATAAACTGTTCTTTGACCTCAAAACTTATGAATATATGTAATAGTGGACTTGAAATTTGTTAGTGGGTTCTATTTGGTCAAGCTGATTTGTTTTATTCTTGTTTATTTTTACTCCTGGCACTATGCCAGCAAGACAGCCATTACTTTAAAGTTATTATTTACAATTTATGTCTGTACCTATATCTTTTTCTTCCAGAAAATATTAGTATGGAAACAAAATTACAGTGGAGTTTATCTGCTCTCTCCAAACAAGGTAAGTCAGAATTTACTTATGAATCCTAATAAGTAATTTTAGTTTTTCCCTACCAGGGTGTGTCACTCAACTTCAGATTAAAAATTAATACTTTTCATTCAAATGGGATAAGCAGAGAGTTAATAGATCCAGCGTATTTTCAGTTAAGGTACTGGGTGGGGAAGAACCTAAAAATGCAACAGGTACCAATCAAGTAATATAAATGTGAACCAGATAACAATCATGATTCTGTCAATTTTACAGGGGCAAGCCTTATCCCATAAGCATTTTAGGGTCTAGAATTTTCTAGATATTTTTGGAAGGTTTATTTCTCAGTCTAGAAATATCTAAACTGATGTTAAAAGCGCAAAAACGCCATCTATATTCTCTTCTTCATTACATAGGCTATTATTACATAGCCTAGCATAAGACTGCCCACTGGAGATTTCAGCAGCTTCAAGGAGAGTTGCTTGTGAGGGCCAAGCAGTGCAAAAAAGAAGCATGAAGTTACTCAAGAGGCTTAAAAGAAGCAATGCTGGAAGAGCTGGATCGGGGTTTTGGGAATCAAGCTTGATTTACTGGGAATGTTGTAGGCAGGATACCTACCAGTCATCACTTGAGAAAAATTTTCTTGAGATTGTATTTTGAAAAGTGTTATTCTTTTTAGCATACACAACAAACAGAAGCTGTTTGGATGTGAACAGGGAGTGCATTGAAGATGAGGTGTGTAACAAACAGTTGTCCCTGTACCTTAAAGTTTGCTCAGTAAATAAGAAGTGCAACGTGGAAGGATGCCAAGCGGCCATAAGGTTCTTCTATCGAAACATGCCTTTTGAAGTTGCCCAAATGATGATATTTTGTGACTGTATCCAGCGTGATGAATCCTGCCACAGAGCCAAAGAACTTCTCCATGGCAAGCCCTGTGCAGTTGCTGTAGTTCCACCCCCATCATGTCTGAATGTGATCCACCTGTGTGAAGAGGATGAATCGTGCAGGTGAGTGGGAGTATTTTGCCCACTAAGGTGCTTTTTAATAACGATTTGGTCGAACCATTTTTATTATACTCTGTATATCTCAGCTATAACAAAATTATTTTCTGCACTGTATCTGCGGTGTTGGACATCTTCACAGATGTTTGCATCAACTGTGGCAATTGCAGAAGTAATTCCAGAAGTAATTCCAGAAGTAAACTGAAATGATTAATTTTCAGAAAGGTTTGGAATCTAATGTGGGCATTTGTTCTGCTGGTGTCATGACACTTAACACCATTTCTGCTGGACAAACTATGCTGTTGCCTATTTTCATTACCACTTTCTTCAGATAACACCTGCCTGTCTGCACCTTTGCCCTCCAGCAATTTGCCCAAGTTGTGCAGCAGACCAGACAAAGTTTGTTTGATAAAAGTAATTACCTTTTGAGGGCAGAGTCTGACCCTTTGTATCCAACAGCCATGCAACCAACTTGGCCTGTTTAAAACAACTTTTATCTTATTCTCTTCACCTCAAGGATTCTTGCAAAAAGGTTTCAAAAATCTGGCCTGAAACATGCACAGACCACCAAACTCGTGAAGGATAATGCCTTTTCAAAGTTTCATTTTATATTTTTAAAATGTGCAACAGGATTACCCATATTTATGGTTCATCTTAATTGCTTCTTTTTATGGTCGGTCAATTGGCCCACTTTGTTTTTCAGTGTAGTCACCTTGTGGATTAGAGTTGAATTTTACCTCAAAGTTGTGCTCAAATTAACCTTTGGTCAATAAACCAGGAGGCCAAGAGGTGGTTTTGGTTTTGTTTTTATTCGGATTGATATTGGTGAGAATGGGCAAAGGGCTATAAATATCTGTACATGTATGTAATGTCGTAATGGCTGAATTCCCCATCATTTTGAGAACATTAATGTTTCCTGCAACTGAAAATAAATGCATATAATTAGCAAAATTAGTCTGTGAATTAGGGCTAGTCACATCCACAAATCAGGAGGTGAATGAAAATAATTCCTTTAGAAGAGAGGTGGCATCTCCTTTGAAACCTTTGCTTGGGTAATGAAAATATTTGCAAAAATTTTCTAGCCAGTATTGCAACAGTCCATGCTTTTCCATGTGACATGCTTGCAGCTACTACACCATATCAACAGCAAATTAATAACATATTTATGTGATTAAGGAAGAATATTTTAATAGCTTAATGTACAATATACTAGACTTTACCTTTATTATCCTCTAAAATTTAATGTGATGTATTTGTTTTTAATTAATATCTACATATTTTTAGTTAATTTATAATAGATATTTTCTATTGTTATATACAGTGTATTAAAGGCCAATTTTATTCCATCCTAACAGCAAATAAATGGAAATAATTTGAGATTCTTGAACTGTGTAACAAGTTAATTCATCATGTAATTTATCTCTGCTATCAAATTATCTTTAAGTTCACTGAATTACTTGTACCTTTTCCTGAGCCTTGGATGTTTTGTATTTTGTTAACATTTAGGGGGCCAAGGAATTGACATTGGATGTAGATTATTTAATGCAAAATAGGTCAAATGCTTATTCTTCCTTCACACTGCTCAAAAACTGATCTACTAGAAGAGCACACCTGGTGTGGTTTCATTGTGATGACTGGTCTAATTCCTATATCCACATTTCTTCTCTGAGTATCTGAGACTGTTGGAATTCACACTGTTTTTTACTGGACTCTGGGAAACAGGTGCTGATTATACGTGCAGTTGCTTTTTCTCAAAATCAGAGCAGAATTTATGTCAGCTATCACTGAATATTGCGAATTTTAATGCTTAAGTGGTACCTTAAGCACTCCCTTTTAGTGGTGTTCATTAAATGTCTTTTTATGAAATCACAGTTGTTAAAGTGTCATTGTACACTCATTTTGTTTTCCTTTTTTTTTTTTTTCCCTACCAGGAAAAGATATACAACTTTTCAGTCAAAGTGTTGGAGACATGTGACAAAACAATGCTATAATGATGAAGCTTGTCTTGAAACTTTAATCAAGGATGACATGCCCTGTTCTGCCAATGCTGATTGCAAAGCAGCCTACATCAGCAACTGGGGCACGATGCTGCACATGGAGTGCACCTGCCAAAATTTGCCTCTGGTGGAGCAGCCTTTGTGTGAGCTCTTCCATCACATGCTGCACAGCAAATCCTGCTTCAGTGACTTACGTGAGTATCACCTACAGCTTTTCAGAAAAATTAGTTTTAAATAGAACTAAGATCTAATTTATATGAAATCTTTACTATATGTTTGCTGCCACTGCTTACAGCAAGATCTATAGCTGTGGGTTTCTTCAAATCCAAATTAAAACAAAAATTGGACATACAATTTTCTTCCTCTGGTTTGGGGAGAAGATTATAATAGTAGTAAACCAATGAAAATGACTACATGTCGCATTACTTGAATTTTCTGAAATAAATAATTTCTAGAGTCTATATTGATAAGTAGATTAGAAAAATCCAAAGTCTTCCTGTTCTTGGCTTAACGTTTTACTTTGGTACACTATTTTTACAAATAAAATGAAGTAGCATTGGGTTTTTCTTTCTTTTCTTCTTGAAGTCTGAATATTAGTAAACCTTTCACATATTTAGCAACAGACTTCATTCTGCAGAAAATAGCTTCAATTATTTAAAATAGGCTTTAGGATTTGGTCTCCAGTAAAAACACTGGATGTAATTGAGACGAAATATAGGTACTTTCTCAGAACCAGTATTGACTTTCTTGTGCTTAATTAGCTAATTATCTTTGTTAAATATACATGTTCTTGCCAAACCTTTGGTTAAGAGAATTGTTAATGCAATAAATTGCAATATGGGAACAAATATTAAAGTCTGAATCTTCAAAGTGCCTTCAAAGCTAAGCTCCTCTTTGTCTCCAAGTATTGTGTCGTGGGTCACATCACACGGTGGTTCCCTACCATAGGGTGGTTCCTGGTCTCCTGCAGCATAAACTGAACCTGAAGGTTCATCTGCAGCCTCTGCAGTGCTCCAGCTGCATGCAGATATCTGGTCCATCAACCAGATCAAAGACCAAAGTATTCTCTTCTCCTCAAATCTCTGACTTATCACACCAACTATTCTGCAGTATAAATCCTCTTAGGATATGCTACTCGTTAGTGCATCATGCCCTATGCCAGCTATCTTCTACATGTGTCTCAGCAGGAAGAAGCAAAAATGTCAATGAGGGAAAGAAAAAATTTAAGTTTCCAAAATATTTTTGTACTTTTGTACAAAGTACTGGGTTGTACTTTTGGATCTCACTGTAAAATTATATATATTCTTAAACTGACTTGGAGGAGGAAATGATACCTAAAGATTTCAATCAAAAGAAATGGTTATTTCATAGTTTAATCTGATGGACAGTATTTTGAAAATATATATGGATTGCATGGATGCATTTCATTGAATGAAGTAGCTGCTCTTTTAGTTGTAGAAACAAAAACAGTACCACTGATAAGGGTGTAATTTTTTTTTTTTTGTGTCACTCAAAGGCTACCCAAAAATTAGAATCAATTTGATGAAACATTGCTCTTAGTTTCATTAATCATTACTCAAATTCAGACTCTGAGAAAATATTAAAAACCTTATAACAACTCCCCTGGAAAAGTGATAACGTAACACAGACTTGAGACTTCTAGCAGTGATTTTACTGATGAATATTATTTACTTGTTTGCTTTAGAGTTGAATTTAACAGTCCAAATGAGTGAACACATCATTGTGTTAGTTATTTCTTAACCTACAAAGCAAATTATGATCCTCGTGTCTGAATAATCAAATAATTGCTGACGAGCTTTTGCTTCTCCCTGAAGCAGTCTCAGGATAAATGGTTTGAAGGTTTTTGTGATTGAAACTTCCCTAACCTAATTGTGACTGAAGAACAGAAGCTTATGTTTCTTGTGTTGTGCAACAATTTCCTGGCAGTGAAAAAGAACTTGGGGATCCAGAGCCTTTGGTGGATCAATACCTACTCTGCAGAGCACTTGCAGCTTATTGCTATTCTTGTGCTTTTTTTTTTTTTTTTTCCCTCTATGTCTAACTGTAATACAGCTAAACTGATGATGGTGATGATTATGAGTTTTATTATAAAGCGTGTTTTTTGTGCCATCCTCTGCATGGCAGTACAGAGACAGCCATGTGTGACAGTGACTACTCTGTTGCAGCACCCACCCAACCCCATCGGCTGACTTATTCCTCTGTCCTGGTGGTGATCTCTGGCTGACTTTCACTCTTAGAATGGCAAAGATCTTAAACTCTGAAACATTTCTGAATAGCCAGGGTTTGGAAGGGGGGTCTTTGCCTCTAGAACTGGTGTGAACAGACCCACAAGCGGATTTTATACCAGCTCATCTCCCTACTCTTGCATGGCACTGCTTTTGCTACAAGTGTTTGCTCTTGTGGCTGTGCAATCATAGGATTACATTTGCTGCACACTCAGTAAAAGGCAAGAATTGTGACTGACTGCTGCTGTATGAAGAGAAGCACAGTGTGGATCATTGCCAATGTAGGATCAGTGTCTCAGCAGGAAGAAGCAAAAATGTCAATGAGGGAAAGAAAAAATTTAAGTTTCCAAAATATTTTTGTACTTTTGTACAAAGTACTGGGTTGTACTTTTGGATCTCACAGAAAAAAAAAAAACCCAAATTACAGGTAGGTTTATTACATTGTTATTTGGACAATGTTCCAGGCTGCAAATGTGAACCTTTCATATATTACAAAAATTTCTCATCTTGCTGTTCATGTGAGTGACCAGATGTATATTTGTATAGTTTAGCCTCCTACTCTGTAAACTATATTACTTAAGTAAACCTTCTATTTTTCATTTCAACAAAATATACGTATTTTCAGATATATTTATGAAATTATGCCCACTGAGAGGACAGGCCTTTGTGAAAAAAAATTGTTGAGCTCTAGCAATGCAGCTGGAGAATAAATTCTGCCTTGTAGAAATTACTTCACACTGCTACCCCTTTCTCACCACTTCTATATTGGTTTGGTGGAACCAGTTCTTTTGGTGGGCCTATTTTTAAAAAAGTTTATGTGAAAAGAGAATTTAAGCTCTTTTTTGGCTGAGAATATTTTCAAAGCGTGCTTGTCATCCAGAAGAAAAACTGAGGTGGAACAGGAAGAACTGTTATGCACTCATTCAATTTGTTCAAGTATCAGTAAACAGTATTTTTAAATAGCTCCCTTTATAAATTCTGTGACTGTTAGCAAAATATAAAACAAAATTATCTTATATTGTTATTTTAAAGTAATATTTTGAATGGATATTTTCTTTTCAATATCCAGGTCAAATTGCTGTTCAGAAGAAGGGTTTTCACTGGGTAAATACAGAGATGCCAGGGGCAAAGATTTCTGGATCACAGCTCCATTCTTCTGCAATTAATGGTGAGTTTGGGCAAGTCACTCCATGATTTCCACAGCACCACTCTTGAGATATCCCTCATGTATGAGAAAAGACCAAAGGTTCATCCCTTGGGTGGGTTCAGGCAAGTGAGCTCAACCTGTTGCTCCTTCCTTTGGTCTGGAAATCTCCCTACCTGTTTGGCTTAGCTTATGTATCCACAAAATAAAGTTAATCAGACTGAACCAATTACTCTGATAAATGGTTTTGAAATAGATGTCTCACAATCACTGTATTATAATTGGGGAAAATTAAGCTATTAAGCCTGCCAGAGCCTGACTCTGTACAGACATTAGAGTAGTAGTCATAATGTGTAATACAAATTATTATCTTTGATGTCACACCTATTTCTATCTCTCTTGACTTTCTGTAGTAGTTACAACAACAAAATTAGAAGCCACAGTAAGTGGTCTGAGAAGGGGCTTGTGTTATGCCCCATCATACTCTACCTTCTTACACAACAGAAGGGCACACAGTATCCCATGGGCTGAAGAGATGCAACTGCTTTTATTTCCGTGCATTTGCAGTAGGAAAGCAACTTAAAGCTAAAGGATATTGAATTCATATACAGATGTTTTCATTGCTGAAATAACATTATTTTATATTTCCTTTGGAGGGGCCCAATTACAGAGTGAGAACACTAAAGAGCTTAATGCACAAATATCACCTCTAATGAGAATGACCTGTTCTACCTTGTGTGGGGCAGATTACAATTCTCCAGACCATACTACAAATTAGTTCCCAGGACTGTTCCTTATAGAACACTTCTAACTCTGAAAAAAATAATTGAATCTCTGCATTCGGTAGAAAATGAAGTGACTTCTAACCTCTCCATCCTTCAACTATTGCTGAAGTGGGCAACCTGGATAAAAAGGATATAAAAATGGATTAAGGGAATGGGATTCCTGAGACCTGTATGTGCATTATTAAGCACTTGGCTGTAGCGTTAGCATTAAAGTTACTTAAGAATCATGCATGTCATCTGGCTTTGTGTAGCCAGAGAAAAAAGTCAGGGAAGAGTAGTCCAGTCTTTCTGGACTGCATTTGCTGAAAGTATTGACTTCTCCTTGCCAATTACAGAGGGAGTCTGAATCCCTAGTTAGAATGAGACTCCAGTAGTTAAATAATGCAAGTCATAATACAAGAAACACTGCACAGAGTGAGAAAATGCAAAATGTGTGATATTGCACCCCTGTGACTAGTTCTAACTGCAGACTTTTTCACTAGGTAAATATATGTTACATTTCACTCAGAGATTCAGATAAATATTTGCAAGAAGCAGCCTGAACCCAGTCAATTCTGTTCTCATTGAAGTCTGAATAGTTTCCAAAAACCTTTCCTTGAAATCTGAACAGAACTTTGGATGGCTTTAGAAAAATTTAAAAATGCTGGCCATCCTGAACCATACAATAAAATATTCTTTCTCTTGTAGCTGCCATGCACATGAGATGGGAACCCTAAGCCATAAAAGTCTCATAGGAAGCCAGGTCAAGAAGAATTCGATTCAGGATATCTGCCTGATGGTAAAAACCATACCGCAAATTGTTTCATAAATCCCACTGCCAAAAAATCTAACTCAGTGTCCTAGATTCATATGCTAATAAATGTGCATTACTCAGGCTGCAAAGGGAGTTATCATCTTCACAAAATATTTATCTTTAATCAAATCAAATGCCAATAAGAATTCAGGGCACAGAGGCAAAATGGTGAAGTTGTCAAATACGGCCTTTCATGTCTGTGAAGACTTTTGAAGACATTTGCTTCTTGGCCATTTTCTGCTTGAAAAACCTGAGAGAAAATCTGCTGATGTCTCTACGTTAAAATCTCAGAAGAATCTTTTACTTAGTTGTCATTGAAAAATACAAGGAACTCTTGTGCCAGATTAAATAAATGGCCATCTACAGATGAACATGGTCAGAAGAAACTCAGTATGTCTCCAGCTTTTTCATAGTTTTATTCTTTAAAATACAGCTTACTGTTCAAAAAAACAGTTAGATTTCTCTGTTTTATTCAGCAGCATTGCAAATCATCCTATTGGATAAGATTGCTTTGGTAGAAGGAGTCTTTCACAATAAATAATAAATCTAAGTATATATACATATATTCAAATATATTTGTAAATAAACACAACTATGGAAATTGAAAATTTGTTATTCTAGGTTTTGGTGTAAAAATGTGATATCAGGATTATGTAAAAATCTTGACTGGATTTAAACACATCCACATTCTCAGGAGGGAACAGGCCAACAGAACCATCTTTGGACTGATACAATTCTGTTAAGATGTGATGTGGGCAGAATCAGAACCATATAAAAGTTAACAGCCTCTTAAATACTTCTCCTCTAAGCTTGAATTTGATCTCATTTTGGAAACAATATCAAAAAGTGATAAATCAATAAAATTTCTCCAAACTTCTAATATGCCTACCTTATCATGCATCTTCAGCCTGGTTTTGGCTTTATCCTTTACAAATTATATCAAAGACTTTACGGATCCAAATAATTTAAAAGATTGCTTCCTGCACTTTAGCTTGAAAAATGATTCATATGGGAAGATAAGGATTTACTTTCATCACCCTGGAGCTTTGAGGCTAAGTTATGGGGGTTTTATGGAAGAGGAAGCTAGAAATGCAGAACGCTTACCCTGTTCTTGCGAGATACAATAAAATTGGGCTTGACCCAAAACTGTTGAAACTTCGTCTTAAATTGTAGTGTTATCATATATTTCCTACTGAGGAGTTTTGCTGTGCCGAGTATTTAGATAAAGAAGTAATTGGCAGGGTTTATTTGTAAGTATGCCAGCTGCTGTGGGAACTGAGATTAGTTCAGGTCCAGTGACTTTAATTGGCAAGGTATCAAACACTGTCAGCCTGACAGTTTTATAAATGTAGAAAAAAAGCCCATGACAAGCTGCAGGTAGCCAAGAAACCTCTGAGCAGAGGCTGGGATTAATCTATTTGATGAATATGCACTAGCTGTGCATAAGCAGGTAGATCTACGATAGAGTAAGATTCACCCAAATCCCTCTTTGTTCCTAGTAGAACTTAACATCTCTTTTACCAGCAATTCATCAATTTCAGCATTTTTTCAGATTTTGTCAAAAAAATGGAAAAAAATTTCAGTTGGTCATTTCAGTGTTTTGTTTGATTGAAATGAAGCATCTTTTACAAATTTTATAAGAAAAAGATCACAATATTCTGCTGAAAATTCATTAGCCTGTTAAACCGTCCGTGACTGGACAAGATATAATTTGTTAGATATCATCATTTTGTGATGACATAGTTTAAAAGTTCCTATTTGCCTAAAATATGTGTCAAAGTCGCTTTCCACTTCAAAAAAGTAAGTTGCCCCTACAACTGCTCCTACACTTGTAAAATGTTTTCAAAAATAGCTGCATGTACAATTAAGCTTCAGAAACTGAAAAAAAATGCCTACAAATTACTCTTTTGCTAAAACCCATCATTTTAAAGAAATGTTGTAACTTGAGAACTAGGCCAACTGCTGCTGTAGTTTTTAAAATACGTTATTAGCAGTCCTTCTCTAAGAGACCTCACCCCTCTTTCTTCAAAAATTCACCATATAAGGTATCTTGCAGTAGGTTACTGGATTAAATGGAATGTTCATTCCATTTGTGCAACTTGTGGTGGTTGAATCACTGCTTTCATTTTCTTATATTGGAAAACTTGGAATTGGGATAGATTTTTGAGAAAAAGTGAGCACCATCCTACAATGAAATCCAGGCAGGTCCAATGTCCTGCTCAGCTCCTTGTTTTCCTTGCTGTGGAATACATATTCACTCTCTCTTCCCAGGGCTGCTCCAGTATCCATACCACCTGTGCTTGTATCACATGATAGAAGCAGTACACCTGCTGCATGTATGCAGTGTACACAGAAATGTCTCATTTAGGGTTGGTGTGTGCATATTCATAACACATGGAACATATAATAACTGATTACTTATTCAGAGACCAGAATATGGCCTTCTTGCAGCCCAGCTCAGTGATGAGTCCAGGAATCCATCTCTTCCTTAGTGAATGTTTCACTGGCTATGTAAGATGGAGAAGCTGGGGAGCAGCTAGGGCCCTCTGTATTTGAATTCCTATATGAACAAAACTTATCTGATTGTATGAAGATGACAGAATCAGTGCAACAGGAAAGTCACAGAAAGGTCTCATGTTTTATGCTTGTGACTCTGCATTTGTGGCCACTTGTCAAGTCATCCAACCTTCACATCTCTCCATCCTGTGTTCAGGGCTTATATTGCACTCTCAACTGAAACATTTCCTTCAGCTATTTGACCAAAACTGATGGATTCATTACTTCAGGAAAAAACAAAACAAAACAAAACCACAAACAAACACAACAAAAAACAAAACAAAACAAAAAAAACCCAAAACAAAACAAAAAAAAAAACCCACAAAACTGTTACTCCTCCTTTGGAAAAAAATTTGAAACAGCTCCCAGTTTTTCAACAGTTGGAATTTTTAGCACATAAGCCACCTAAGTGACTTTTTGGTGAGAAGCCTAACACCAAAAGGAAACTACATGGGAATGGGGCCCAGAGAAACAGTGTTAGGACCCATTTTATGTTAATTTAATTCTAGGTGGAATATTGCTCCACACAGTAATTATAGTAATACGTGAAAAAGGAAAATAAGTCTAGGTAAGTAAGAGCCAAGTCTGCTCTGATACACAGAATAAAATTAACATTTTTAAATCAATAGGGGGAATACTCCAAAACAAAAATCATTGTAACAAGCTGTTCCCATGCAGCAGAGTGAAAGGTACTGCTATACATATGAAGTGCTATTGTAGCTGGTATTTACTAAAAGAAGTCTGAAAATTATATTGCATTAAACGGCAAAGGAAGAGTCATTCCTACCACTATCATACATCTAGGTCTTTTTCCTCCTTTTAATTACTTTTGTCAAAATGGATAGATAATTTAGCTCACATATGTATGATTTCCAAAACAGATCTCAAATCTTATTCTTGTTACTAAAAAAGCAAATGTTTCATTTCTGTTTTCTGTTTTTATTTTTAGGTGAAACTGTCTACATTATTGCTTACTCTTCCTGCATAGCTCTCATCCTAGGAATAGTCCTGTTGACTCTCCTAAAGATCAGGTAATTTGATAGGGATATTAATCACTGGTTCTAGGAAATTGAAAAAACAGAAAATAAAACATTTTGACTTAGTTAAAAGGTAGACATTGTGATTGTCTTTAAAAACAGACCAGCATGCCCCAGTGATGGAAAGAACTGACATTGCGGGTGTCAGCAGGGAAGAGAGAAATACGATATATATCTACAATGCCCTCCATTCATGCAGAGATCCCAGGCTTCGGGAGGTTTCATTTCCTGTCCCATGGCAGGGGAAGGTGAAATCTGAATTCAAAAATTCTGTGAGACTAGGTTCCTAGCCCCATAGCAGGCAGGGGTAATGCAAAAAGGAAATGAGAATATTCAGCATTATAACATATTTAGAAACCAAATAGTGAATGCTGCTATTGTAGTTAATATTCTTGCCAAATGCAATTTTTGCTCATAGGAGTCTGTAAACAACACCCACCATCCCTGCCATCCTTCCCCTTCCCTCCTCCCTCTGTATGAGAAACTGCCCATACACCAATTCTTGGTAAGAAAACAGAAATGTGCATTCACTTAGTTAAATGAACATGGCCTTTTCTTAAATGATACATTTTCTTGGACCAAATGAAATGGCCAGATTTCAAGAATTACGCTGTCAGATGATAGGTAACAGAACATGATGTAGCAGGAGCTATATATAGTGGGAGGGATATTGAGTCAAATTTCATTATTAAATTCCGAGGCAGATCAAAGAGGAATTGTGGAAAAATGCAAAAGGCAAGTCAAGGATATATGGGAACAGAGGCTTTCTCTTAAAGTTTGCAGTTACAGGAATATCAGCATATAAAGAAAATTCAGATTTAAAGAATACAGAAAATGGACAAAATAACAATGCATTAATAACAATGAAGGGGATTATTTTATACCACAGTGTTCATCATAAAAAGAGGGGAATTATGCCACTGATTTCAATTAAGCCAAAGTTCAAACCAAAAACTGTATAGTTTATTGTTAAATACGTGCACATTCTTTGTTTTCAGAGCCTGCAGAACAAAATATGAGTCAAGAAGTCCCTCGCCAGACCATTCTTCTGAAATGTTTATGGCCCATTATAAAAGTCACAGATGAACTACTCTGTTGCTTATGCTTTTTAAGGCTATTCCTGAAAGCCAGTCTGTTGTACATATGTGATAATAAAATATATATTAGAAAAACTACTATAAATTATGGAATTTTGTAGTTAAGCAAACAAAATATTTTTTTATATTTATTAGTTTATTTTAAGCCTTTCAAAAGCTGGAAAAGGGGGTAAAAAATGGTAAAGCTGTGCTCTCTCTTATTTGTGTAGATTCACAGATCTTTCCTGAACTGTACATTTCCTACATTTTTTAGATGCAAATGACAATGGTATAAATGTTGCACCAACAGTGGAAATCTTTGAAGCCTACCCTTTCTGATCTCAATTCATCTGGAAGAAATAAAAACAAACAAACAAACAAACAAACAAACAAACAAANAAAAAAAAAACAAAAAAAAAAAAAAAAAAAAAAAAAAAAAAAAAAAAAAAAAACAAAAAAAAAACAAAAACCCACCAACAAAAAACCACACAACTACTCAGAAACATTTTAGAGACCCGATAAAGAGCACATGTGGCAGTTTTGTACACCAGGCTCCCAGGTACCAAGTACCCAAAGCAGCAGTCACCGCTATGCTGCCTGTAGTTTGATGGTGGAACACTTGCAGGGTAGGAGGAGATCAGGATTACAAACTCCTTCAGAACTAAAATGATTCTCTGTAATAATGCTTTGACTCCAAAATGTTGTTGCTGAAACTGTTTTTAATTTCTCCTCCAATATTCTTCTCAAAGAAATGCGTGAAGTTTGCCACTTTGAATACAATAACTTTAGAAAGTATTTTTTGGTCTGAATGCCCAGTGGAGAAAGTCACTTGCTTGAGGCTGAAGTGCCTGCTTCTCAAGAGAGAAGCTATGACCCAGTTCTTCATCTGTCTCCTAGTCATTGTCTCTAGGCAAGACCCGAAGTGCCTAACTGTCCCCTTGCACTGTACTGGGAGTCATGGTCCCTAAACACCATTCTGGATCCCACTTTTTGGCTATGAGCTCTGGATTTCTCTCTATAGCTGAGCTGCTTTGCTAGATTTAAGCTTCTATTTACTACCAGTGAGTTGTCTGTATTAAATCTTTGTAACAATCTGGTTCTGGTGAGCACAGAATAGTGGACTGCTGTTTCTTATTCAACTGTTACCATGAATAGCACATGTATTGTCTTGTTATAATAGCATCTCATTAATTAACTTTGCTTTGAATGTGATTAGTTTTAATTTTGTTTGAATTATCACTAAATGTAACTCACCTCCAGTTTTGACCATGAGATGACTGATCTAGGGCCACATCTAGTGCTAAATGACAGATCTAGGACTAGAAATTAATGTGATCAGAAAAGCAGGAACGTCTTCTCTTCAATGTGACTTACTTATGGCTTTGGGAGCTTGCAAAATTCTTACTGTAGAGCAAAACCGTAAGTATGTAATTTTGTTGGGGAGAGGCTTAGAAATCTTAACTATTAAACTTGGATTTTCTCTCTCATTATTATCTGCATAAACCAAAGAAAGTCCTTTCTGTTTTGCATTCAAATATTCTGTCATTACTAAATCAGTGTTTGGAAAAATACAGAAACAGAAGAGTGAGGTTAGTTTGTTAATCAAAAAGATTCCCTTTAGCAGTCCAGCAATTTGCAGCATCTGGCTTAACTCTCACTCATATGAAATGGTATATTCATATTCCTAATTTTAAAACTGTGATGTGGGAAGACTTCAGACTGAAAATACTGTTGAGAATATGTTGGATAAAAATATTTCATTAAACAGGAAATGTACTTCTGACATGAAACCTGTACTGGTTTTCAGTCTGATTTGAAAAACCAATGAACCCTCCATGTCACAAAATTTGAGGAGATCCATTTAAATTCAGATTTAACAAAACCTCAATCGACAACAATAAAAAAATTACCTTCTTAGAAACTTTTTGTTTTTTAATTATCTTAGACACTAGAAACCCTCCTCATATATGTGCATAGACACACACACTCACAAAAAAGTACGTACAATGTATTTGAAACTGAGGGTATGTTACTCTGAGAGGCAGCAAGATATTTAGTTGGTATTGTGTTGTTCTGCAATTTTACAGGCTCTCAAGTTTAAATGCTTAATGGGGCAAATACATTCCCTCCACTCTATGTGTAAAAAGTAGTCTGTCAGTTTTATCTAGGTGCTAGTTATTAAATAAAGGAATTCCTGCTGGAATGATCTGTATTCCTGTGATTCTGATTATACTCTAACTGCTTCATAGTTTTCTGAACAGAGAATCATAGAATTGGTTAGTTTGGAAAAGACCTTTAAGATCTTTGAGTCTGACCACGATGGAAGAAAAAACAGTATTTTGTAATAGCTTAATTATTAAAATATTTTCCTCTGAAGTATGAAATCTGCATCCAATACCCAGATGAGAAAAATTAAGTCTCATTGATGACAAGATTCCCAGCAGACACATCATTTTGGGTAAGGATGTAGCATTCATGCTCTTTCCATTGGAGCTGGGACATCTCAAACTGATGAAATGAAGGCTGATTGGGCTAGAGGGAGAAAGCATGAATTTTTGCATTACAACACTCTCATCTGAAAGGGAGAATGCTGGGTTCCAGTATTTTCTTTGAAGATTGTTTATGCATTTTATTTAACAATTGTTTCAAATGAAATGTGTGACGATTTTTTGAGACAAGTACACAGGCGTGTCCTTACATAGTGTGATACTACAAGGCTGTAAAGCCCAAGTTTCTACTTCTGTCATGCCACAGTGAGTCTTGAATTCTTCAAAAGGAACATTTTTCCCTGGCTGTCTCACCTGCTTGTGTGGTCAAAAGACTGAGCTACTTGGATAGGCATGGGCTCAGCCTTTTGAGGCTGTTGTGGGAATCACATCCCAGTACTCTAAGCTAGATATCAGACCAAGCTAGGGACACAGAAGATGAATGGAAGCAGCACCAGAAGATGGTGCCATTAAACAGAGAATACCATTCAGTTCTTTTAAAAAATTACTGTGACTGTCTTTCCATTAAGGAAAATACTAACCCTTATGTTCAAACTAGTGAAGATAACTAACTGCAGCTCATGTTGAGGCACTTCAAGAGTAGCATGGGGTAGGGAATTTTGCTGTTGACTTTGCCAAGAAAGTTCCCTCATCAGCATTTTGATGTTTCAGACCACATGCTGAAACCATTCAGTCTCCCATGAAGTGTGTAGGGAATCTTAGACATCACTTAGCACAGATTTCCATCCTGCATTGGAACATGTGAAGTTAGATAATGCCTCATTGAATTTTTTCAACTCCTACCTCTATTCCTGCCTGTAGCTTTTAATGCTTAGTTAATGGAGGAAAGAAATGTTTCCCCAGTAACTTAAAAGAGATTTGTCTGCTATAAAAACACACAGGAACACCAGATTAAAAGGTAATCCTAAGAAAAAGCACTCAACATGGATTACAAGGTAACAAAGTCAACACAGGCATACACGTTAGTGACAGCTTGTATTTGCTAAGGCTGTATGCATGAGCTGGTTAGTCAGAGCTGCTGAATCTGGCATAATACATGAGCATATCAGTTTCAATAAACAGTGAGACAGGTTTTATTTCAGCTTTAACACCATGTATTGCAAAATCACAAATGCATTTAACCAGGCGGATACATGACAATTCCTTGACAAACATATCATCTCTTTGACATTGTTTTCAAAGGACTAAGTTGACTTTGGCTGTAGTCCTTCTGCCTGCTGTGTTATTGCAGCAATGAAGATCAACACTGCATTACAGCAGGACTGTAGATAAAAATAATCTTCAAAAATATAACAAAGAAAAGCATTGTTCAGCAAGTCAAGAACTGGAATTCATTTACTTCTTGCCACTCTTATACCTGTTTAGACACTTTCCTAGATACTTCACAATCAATGAAGAGAATTTAAGGCAGTGTGAGAAATCATAGAAAAATTCAGTGGCAGAAATTACCAATTTTCTGATATCACAGTAACTAAACAATATTTCTACTCCTTAAAACAAACTCACTGAAAAAATAGGCAGATCTTATACATTCACACTAACTCTTTGGATAAGTATTACTTCATTTCAACAGCACCGATCCCAAACAGAATAATTTTACCTCACAGACTTGTAGTCTTCATTTTGTGACTCCTTAATACAATAATAAAAGTTTTATGAACTCAAATGACACTATTAAAAGAGGAAAATTAGCCAAAGCCTCTCTGGACTTATTCACAACACTAGAATATTTAGTTCTTATTTCATAAGCTCTGGTTATCCATGAAAATGAACCATCAAAGTGCTGGTCCAGAGCCAAGTTGCCTGAATACATAAAAGTTTAAACTACAAAGCGAGCTGCTTCTGGAAGACATTAGAACTGTACGGGATCTATGTCATTGCTGTGTTCTGGAAGGCACTGAAGAATGATTATGCCCATACTACTGGAACTGATCAACTTCTCCTCCAACAAAACACACCAGTCATGCCTTTAACAATGTCATATCTTGACTTATAATTTTTATAATGACACAGTGATAAGAACACCTGCCCATGGAAACCAAACACCTGGATGCAAGCCCTCCACAGCCACGGGGCTACTTCAGGGTGAAGTGACAGCAATATATTAACTTGGGGACAGTGATAGGGACTAAAAGAGCAGACACCACTAGTGGTGGGTCAGTCTGAATATAAGCATAAAGGCTGAGGAAATCAGAAGCACTGGAGAGCCTCATCCCATGTCTTGACATGTTTTTGAAGGGGCATGGTCTCAGCTGTTTTACTATGTGCTGAATTCAATGCTGCCTATGTGAGTGATGCATGCTCATGGCATAGCTATTGGATTAGCCTTTGTTAATAAAAGCAAGAGATGCTTATTTTGTGAAGACAGAGATTAGGTGTCAAAATGTTCTGCATAGTCATAATTATGCCAGCACAGGAAAGCAGAGCAGCAGCATTTTACACACCAAAAAATGTCAGTAGGCAGAACATAAGATGTCTCAGGATCCTCAGTCACACTACAAGTAAACAAGTATTTTATAGGCACTGCTCACCTGGACCCACAGACCTAAATTCATCGCAGGTGGCAACTTTGGCACATAAACACTGGGTTAGGGTTTGCTTTTTTTTTTTTTATTCTGGCTCTTCGTTTGTTTCTCCCTTGCAACAATCCTGACAAACAAATCTATTTGTCTGTGACCTGGATTACTGTAACTCACGATGTGGTTGAAGCTGAACATGTGGGTAAAGTACAGGCTCCAGATGTGACTGCTCATCTTTTCCAATGCTCACATCATTACGGAATAACAGACCTGCAATTAAGGCTCTCCATAGGTTTCCAAGTAGTCTCTAAAACAGACCCAATAAAGAACTGAGACCTTTTAGGTTGTTCATCCACATGATTTAATAGGCACCCTGTTTCACTACATAGGGAGAATCAAGAGCCTTAGAATTTCAAACCAGACAGTCCATATGCTGAAAAGCATAGAATGGCACAGAAGCATAAAAATGGACACCAGCTGTTCAATTCCTTACTTGGCTGATAATTGAAGGCCTTACCACCATCTTTAAGGAAAAGAACCCTGCCATCTGTTGCAGAGGCACTGACATTCTTTTATTGGGATTTTCCTGGTTTTAGGAATTTTTAATTCCATTCTACCCAGAGACACAAATTCATCCAGATTTACTAGAAAGTGTGTTCTTTCTCAGTTCATAATCACAGGATAAGCTGAGTTGGAAGGGACCTACAAGGATCATAAAGTCCAGCTCCTGGACATGCACAGCACCATCCCCAAGAGTCACACCATGTGCCTCAGAGCATTGTCCAAACACTTCTCAAACTCTGTCAGGGTGGTGCTGTGACCACTTCCCTGCAGAGCCTGTTCCAGTGCCCAAGTACCCTCTGGGTGAAGAACATTTTTCTAATATCCAACTCAAACCTCCCTTGGCACAACTTCAGGCCATTCCCTCAGGTCCTGTCATGGGTGTGTATTTAATTTCCCCAGGCTGAGCAGCAAGCCCAGTCTCAGTTCAGTTGTTTAGTCTCACATTCAGGTTTGCATCACAACTGCTTTTTTTTTTTTTTCAAGGGCTGACTTCACTTTCAGTCTTTGAGAAGCTCAATATTGTTTATGTCAATTAAACATGCCTGCTCAGAGTCTTGGCTGGAAGAAAATTCATCACGCCCTACACGAAAACTGCACTTGAGCTCAAAATGAGCCAATTCTGTGTCTACAGAGAAAACTAAACAGGAAAAGTTATTATTAAATAGGGAAGGATTACAGTAAGGTTAGTTACCTTCAGGAGTAAATGGCACATAAATTAGGGAGTCTTTAAGATGTCAAGTCTGGCACCATGTTTAGGCTTGACTACTAATTATTAGAGTGAGTACAGTCTAAGTACTGCTGCAGTTTGCTCACCTCTTCATTTGGTCTAATCCATTACAGAATTTTAAAGTCTGTGAATCGTTCAAGACGTGGTTTTATTTAAGTTCACGTTTTGTTATATGAGCTATAGTGGCTGCTAAATAGCAAAGTTCCACCTGAAACATGGGAAAAAGAGGGAAGAGCTTTTTTGTGGTGATCCAACCATGCATCCAGGACAGGTCAAGAAAATCAGGGTCAGGTTCAGACCTTCAGGAGTACTTGAAAGTCTTCTTAGTAGACTCTGCAGGAAAGATTTAGTGTTTTGGAATGATAGGCAAGATATTTCCACATTTCTTTGTTTATCCTTTAACTTTTACCATTAGAAGAGTAAAACAAAGTATCTTATATTAATTTTGACTATCATTATGGCATAAAAAGGATAGAGGTATTATATAAAATTTATAGCTTTGTGTTACCTGGAATGCAAGGATTGACTTTCTTAAATTATGCCAATTTTAAAGTACACAACTGCCTAAAAAATCTCAGAAAAAATCACTTTGGTATTTGAAAGGAAACCATGACTCAGCTGTAACTTGGCAGACTTGAGTTCCAGACAAAAAAAATTATTCAGCCTTTTCTTTTTTTATGTGTTATCTTTCTTTCATCTTACCTTTTGAAAAGATTTCACATTTTTGAGGAAAATTGAGAATATGGATGAAGACCACAGTCCAGAGTTTTAGATTTTCATGTCAACAAGCCATGTTCAGAAGAAATATAGATCAGAGTTAAGTATACAGAGAAGTACAGACAAATCCTACACAACCAACCAGTAAGAGTACTGAAGTTTCAGGCTGAAAAACATGACAGTATTTTCATGGCACACTTGAACACTTATAAATAGGATAAGGTTCTTTGAACTTGTCCATTTGTTCATTATTGATCTAAAAATGACAGTGAAGTTCATTGGCATCTTGCTGAACTAAGGCATTTAAAAGAACAGTATCATTATCCTAAAAAACTGTGATTTCTGAATGAGAATATCAATCCATAGCCTACAGAATGAAAAATCTAATTGTTTGATGAAACCTGGGATGAAAATGTAGCCCCTTCTACACCACTAAGAACCTGAATGATGTTGAAAATATTGCCAATTTTTTATTTGCTTCATATAATTAGGTTTTAATAAGTTGACCAAAAAAGGCAACTACAACAAATTTAACATATGTAACAAATAAGGAAATTTGCAGGAGAATTTGAAGGATCTGGCAGAGTGCCATTCACCACAATGTCTTGGAACAAGATAAAGTCATCCATAACTTAACAGATGTTAAACAAAATTTAAAAGAAGTTCTATTGCTAAAAAATTCTTATGGTGAATCCAGATTTGGCTCCATGTTCATAACAGTGACTTGACGAATGAAAAGTGAGAATTCAGATAAATAAAATATATACCAGAACGGCCACACACAGTGTGGGATCCCATAAACTACTGAAAATATTTGTACTGTTCTGAAAGACATCTTGATTAAAATTTAACTATGTACTCACTGCTTCTATCTGGTTTTCCTGAAAAGAATTAAAATTCAATTAAAACATGGTAAAATGTCCTGGTGTTGATACATTTTTCTCATCTGTAGAAGTACCTAGTACAGGGTTCTGTACTACAGTCATTTATTTCTCACTTACAAATCAGACAATTCCTGACAGCACAGCACAATAACTCTTCCCATTAAAAAAAAAAAAAAAAATTATTGGTTCTATTTTGCTTCTTTGATGCAATGATTTTCTTGTTTCTTTTCCTGATGCATATGTCCTTGGTCAAGGCAAGTGGAAAACGTAATCAAGCTGCAAAAAGAAAAATCCATTTAATTGATAGTTCCAGTACTGAAGGAAGCTTGTGCAACCTTTGAGTTTGTTTTCTTGTTCAACGCTGTGCAGATAAAGTTTCCAGCTTCCATCACGGCACAAAGATTTACTCCCTAAAAAAGAGATGAAAAATGCACATGTTGAAAATGCTTAGACTCCAAGTTTTTTGCTCCACAGTCTAATTTTTACAAAGGGCCTGATTCATGTTATAAGTCAGTAATGGGGATCAGTAAAGCTACAGTGATTTATGCATAGTTACAGTTTAGAAACTGTTGTTTGAAAGGTTCTACTACTTTGAGAGTGATTTCTTGTCCTGTCAGCAGTGGACCAAATACTGGAGTAACATCTTTCAACCCCAAAAGAATCTGGAATAAAGAACTGGAATTACAAGTAGAAGTTAGGAAAAAAAAAAAAATAGAGTGTCTAAATATGTGCTGTACTTCTTTATCATCCAACACTATAAAACTTCATGCTTGCAAGTGCCCCACTTGCAGCTTAGGAAAATTGAGGAAACACACTTGTATTGGCACCTGAATCCAGGAGAAATAGGCTTCTGTATTCTCTTGAATAACTATAATCTCCTTCTTGAAGGAGTCTATTTCAGTACAAAATTACAATTTATCTTGAAAGCACAGCTGAGCAAAAACTCACAACTGCTTCATCTGCCCATGCTACAAACATGTCCTTTGAGCAACTGTTTAACTGTGATACATATCAGTACTGCTTGATTGCTAAAATTAAATCAGATCACTGATTAAAGAGGCAAAACCATTTAATTATGTCTCCTTTATTACTCATGGAGAATAGAAGTTTTAAAGTTAGATCATATAAGTGATAAGTACTTGCTCCAAAGATTGCAATGTAGAATCTAGAGCAAAGTTCCTGTATAAAGGATGCAAAAGGAGACTTTGAACTACCAAAACACCGAGTATTCATTCAAAACTGGGAGAAGGATGTCTCTCTCCACTAAAGAGTACAAGGTGTACACTTTCATCACACTTCCAAATTGATGCACTAATATTCAGACCAAAACCTAACTTAAATACTTAATCCTTTAACTGGATCTAGCATTTATTTCCACATTCTCTAATGTAAACTTTGCTTTTTTTCATTCTTGGAATTGGCTAAAAATGTTAATGACAATAGAAATAACTTAGCAGAAATGTAAGCAAATTTTTTTTTTTTAATTTGAAAAAATGCACGATCTAAACCACATAGTTAAAATACATTCTTTTGTAACTATCTCATTATAATACAGTATAACAAGGTTAATTTACAAGGTTATTCTGTTTATCCTTTATGGATCATTACTTAGATTTAGTTTGTAAAGTGCTATTGCACATAATATAATCTAAAAATTTTGATTCGTCTGTGTTTTTTAACAAGAAAGAAATAAGCAACATACCACCATAGATATATTTGGTAGTTAGATTATGGAAGATGTCAAAATAAACTCCCCACATTAAACAATAGTCATGTTTTCATCACTGCAGCACAATGTGTCGATAAGAAACATACCTTCACAGTTCACATGCATTAAATAGAATACATGAATCTCTGCTTTTTATACTGTCTTCCTGAATATAAGTATTGTGAACCAAAGAGGACTACCATGAGGGCACAAACTCCAGAATTCATTAGCATGACTCAGAGATGGGAATGGGACAGGAGTAAGTGTTTGTTTGTAAGGTCAGCAAATTAATGCGTCTTCAGATAGATACCCAGAATGTACTTACTAAGTATACTTGGAAATCATTTCATATCCAGAATTGCTCCTTCACACAAAGGAATTGATTACCCCCTCAAAAAAAACCCCAAAAAAGTGCCTTTAATATTATCTATAAACTTGGATAGGTGCCTTAAATCACAAAAGCTTCTGTTAGAAGGCAAAATCCTTTAATTCTCATTGACTTCAAAATTATTTCACATTTAGTCTGCCAAAAATTAATTTCACAGGTCATTTCTTGTTTACATGTTCTGAAGAAAAGTATAGAAAAAGCATCAATTATTATTTTGATGTATCTAGTCAATCTGAACTCAGTAATTCACAGATATCACAGAATACTCTGAGTTGGAAGGGACCCACAAGGACCATCAAGCCCAATTCTTAAGTGAATGTCCCATAAGGGGATTAAACCTGTGACCCTGGTGTTACCAGCACCATGCTCTGACCAACCGAGCTAAAATAATGTATGGCTAAATACTGTCCAACATTGCCTGACACTTAAGGTGAGTTAGTCAACTAACTGAAAACTTCAATGTATAGTTGAGATGAACATGAGAAAGTGCTCCTCGCAAATGGACATCATTAGCAATTACAATTTTATTTTGTGCCATTACACAAAAAGGAACATATTAATAGATTTTACAGAATTGGCAATGGTATGAAAAACAACCAACCTTATAAAGACAAAAATGACAATAACTTTGAGGGTTCAGGTCTCTCATCCAGTAAAACACTATTTTATGAGCCAGAAAGGATCCAAAAAGCAAAGCCTTGTGTTTTGCTATTGCATAATCTAAAATCTAAAATTAAACAAAACGAAAATTAAACCACCATCAAACCAAACAAAAGAAGAACTAAGCGTTTGATGGTGAGATTGTCTCCATAGGATTTGGTATCAACCTTTAGGACAAGCTGGATTCTTGCTTGGCCACCAGATTATTAACAGATTAATCAATCTTATCAAGAAGGGACATGGTATATTTCACGTAATCAGACTATTTTTGCTTAATTCCTTTTGCTATGAGTCAGTTGGAAAGGTCAATGAGTATTTTGCCCAAGAAAGACTGTACTAAAAGCCTAAGTCTAAGATGAACTGCAATGTAAATTGAAATGCATTATTTCTCCTCCTTATTTCAAAGAATTGTGTTGTTTCAAAAAAATAAACACCTTCTTCATGAAGAAAAGCTACTCCAAATTGTGTACAAACAGTCCAAAACAGAGTCCCCTTGTACAGTGGACTCTTGTGATTGAACATTTTCTAGATATGTGTCTGACATCTACCCTGAACTCACTAAAAAGCAAACATGAACAGATAAATGCTTCCAGTGAAATCTGTAAGGCACTGAATACACTTTAATAATGCCTAGAACGTGCAATTCAGAAACAAGTTCTGTAATCCTTTCATGTCAAGGAACTCCATTGGCATGTACACCACACAAATGGCAGCCTACAAACAAGTGATAAGTTCCAATGAGCTCCTCAATAATTCAGATCTTCCTATTTCAGATATCAGACATTCAGATTTCTTTCTGCTTTAAAATGCAAACCACCCACTTTGTAGTTTTGGCAGTTCTTTATATGCTCTCCTTTGAATTTGGCTCTCCAAGTTTATGTGTAAATTAAACATAAAGTTACTGTAATGCCTGAGTTAGCATAAACTCATTATGCCACATATCCAGAAAAACGAGGACAGACAGGAAAACCAAAGAGCACACCTACTGAAGAAGGCAGTAACTGAATCCTAGGAATACAGAATAATAACATGCCAACCAAGCCAGGGATGCTAAATGTGTGCTTTTGAGGTGTGGATGCTCACTGGTAAGGTTCATTAAGGCACAGCTCAGTGAAAAAAAGTTGTTCTGCTGTCTCCTCCAAGAATAGGACTGGTAATAAAAATGACTGTGAAGCCTCCTATCCAGTAACAGTTTCTGTACAATTTTGAAATATATTAAGTGGATACCTGAAAAATAACAATGTCCTGTGCTTGGCTGCCAAACACCACAATTTTTTTCAACTTTGAAGTCAGAAAAATTGTCAAGAAATTAATAAGCACTATGAGCCAAATCCAAAACTGTGACAAAAGCTGGCCTCTGCTCAATTTTTCCACAGCTGAGATGATCAGTCTTCTGAAGCAATCTCCACAGTACTGAATTTGTTGTGGTCACTGAGGCAGAGCAATGACACAAAGCAGCTGCTACTAAGTTCCTCATAGCTCTAGATAGGAAGAAGTGCATTATTCAATTTATGTTAAATACACAAACCATTCCTAGTCTAAATTGCTAATGAAGACAACATCATTTGTGCTATGTGCCAAGCCATATCAAAGCACTGAGTTTGCAAAAGCTGCTATGGGCTCTGAATATTTTATTGTACAGCACAAGTTATTGTGAGGTATGTATCATATGTTTCCTAGAAAAATATTTTTTCCCCTTAAAGCCTTAACTAGAAAGTTAAAATATCTTACTGTGTTGATCCCCAGACCACTCAGCATGTATATCACATCCTCTGTGGCTACATTTCCAGTAGCACCTTTTGCATAGGGACAACCACCAAGTCCTGCAACAGATGAATCCACTACTGCAACTCCCATCTGGAAAATAACAACACAAAAATGAAGCATCAGCACAGAGTATTATTTAAATTTCTTCATAAATGGCAGGCCATATGTATTAGTTACAGTGCATTAAAAATATGAATTTCTCCATAAATTGATGTGTTTCTTGGAGGAAATTCCTTATAATGGCTTCAGTCCTGACATCTTTATAAGGTAAGACTTTTCAAACACAGGATATGGAACAAAGAACTAATGGTCCATTACATGTGATTTTGGCAGATAAGATGATTGCTGTTTTATAGACAGAGGCTTTTCTCTCTTTATCTTTCATCTTGGTGTTTTTAAATAACCTGCATCTAGTATGAAAGGTTTTCATGCAAAAAAAAAAAACGAATCAACAGAAGCTCTCCATAGATATATATAGGTTCTGAGCTTGGAATATTTTTAAGAGAATACTTGGTACACAGTGTTAAGCTTTCTCACTTAAACTAGACTTAAGACTTGAAAAAAACCACTCAGCTGAGGTAAATTCATAATTGTTTGCTTTTTATTTTCTTCCTGCTGCATTCAAATATCTTCTCTCTTCTGATCCATTCAGCATACTCATGATAAAATGTAGTAAACCAGTTACCAACTCCACCCAGGAGATAATATTACATTTCTTATGGGATAAGGTCTTCTGTATGAGACTGATAAAGAAGGGGACAAAAAACTGAGCCGGTGACTTCCACTGATATATTCAGTGAGCTTTTGATTTTAAAATAAAGCTGAAACTGGAAAGCAATCTTTTTCTGTTACATGTTAAGTATGTGCTCCAGGACACTGGGCCTCCCTTGTTCAAGAAGGCTCTTCAGTCTTTCCCTTGCCTCTGGAGGCACTCAGGCTCTACAGATAATCAGAAGGCGGCAAGGGAATTATGCAGGCAGAACAATTATTAGGTCTTCAAAGACATGAGCTCCTCTCTGCCTTAGGCACATAGAGGGTTCCCTTCCCCACGGCAATAATTTAGACAGACATACACCAAAACTGTAAGACAGGTCAGACAGACTGAAATTCAGGACAGGAATTCCTATGCAGAGATAAATTTTCAAAACCCTGACTTGGGGTACAGAGAGATTCAGTGGTTAAACCATGCCTGTTACCCATATATGCAAGTCAGGAAGTTTGGCTTAGAAGCCTGACTGCACAGATTGTTGATCCCCCTTCTCAGGAACCTACCTCAGTCCCTGCAGGCTGGTCTGGGAGCCTAAGTTTCTTCTTCACAGACATGCACACAACTAGCTGGCAAGGTAGGCAAATGATACATCTTGCATGTTGCAGTTGCCAAGTCCTCTTTCCCAATATACCTATTAGTTGGCTTTTTAGTTCTGAAATAAACTACCCTAATGTGAGGGGTTTTGTATTTGCTTCTAGTTTTAACAGTGTGTTCCATAGTTTTATCACTGGCCTTACAGGCTTCTTGAACTTCCAGCATCTTTGGAGAGCAATAATAAAGAAAGAAGTGTTGTCCCAGGTTCTATTCTTGGACAGAGAATATTATCTTGATCTAGGTAGCTGCTAAAAGGCTGTAATAAAGACCTCAAAGGAATCAAGGCACATAATTGTGACAGGCAAGATAGTACTATTTAATATTGCTCTCACAATGACAGTCTCTAAAAAGAGATACTGTACTTTAAAGTACACCAATCTATGACTTATGGAGTGAATCACCAAAGTGCCTGTTTCACATTTCAGTCACTTATCACACTCTTTGTTTGTGTAAGCCACCAGTCAGAAAATTTGTTATTTGACACATCTGTGTTCAGTACAGAGGATATGCACTCATGACAGCTGGAAATTCTGTCTCTTTTTGCACTAGCTGCTAAGATTCATACATTTTCTATAGAAGTCATTGCTCCAAACTCTACAGTGACAGCTTTCAGCTTGCAAATGTCCATGCAGTGACACACGTAAGGCTTCTTATTGGAAAGATTTAGGGTATGGTGAAGGTATGCAGAAAAGGGTGTCTAACATGTGGATGTACAGATTGATACAAGCATGATCCCACTACTATGCCTGCTCTCTTATTCTGATTTTAAGATTTCCATCAGAAATCATTGTTTCAGAGATGAAAAGATAAAAGAAAGTGTCTTTCATGGAGGTTTTCCAAATCTGTAAGGTTATTCAAAGTACCCTCACTGGAAGCTGGAGTAGCTCAGACAATTTATCTTATCGTAGATGCAAAAGCATGTAAACCTTGATTTTGGTAATTTCCACATGATGGACAGTGATAATTGCTCTGTCTTTTAAATCATTGACTATTTTGGCTAAATATATTTTGGCTAGACATTCATGAGAGAGAAGATCTAATAGCACCCTTACATTAGTAGCATCCTTGGGGGGCCAGCTTTAACCCCAATACAGGACACTTCACCCATTACTTCCCAGAAACAGTGTATAAACATGAAGTCTCTAAAATTGTATCACTATCAGATGTATTTGCTATTTGAACATTAAGCCAGTGGTAGACAAGGTCTAAACATGGCATATATAATATAGCAACCCTGACTGACCTCCAAATCTGACAGTTCTTCAAATCAGTGGTCTTAATATATAGTGAGCAGGTGTCTCTCCTTTAAGATAATGTCTTTAAAGTTCTCACAATGCTTTTGATAGCATATCTACTGCAAAGTACTCCTATTTCAGCAACAGGATCAGCTGCATCTGTCTGCTCTTGCACGTTGTACAGACAGTTATGCTTGCTGACTCAAGTGCAGAATCACTCCAGCTCATCTTCAGTGTGGCCCCATTCAAAAAAGTCCCTAAATAATTCACACTCTAAGCTCCAATCTAACAGTGCTAAAAACAGATGTTGGAAAACATCCCTCAGCAGTGCTACTAACTAATTTGGAGGTTGATATTACAGCCCAGACTGTCCAAGCACAGAGTCTGAAGTAGCACCTAATAAATAACTCCTCTGCATGTTTGAGCAGCTATGAAGCTGTTTTGCTTTTGCAAGCATTAAAGGCACTAATGCTCTAAAGGAGCTCTAAAGTAAAACCTAAAAATTGACAAAATATGTAAAACAAAGTCTTTTCCCTCTTCACATCTTCCATATTTGTCAGATTTTTACAGGAGATAATGAGTTTCAATCCTTTGAGCAATCAAAACTTGAAAAAAGTTCACTGTCAATATGTAAAAAGTCCATGGTCTCACTGTCACTTCCTGACAGGCACTGACATTCATGAGAAGTTGTACTGCAGCTATTTCATAGATATGTCCTGGATGAGCACTCACTGAGCTGCTTACATATGGACATGGGTGGGGGTGAACAATGGCTTGGCTTCCAAGACAACTATAATACTTCAACATTTTTTGACACTTTTTGATAATCCCAAAATTCCTGACAGTGGTTCCTGAACACCTTCCAAACTTTAGCTTTGGCTAGCTTTAGCTTACTCTCTAGAGAAGGCAGAGGACTTTTTGCTCCTGTCCCATGCTAACTTCCTAATTCCCCAATGAGAAAGCAAGGAATTAAATTCATCACCTTTGTCAAACAGCCAATTTTAACAGGAAACCATTATTGCCAGTGAATAATAAATGCTTCATGTTTCTCAGTTTGCTTTACTAGCTCCCCATAACTTCTTGTTGGGACAGTCAGTCTCCTTCCTTACTGATCTTTAAACCTGGTTTGTCTGGAAGAAGTTTAACTTTGTTTCTCTCTTAAAAATGGCAAGGTCAGCATCAGTAACTCCAGGAAAGTATGCGGTATAAATCAGAAGCTATAAATCAGGTCTTTAATAAATTAGGCTAATTCAAACTATGAGATTTTGAAAGCATAATATAAAGGATACAAGGTATGCATTAAACAGGAAAATATTTGTGCCACAAAGTCAAGGGGCCACAGAGCTGTGAAGTTCAGTGCCCGATGTCTGAAAGATGGGTGCATGTAGATATGGCAAAGAATGGCTGCATTAGTTCGGCAGCTGCTCAATGAAGGGAGAAGGCAGGGAGGAAGAAGTACAATATATCAAGTCAAAGGCTGCCCACACAAAAGCCAATACGAGGCTAATGCTATTTAATCCTGCAGCTCCATCAGTGCCTAGCTGGCACTCCTGGAACAGTGTGGTTCTGCCATATTACTGTGTCTCTCTGGCATCAGCCTACTACCCATTACTACAGGGTATCTGGCAGAAACACTCTCCTGTAGAGAGACAGAGAGGTAACTACAGAGAAATAACAATGCCAGCAATGCTTTTTAAGCTTTAGTGGCTACAAAGACCCTTCCCTAATTTACATTGTCAAGTTGTCTAAAATCAAACCTTGCCATTCTCCTGTATTTCAATAAAATAAATGTATGCAAATAAATATTATTTTGGCATTTAAAAAATTAAAAGCATAATTTTCTATGTCTAAGGACATAAAATGGATAACATCTCCCTGTGGAAACCCCTGAAAGTTATCTGCATTTCCTTCCTGCTTCTTTTTTTCTCTACTTTTGCTAAAGGTTAACACATCACAAAACTGCTTTTCAGAGTTAACACCATCCCTACTGACCACATGGTGTCACTGTTACATAAAAATCTCTAATTTCCCAGTTCATGTCATTTGAAAATTAATACATTCATTGAGGGGAAAAAAATCCATTTCTTCCAAAACATATTGAGATGCAAGCAATTTGTGGGCAGACGTGCCACATAAAATAGGTTAATACTGCATTCCTTTAACCTATTGTACACATCTTTTCATATTGCTACTGACACATTTATTATAAGCAAAGCTGGCAATGACATCTAGAGTTAAAGTTCCCTAACACTTTCTGTCATAAGGCCCCACTTTCAGTTGTTTATTACTTTGTCAGCTTTTAACTGCTGGAACTTATATTTTCCATACCTTTTCTCTGCCTCAGACTAGATTGTTTTGAAAGTTTTAGTGAAAAATGGGCTTGGCCACTTCCGGGAACAAGTTTTGGGGAAGAAAAACACTCTGTTACGCTAATATACAACAACTTTTACATGGGCATCTTGGAGATATTTTTGTAGCTTTGCACTCTCAAGTTTGGCATACAAGGGATACTGATCTTAAGAGATTGCACTCTGGACTCCGTGACAAGCTTAGGGAAGCTCCACTTTATTTCTACCTTATTGTCAGGAACTGGTCAGTCTAGGATTTAAAATGCCCAAGGGTCAAGAGAACAGCAGCTGAGCATGATTTTTTTCTTAACCTTAACAAAGAATTCTGGAGCAATTTCTCTGAGACTGAGTTGGAAGATCTGTGTCTCTGACTGACAATGCATCACCTGCACAAAAAGCCTGAGCAGTGAGGTCTGTGTTGCAGATCTGGTTCTTCAGAAAACATTCATGAATGTTTAGGGGAAATCAATTCCATTCATCACAAGACTGGTTTTGAGATTCTGGAATGCTAATAAAAATCCTACACCATAACACAATTAATGAAGCAGATGTTCACAAATCATTATTCTTACTGCCTATGCAGGCTTATTGGGCTCCTTTTAGGAATATGTGCACTCTTTTATTTATAATCACTGGGTTTTGATGGTGTGGGGCTGTGCTCAACTCGAGCTCTCCCTTGCTAAGGATCACAAAGCTGCAGGGGGAGCAGGAGGCACGCCAAGCTCTTGTTGGAATCCATGAAGATGCAATGATCATCAAAACAGTAAGTGACTTTCCTGTCTCCCTTCCTTCCCTCCCCAGGCAAGCTAGGGCATTGCCAGATGCTGCTGCTGACTCAAAGTAGCAACTACCCCAGATGCTTTTCAGCAGAAGTTGCTGCTCTCAAGCAAGCCTGTGATGGTTTAACGATTTATCTGCTTACTATGTCATGAAACAACCTGAAATTTAAACACAAGGTATTTGTTCTATAGACAAAAGTTTGGACACAGTCAGAAGACCAATGAAATAGGTAGAGCAGAGATGATAATAATCTTGGGATCTGGCAGAACAGGGGGAGCTAGACAGAAAAGGCAAAGGGGAGCTGTGGGTTAGGCTGGGATAGAACTATCTTATCCAGAGGTGCAACAGCTATGCCAGATTGCTGTGCCCTACGTATCATCAGGTAACAATAAGGTTTTTCTCACATGCTACACTGGATCACTAAAAATAAACTGGAAAACAAACAAAGGGCTTGGATGGACAGGGGAGATAGTTGATTAACTTAACCCCATGGTAAAGTTACTAAGGGTAGCTTTGTGAGATGAAAATTGAGCTGGGACTGGACAAAGAATGTTTGGAGATGGTGACTGTTAAGGTCCAATGAAGAAAGAAAAAAAAAATCCATATACTTCTATGGACGGCTCACAAAGGATAAGCCGAGTAGACACACACCCACTAAAATAAAATGGCTGAATTATCATACTATGGGACATCAGCTGAGAATGAGTTGAATGAAGGACAGAACAGGTAAAAATCAATGTTTGAGATGCTGCAGACAGTGCACTTCTCTCTGAGTCACAATACTGAAAAGGGCAGAGGACTGCTAAGAAAAATCAGGGAAAGACACTGATTTGAAAGGTCTAGTGTTCAAAATGCACATGGCAAATGCGGAACGTGAATCTATCAAATGAAAATGGCAAATCTGACCCAAGTATGACAGTATTTGAAAAGGCCCCTTTTTCCTACATTTAGGGAACACATAATGAAGTAAATCTATTTTATGTACCTCTTTTACTGTATCTGTACCATAGAAAGAAACTACAAATTCTTATCGATCTTGGTTTTTGCCCTTGCTAGCTTCTGCCAACTCCCAACCCTTCTAGTTAGTGGAAGACAAATTTGAGTTGAGTCACTCTTCAGCTTAAGATGGGAGACCAAATTGTTTCTGCAGGTGTAATTCCCCTTCTTATAACTTCTTATAACCAGAACACTTGCAGCATTATGCACCAAGTGGCAGTGGACACTACTTTGTACCAATGTGAGCAAACAAAATTGATACATGGCAGAAAACATCTATTGTTTTAAAATAAATTTGAAGCAATGACAGAATTTATAAAAACACAGGGAAAGTGGAGCAGAACTATTTTCATTCCACAGTAGCATTATCGTATATCAGCATCAGGGTATCTAAAGGAATAAAATAACAGCATTTAAAATGACATATGACTTCAATTCAGCCTGAGCCTTCATGCATTGTTACAGTTTTTCAGATTATTTTAGAATGTACTACAAAGATATGTAGAATTTTGAATCCTAATTTCCTCTTTACATAATCCATAGAATCTTTTGCATTTTATATTAATATACATAATAGATGCTTTGTACTTGGAATACATAATATATTTTTATAGCAGTTATCTTCTAATGGGAGAGATTCCTTTTCTCATTTCTGGAGATAAATCTCTCAACAGAAATGAACAATTGTGCATCCTACTCAAGCTGAACAGATATGTATCTCCATCATTCACTATCACTCCATATTAGATTTAGAGTCAATCAAAAAATAATTCGTAGAGTTAATGCTGTTAAATAAAACCTGCACCTTTTATTCAGACTTAACAACTATTTCAAATCTCTCTTAATTCTATTTTCAGAATCCCTTGAGTGAAACAATACTTTATTCTAGTTCAGTATGCAGGATATATGGAGGTTCAGAGACTCTGCTCACCAATATTCATTGACAAACCACACTCAGCATAAAGAAAAGTGGACTTACAAGATGTATGGTAAACTAACCTTAGGAAAAAAAAAAACAAACTCCTGGCATTCGTTACATCTTTTGGATTGCACAGGTGCACATCCATTTTCTCCCATATATGGAAAACAAGAACTGCATCCTCCATTCAAATGCTTTTAACTTATTTACAGCTAGACTGGAGACAATATTTATCATCACAAAGTATAAAGCCAAACGTCCTTTTTCTTCAGGAGCACCAAAGATTAACAGATTAGAATGTTTTCCACATGTCCACTTTACTGTCAAGAGAATATTAAAGAAGTTTTCCAGCTTCCGCAGCTCAGCCAGATGTCAATGGATCCCACAGTGAAGCAAAATTGGCAGAGTAGCCTTCTCATGACCCCGGCATTGTTTTATCAAGGATCAGTTTAAAAGTATAAAGGGCCATTTCTTGCTGAGATCTGTAATGTTTTTCAGCCCTTTTCCCCTGCAATTACACAAAAGTGCTGACTTTGTTGAACTACTGATACGCAGTAGTATTTCTTATGACTTCTCTCACACTGTGCTATAATTGCTGTTTATGTTGGCACAAGAAAAGTACCACGTCTTGTTTCCACTGTATATTTCCGGACTCTGGTTTCAGTAACATCAGTGTAGGATATTGTACTGGGCATATGTTTTGTTGTGTAAACATTAACTGGTAATTTACCCTGTCAATCTCCACAGTATGGCTTCTAATTAACAGAGGTTGAGGGGCTTCAGATGGACATTTTACAAAATATTTACAGCAGCTATCCTGCCTTTTTTTTTTTCCCCTTCACTGCTATTCGTATTTTGAAAATCATTGCAAGAGTAAAAAATACAACTCCATCAAATGCCATAAAACAAAACTTGAAACCAAATGTATTCATTCTTCTGCGCCTCATTACCTAGAGTAACTGAAGACTAGTTTCCCAATTAGTTAAGCAAAAATCATGGCAATATTACAGAAAACACAACAGTATAGTAAAGTACCGGATATTTCTGTTTGCTCGCAATTTGATTATTCCCTCTATATTTTTAACAAGAAAAAAAAATTACCTCTAATGGCATATTTTTCTTAAAATTCATTCTTGTTAAATAGCCTGTGAACTTGCAAATAGCTGTGCACATCCTTACTTGATTCAAGACTCAGACAAATGTACTTAACAAATGGGACCACTATGGTCTTGTTGGAAAATCTACTGCAAAGATTCAAAACCAAGAAACAATCTCCCTTTAAGAGCTATGGAATATATGTTTTAGTCATTCATCTGTATAATTTCAAGGAAGTAGCACTTTATATTTTGTGTAAAAATACGTCTTGAGTAGAATTCCAGGATGGGACTATACAGTAACAATAACTACAGTAACATGGACAAAGAAGATGGAATCAAATAGGGCAGGTTTTGGCCACCCCAGGGAAAGAGAATTTTTATTTCAAATAAAATTTTCATTATAATGCAAGAAACCTTTTTTTTAAAGTGTGATAGTTTCTCATCTTCTACTGTTCCATTTTAATTGGATCAACTTTACAATGTTCATCACATTACAGTACCTTAGCATGTTACACTGCTCCCCTTAAAACATATTGACTAATTAAAGTGGTAGCATTAAGGTGAGGAGCCACGAAATGTAAAATGTCTTGTAAATATTTTTCTCTTATTATAAAAAGACATTTGTAATTGTCTATCCAATGTATCTGCCAGCAGTATAGCCAGAACACTTCTTTTGTTTAAAAAGGTATTTAACTTAGCATCTTACATTTTGCCACAGACACGTTATATTCCTCTGCTAAATCTACTTTTATTTTGTTTACTTGGTTTACTCTTTAGAGAAAAAAATGCTCCATCAAGTTAAAAATTATTTCCTACTGTTGCAACTCTTAGTGCAAGCAAAATTTAATTGCTATGAACATTGATTAGAGAAAAAAACCCCTGTTTTTGTAAGTGTTTATGCATTTGAATGGACACTGTTGAGCAAATCACATCATTTGCCAGTCTTACCAATATCATTTGCACTAAGCATCAAAGAACAATAAAGTAAACAGGCAAACATGCAAGCTGGAAAAATTACAGAGTGTATAACACTACCATTCATTTATGTTTAAAAATTATGAAAAAGTTATTATTTCTAAATGCCTGGCTGTTTCAATTCATAGTGCAGTATTTCAAAAGGAAAAAAAATGATAAATGATTTGACTCGGGAGACTGTTTCTGTGTTACTTCTGCACAGCACAGAAAGAAAAAATTATTGTCATACTTTAAGCACTACATCAAGCTTTGGTTTCTGTCTTAGCTGAAGAGTCATCTTCAACTTATTCCACTTATGCAAATGCTCATTTGTTCTCCCAAGCTACAAAGATCCACCCAACACTCATTTGGAGTGAGTTCAGAACTCCAGCCTTCTGCTCATAATTATCTTGTGCCTGATTCAGCATTTTCTGCAGATTTTCTGCAGTTTAATTTACCTTAGAAAAGACCCTAAGAACTTGTTTAAAGCCACTTGATGCATCTCAGAATAGGAAGTAACTCTCCTTCCTTCATTGTTTGCTAGATGACAATAAAATTCCTTCTGAGGAGCTGTAAATATGCAAGAATGGCCAGAGGTTTAGTTCCACCCCCTCAGCACAGCTGTCTGTAGAGCTGCCCAAAAAGGAAGGAAGCATCATCCTGTAAACACTACACTTCCCTACTGGAGACCCTGGGATTTGTCATTTTCCAGGTCTGTTCCAGCCATGGCAAACTCCTCTGATCCTTTTTTAGGTCTGAAATGGAGGTTCTATGTAATGTCCTCTTTTTCAAGCAAGAACTAGAATACACACACTCACAAATAATGAAAGGTCATAAAACAATAATTTCCAAGAGGGAATCATTGTAGTGATTCTGTTCTTTTTTTTTAACAGTTGCTATTAAACTTTAAGAAAACCTGCTTTAGAGTAAAAAGGAAGAGGGAGTAATTCCTGTCCACTAGAAAAATAAACATGTCTAAAAGCCATTTATCTTCTTCTAGCTGATGTGTACAGATTAAAGTTCCATATGATTATAGAGAGAACTTCTAAAAATAAGTCAAGCAATACATATAGAAATAATTTATTTTCAAAAAAAGAATGTAAATTAGAAGAATTAAATTCTGAAAAAAAGAGGTTTTAAAGGTATTTAAAATAATTGTATCTTGACGAAACTTTTGACTTTTTTTTCACAACTCTTTTTAAAATTATGTTGAAATATTGTATTTTATTTCTGTCACTGTTCCACATACCTTTTCAGTGTCCAGCATATAAACTCAAATCCCCAGAGACATCAGCAGCACATTCAGAGCTGACCAGAACTTCTGAAATCTCATCTCCAGAGGCATCCTTAGATGTCATTATGGAATGCCATTTGTGGAATGCCATGAACGCTACTAGGAATGACAGCAAAAAATCTCTCTCTTGTGTGGCTAATGCACAGGAAGTTCTTTTTTGGATATATATATGACCAAAAACCTAAACAGCATGAGGACTAGAATTCAATTGTCCACTGTGTGTAACTCTTGCACAATCCTTGGCACATCTTTGCCCTGGGGCAGACAGAGCTCCACCAAATAGTTTCTGGCACAGTCTGGGAAGCAGCACCCTTTAGAGACCATCCATAATTGTCAGTCTGGATTTTTGGAGGGTAACAGTTTGGTTTTCAGGATGCAAGCTTTACATAGCAGTTGGCCATACTGCCAGAGAGGCCAGGACATGCTGAACATGGCAACCCTTAAAAGACGACTATAGGAATGCAAACCCTATTGAGACATACAACTTCATCTCTAAAATTACCATGGCAGCTGACGAGATAGCAATTGAGGAAGAAATGCACATTGTGGCAGGGTGGTGAGAAGGGAGAAGGGAGAATGAGATGGGCTTACAAGGATGGGTTCTGAGATGAGCCAGTTGTGTAGGATTGTATTTGTGGAAATCCCATGTCATTTGTTGTGGAAGTCGGAAGGTGTGGGAGAGACAAGCAAGACTCCATAAAACCTGAAGGGACAGTTGTTGAGAATTAGCTTTCTGTGGATGAGAGAGTGCTTATGTAATGCTGAATCAGGCACAAGAAACAATCTTCAGACCAATGAAAATTCTTATTTTCCAGTCATGTAGATAATCAAGACTTTCATTTTTAGGAATTGAATCAAACACCATTGTAAAATAAGAGTTATCAGTTCAATTTTTGATTGCTACAGGCAGTCATCTCATTAAACCTACAGCCTGTCACTATCTATCATGCAAAAAACCATCCCAAAATACAACCTTTTATGCATGCAAACCAAGGCACAATGGAAATATGCATGGGGAATTTAACACCAGTGTGCCCTCACGACACTTTTTATGCATGCTAAAGATCAGTGATTTCAGGTTTTTAGTGCTGTATTTTCACAGCTTCTAAAAGTACTAATTATTTATTTTAAATGTGGCTTAGCATTTTGAAAACTATTTTATACTAATTTGTTCTATAAACACCTGAAACCCTGTTTTGTTTTTTTTTAAAGCCTTCTTACATTTCCAGCATTTGGAAGTAATTTGTTTCTACTCCAAAAAAATGAATGTCTGTCTCTTACAAAAAGAGCTGGATTGCTGCCCAATCCACTTCAGAACTGGATGATGCTGACTCTTAGCCATTTAAATAGTCAAGTTAAACAAGACACAGTTGGGATGATAAAAGGAGGTCTGTAAAGACACTATTGCTCTGACAGTGTGGACTTAAAACTATCAAACAAAGACTAGGAATATAGTGAAAGAGAGAAAAAAAAATTAACATAAGTACCAGGGAAAACATTCGGGTTAGGTGAATGCAGGAGCACAGTATCTGTTCACATCATTCTTTCCTCTCGCCAATGAGCTGCCAGCAGGATATTCACTCTGCTTAAGCATTGACAGAGGCAAAGAATGGCAAGAAGGCACTACAAAGGACAATAAAGTGAAGGGGATGTAGACAATAAACAGGCTATGTGGAGTATTATCCTAAAAAGCAACTATAATCTAATTTTGTACCTAAATTATATTCCATGCTATTTTGTGGGAGCCTTGTTTGCAAGCACTACTGTGCAAGCTTCTTATAATCTGGAAAAAGGTAAAAAAACCCAGAATGGTCTTCTCATATTTTATTAATACTAGTTCCTTTCCCTTTTGCAAACTATAGTTCCAGATATGATAACTAAAGATGCAGCAGAATAGAATCTGATGAAGACCAGAGAACCATTTAAAGTAAAATCTTCGAATCTGCTTATTTTTGCATAGGAAGAAGTGCATTCACAAGAGGACAAAGATGCGCAGTAATGAAATCAGTATTAGAAATGTATTTTAGGTACTGATCAACCAAATCAGTATGGTCTTAATGGTTCTAGATTTAATGAATCAGAAAATGATCATGAAGCTTAAAATGGAATGTACCACTGACACTGCAGAATGAAATGTGCAAATGAATGCCATTTACAGGATGGGGAACTCAGAAATTAAAGTATTTAAGATGTGACTAGGCAAGATACAATAAAACATTCCAAGAAAAAAAAAGTAGAAGCATGCAAGAAGGACACAAGCACAGAAAAAGAATATTTGGGCCAAATTAATTTTTATTAATAAATACACAGCTTCAATACTATTTGTATAGAAATGATCTTTGCTTCTAAGACAGAAAACTATAACCACTTCAGATTTTATTTGTATAGTTGCTGCAATGATATTCCATTCATATGCCATTTAGACATAGAGTGATAAGTATGTATGAATTTGCAGAGATATAAAGAAAGATGCATAGATTTGCATGTGAAAATTAAATGTTTAAAAATATTTTAGAAGATAGTTGAGGTTCAATTATAAGCCAAAGGAAAATCATGTCTACTGTTCCAAGTCAGCTCTAGTGAGGTAATTTGAAGATGAGAGTAATCTATACCCGATGAAGGCTCTTTCTTTAGTATCCTGAAACAGATTTAGACTTGAGGTTTGTTGGTTCAGTAACTAGGTCTGAAAGCTTCTGAAATCCAATTGGCATATTATAGGCAGCTAAAACAATGTACATTTCTATTATTCATTATTCCTTTATAGTATGCTAAGTTTCATTTCAATAAGATCCACACATACAGTCTACCTATCAGTATATGCATGTAAACAAATCTTTGCCTCAGGAGCTCTCACTGCTATGTCAATATACAATAACAAATATATTCCCCTTCCTATCCTAAAATGTTCAAACAAAAAGAACCTTGAAACGAAGTCTACCATTTAGGTTGTTTTCCCAATTATACTGCAACAGTTGTAATAATAGTAATGATTAATTTATTTGTGGACTCTCAGACTATCAAGTTTTTCTGAAGTATAAGGATAGGGGTCAAAAACTTTCAGTTCCTGAGAAATTGCATACAGTGCACATTCTGCAAAAAGCAGCAGAAAGCAATAAAAATACAGTTGCTAATTCTTTTGTACTGATGGGAGCGAAGAATAAAACTAGGGTTGCTAATTCTTTCGTACTAATCAGAGAAAAGAGCAGGAGTGGTGCTGCCTGCTCATTTGCTTAATTCCTTATTTTGCTGATATTACAGGCGAAAACATAAAACCAATACAAAAAAAAAAAAAAAAAAAAAAAAAAAAAACAAAAAAAAAAAAAAAAAAAAAAAAAAAAGACAAAATACTGGAAAACATCTGTCCGATTTTGAGCATGAATGCCTATGTTTTCTTTTTCTTCCCATATGTAGGTCTGATTTATCCATTTGTGCAGTATGTTTTTTCACTTATAATAGTAACTAGCGGACTGCTCACAGTAGCAGTATTATTTGATGAAATGCAAGGTTTTTTTCTACTTTCTCAAAGTAGACATCCTCCTTTTAAGTTTTCTTCAGAGGAATGAAGTACTTTGCAGCCTGCTACCTTTGCATAACTCACCTGCCATTTCTCCCCTAACTTATCTGCTTTCAAATAGAATTTTATTCACCTGTCCTGTTAGCTTTCAATCTCAAACAATTCTACTCATGTACTTTCCTAATATCATGTACTTCTTTATCTCCAACATCTTTTTTTTAATTGCTAACTTTAGCTAAGTGCTATGTCATTTCTGTAGGGAAGGAGGAATAAAAGGAAACAGAAACAAAAAGGCAAATTGATGTTTTCTAAAGAATTTTATTTCACTGCCAACATTTCGCCTAGCTTGCTAAAAAATAATTCAAAAGCACTGTTTATACTTTCAAACCCAGAAAATACCTAGTAAGTGCCCAGGATCATTTAATTCTTAGAAAAATCCAAAAGTAGAAATCTAGGAATACCCTTATTTAAAAGAACAGGCATGTTGTAATAGTCTCTTGCTTTACCTAAAATTTTGTGTATTCCTGTCCTCTTATGTTTGATCTCAAACATTTCCTTTTGCATGTTTTAGAATATTATGCAGATTTCCATTTACAAATTGTGCTAGCTATCCTATTTCTCACAATCTAGAATTTGGAAATCTAAAATTTGAAAAAAAATTAATTTCTATAAGCTAGAACAATTACCCTTAACATGTGCATTACACTATTGCAAATTATTCATTTAAGCAGGAGAACCTAGGACCCACAACTCTGCTGATGGGTGCTTTCCAGCTTAAAGAAGTTCCATTTCATAATTCCATTTGTTTCCTGCCATTTAGTCAACTTTCCACTTATTACATGCCTCCACACCATAATATGAACTTCCAGTGCAGAACACTGTAAATTGTTTTCTGAAAAATCAAAACATATGATGGCCATTGTACATCCTTTGTCTTCATTGGCAGTGATTTCCTCAAAGAATTCCAGCAGAATACTGAAGCATGACCAGCCCTTCCTGAATTCTGTACAGCTACTCTCAGTCATGCTGAATTATTTTGTAATGTTTCCCTATCTGAACCTTGAAATTAGTTTCTGGAGATCTCTGTTAAATCTTTTGCAGTTTCCTGGCATATATTTGTAAACAGCGGAGGAAAGCAAACTTGTGAAGTCTGCTGAAGCCTTTCCATTTCTATGCTTTCCTCAAAATAGGAATGCAAACATACTAAATTTTTTTTCAATATTCCCAAATATGTGCACATTTTACATGGCAAATCTCTCCCATGCTCACATTGTGCTTCATAACGTCTTCAGAGGGACAGGCTGTGCAGGATAACAGAAATGAAAGGTTATGGGACTCAGATAATTTGATTTGGTATATCTGTATTTTGATCATTTGCTCACTTATATACCTTAGTTTTTTTAATCTAAAAAGTACATTCTACACAAAATTTGAAATCTATTCTATTTTTAAAATTCAGTTTCAAAATTTAAGTTTTAAATCTTCATAAAAACTATCTGTACTTGTCTGATGATCTTCCTCTTTTTTTTTCCCTAGCATTTTGCAAAGTAAAAGAGATAAGCCTTATTCTTGTTTTACAAATAAAATAAAATAAAATAAAATAAAATAAAAAAAAGAAAAAGCCAAAAGTACAGTAACATATCAAATTATGAAAGGACAAGCCAAGTTGTATATTATGGTTCCTGTCCTCTGTACCTCCTTATTTCCATACAGTACCTCCTTATTCACTTAGAAAAACAGTCTGTAAGACAGTGTTGAAATTTTAACTGAACTGCGATAATTTTTTGCTCTGTTAAAATTTAGTTCAGATATGAATAATTTAATTGCCAGGTAGTGAGTGCCCCAGCACACTGCTGAAAAAAACCCAAAATACTAGTATCATTTAATGTATTATTGAAGCAAGAATTTTGGCAGATCAATACGTTCAGGTTCATTTTGTCAGTTACTATAGAACTCCCCCAAAGCAGTATTTTTTGATGTGTGTAGCAGCAGACAAATCTGGCTGAACTGGCTTCCTTAGCTAAAAAGTTCATATTCACTGTTATAGGAGAAACTCCTAGCACAATGAGTACATGCAAGGCTTCATACTTTTCACAGTTACTTATCTATCTTCCCTGCCTTAAAAGAGAAGTGTAAATTCATTGTATTGCACCACAATTCTGGATGATTGTGCTTTTCAGGGAAATAAAAAGACAGCGTTGCTCACAAATGAAGAATGATAAGGTATTGTTTTGGGTGGTTTTTTTCTTTCTTTATCAGTATATAAAGCTCATGAAAAGTAAAGGTATTGTGCTTATAACTTTTTACACCATAGTTTCATAAAACTGTAGTTGAAGAAAATTATCCTGTTGCTTCTTTTTAAATCAAGAGATTAGCTGGTGACTGTATAAAAGTTTATATGTATAATTCATTAAAAAGGTAATAAATCACCAACAGAAACCCTGAAACAATTTATCTAAAACCACTATACACATATACTTGCCTTTTTCCCGTTTAGCTTTCCACCATTTCTATCCATATCTTCATGCCATTTTACTATTATTTTATTTTACCACTTCTCTATTCTATTCAGATACCTAACTTGCTTGGCTTCTAGCTGTTATTACTAGTCATTCACTGGGATAACCTAGGATGAGCCCTCATCCTTGTAGATATCTACTAAAATATGCCAGACAAATCCAAGGTGAAGGAACTAATTGCAGGATACAAATGTTAAGTGAGTTTTCTAGTACAGAAGTGTTCTTACATATGATTTATTTATTTGGAAATTCATCACTATGGGCATTACAGGCATATTCTTTTATGTCAGTCACAGAAATGCAGACCTGAAAACTCAAGAGGAAAATGTCAGCGAATGTAATCTGGCACCTGAGAGACATTTAAGTAGCAAACACCAACACCAATTTCTCAGGCTTTCCTGAGTCTTTTTTTTTTTACCAACAGAGATGCAAGTGGAGAACTGCTAGGGATTTGTGTACACCCAGATACCAGGAAATGCTTTCTGAATTTAATTGAGTAGAAATATTTTGCCTCTGCAAGACAAAGCCTCCAGCTGAGTTCCAAGATCAAAGCTCATGAGATCTGCCAACTCTTAGCACTCACTCCACTTACCTGCCATTAAAAGCCATCCTTAAAGCTCAGGTTATTGGTTGCTAGTCCCTTGTATAAAGACTTTACTGTCCCAAAAAGCAGCAAGGACAGACTACTTCTCTAAAGAGAAGGCAAGCAAGAAGAAGGCAAGCAAGGAGCCCAGAGTCATAGCCAGGCAGGCAGTGGTAGCAACATCACCAGAAAAACAAAGCCAAGAATTTGAGTCAGAGATTCAAGATTGGAATCAGGTCTGGACAGAATAACCAAGATCAGATAAGATCAGCCAGGTTTGAGGGTAAGCCAGTAAGTCAAGCCAGCAGGTGAGGATGAGAATGATAATCAGGGAGGTACAACACAGCACAAGTGCAATTGCAATGCTGCTGCAGAGTAACTCCGGCAGGGGCTAAGCACTTGAGCTTAAGGTTTAAAGCCACTGCCAGATGGAGAGGGAGCCTGCACTGAGGATCCTCAGCAACAAGTAGCTCCTGGACAAGAGATCTCAGCAGCAAGCTGGCCTCTAACCTGCACCTGAAAGGGGCCATGACAGCTCGTGACTTCAAGCAAGCTCAACTGATATAAAAACCAAATACTGTATTAAAAAAAAAAAAAAAAGGACAAGATGGGCAGCTATATCTAGGAGATGCTTGATGGTTTTGGGTGGAAAATTCATCTCATCTCATGTTTTGCATGGAAGTTCACGTAAATCACAGAGAAGGGAATTTTAAACACAGGGTTTTTAGTAGCTTAACTTAGGCTTAACCATTTTATGCTTCTGGCTGTTGTGAACTCTATTCCTGTAAAAATGATCCTTGTAAATTAACAAACCATGAACTTCAGCACCTACATTCAGATTCCTCTCCTGCTTCTGGCAGTGAGAACAGCCAGGCCAATACTGACTGCCTTTGAGTGAACTTGGATTTTACTACGTAAGTAAAATGGATGCACAAAAATATGCAGTTTAGTTAGGGTCTCCAGTATACACCAAAAGGCTAGAATCAATTTGTTAAGTGATGCAGGGAAAAAGATCACCAGTCAGCCATTCTTGTTTGAATTTGCTTTTCTCTTATTTCATCTTTAAAATTCAAAGATCTTAAAGAAGTTAATCAAATATTATTAAATATTTTAAGCTCTCTAAAAGGGGATATATTATAATGCTTGTAATAAAAACCCATACTCTTAAATCTGGATTTTGCAGACTGAACCTTGAAAGTTTAAAGGCTTGCTAAATTTTGTTTCTGGTACTAAAGTGGGGATTTTATTTCAAAATTGCTGTTTTCTGGAAAAAGAAAGAACTAATAAAATGAAGTTTAATTTGGCATGTAATCAATCTCATTCATCTTATTGTGTCCAATAAGGTGAACATGACTACACAAGGTGGTAAAAATCCTTGGTCTTCTAAGTCATTAGAGTTTTATACTTGTTTTCTTTAAGTTGGAATTTGATCCTCATAGTGTAAGGATCAGTTCATTTCAATGAATTAGGATAGCAATTTGAGTTTGATAAAATTTTATGGGACCATCATGTGACTGTTTCCTTTATGCAGGTATCACAGCCAGACAAATATCCTCTTTGCCTCTTAGCATACTCTTTCTCATGTTTGAATATATGTTATAAAGACAGATAAATCTATTTCTGGCAACTACACAAGCTTTACAGGAAAAATGTTCCTTAACACTTCCACTAAATACTTTCCCTTCCATACCCATTCTGTACACACAATGGGAGTTAACTGTCAATGAAACTCAAATCTCAGATCAGTGGCCTACCTTACCAGGGCCTCTCAAGAAAGACATTTCCTGATCCATCTTTTTACCCTGCCTTGGAGGTCTGTAACAATTCCCTATAAATGTTTTACTATTTCTTTAGCTACACTATGTATTTGTCACATTAGCTAACCCACACATGTAATTTTACTCAAAATACCATAACCTAGGTGTCCACATAATTTCCCATCTTCTGAATTGTCTCTTTGATAAATTCTATACTCTATTAGTTTTATATTAAGCCATGTAACCAAGAGGCAGTCATGTTTCTACTTTAAATGTTTACTGGTTTGTTTCAAAGCATCACTTCATGTTCCTCACATTTTTACACAGATTCTTTTCATAAAATAAAATGAATTTCCTTTCTATCTGTATTATTCACTTCAGCAATTCAAAAAATTACTTATGCTTTAGAAGTTGGCTAATCTCTCTCCCATCTTTCACTACTTATCCTTTTGCTAAAACAACACATATAAAACTGAATACTAAAGTTGCAAGACTACTGCCCTGCTAATTTCTTATACAGATATGGCCTGTCAGTTCTAGATGACTTTGGATCAGCCCCAAAAGAAAGAAAATATTCTGGGTAGTATAATCCAGCATGAAACAATGTGATCTGTATAAAAAATCACTTACTGAATCACCAGCAACTTTTTCCACTCCTAGGAGATCTCCCATTGAAGCAATGCCTGAATTAGTGCAGAGTGATTTGTGGCCTTCCAGCTGTCATTCATTAATTCTTAGGAAACACAATATACAATACAACAGTTCTCAGCCTGGGGTTGCTCAGCGATGTCTTAGGAAGAGTGTAATTTGTCTGCTGGATGTTCTTTAAAACTTGTTTTCAATCAATAACTGTAGCCTATTACTTCTATGACCCCCCAAACACACTTTACTCTTGCTGAAATATTGTGTCAGTCATGCAGACCCATAAAGGGGGAAGGGAAAGGAGTTGTGTCTGAGAAGAGTTTGGTTCAGGAAACAGCAGAATTGAAGACAAGGGGTTTTATTTCAGTGCTCTGCTGTGCCTGTATCTTTGGCAGAAAGGAAAGCACAGGCAAACCTGACAGCAGGGACTACAAGTGACCTGGGCACTCTGATCCACTTGCTTTAGCATGTCAGCACAGAGCTGACCACAGGAGTTTTAGATGTATTGCTTTAGAAGGAGTTATAATTCACTGCTAACTGCCACGGGTTTTTGACCAGAGACAAGAGAGGATGCTGTGAGGTGCAGGATCTCTTTGAGGATGCAAAAGCCTGGGGACCTTCTTTTAAGTGAGCCAAGAAGCTGCTTGTACAGAGACAGTCAGAGAGGCTGTGTAATGCCTGCTTCATCAAGGACTTTTGGCAAACTCTATGACAAGTTCAGCTCAGCCAAAACCACTGCACCTTTAGACATGTACTGTAGGAGACCTTGACAACAGAGGGAAGTTTTCTGGTGGGTCTCAAGCACCCCGCCTTCCCAGAAATATGAGAAGATTGCATACGAATTTCTTTTTAAGTCTTTTGCTCTCGTGAATTTGTATGTTAATTATTCTAAACTGCACATTAGGTGCCTAAGAGGTTGTTTTTGTTTTTTTTTTTATCTTTAGCTCTTACACTGTTTAAAACTAAATATAGTTCTTAAATAGGATAGATAGGAGCAAGATAGGAGCAAGATAGGAGCAAGATAGGAGCAAGAGGTTAACATGAGACAAGAATCACTTACAACAAATACTGGAGTTAACAAAGCATAGCCACTGTTCAGTGTTTAGTAGGCACTATGACAGCAATTACTTTAAGGAAGGATTTGAAAAACAATGCTTCAAGTATTTTTATGGCCAACTCCTCCCATGCTCAGGGGTTTTCATGCTTTTAGCTATTGCATCTGCAACTGAAGCTAACTGTGAAATTAGCAATTTATTTATCCCATGGTACATACACACACATTTGCAATGGTAAAAGTGAGTAAGGGTGAATAGTGGAGGCTGTGAGTAAAAGTTACAACCTTTCTTACCAGATTTTGTCATTCCCTATTTAATAGAATACCTGCAGACTCCCATATTGAAACTTTCCTTCTTGTGGCTTATACCACTAATACTGTTAACACAATTGTATCTAAATAACATAATATGAGCTCTGCCAAAATAACAACTCAGACAAAGGAAACTTTGACCTTCAAAATGACTGCCTGAATTGCAAGGAAACAGAAGACGCCATTAAGTATAAAATACAACAATAAAGACCTACAATTTGTAAATAGCTTTGGATTCTGTAACGCTTAGTAAAAATAGGTCTCCTTAGAAAGGCATATGCATGCTAAGGTCTTTTTCAGGATTATATCTTTACAAAAACTACATTAGAACTTGCAGTCTGTTTTCTACATTGTGTTCTATTCCGAAAAGTATATCAACATAAGGGAAAAAATCTCTAACAGAAATTAACTCTGATTATTTAGGCACAGATTTGAAAGCTGATTAAATAGGATATAAAGTTGTTGCTAATCTTGCTTGGAAGGCATGACTGATAAACAAAAAAGAATAATGAATAATGAATAGTGATAAAATTATCTAGACTACTCTGTGTACATAACTACCAATATTTTTGATTTATCCATCTGAAATCAAGATGTAATTATGCATTATTCCATTCTATTTTTAGATACATTTATAAAGTAGAAATTTTAGTTTAGTAGAAAACAAACATACAGCTGTTCCTAAGAAAACTGAAATCTGAGATATCAGGAAAAAATTATTTAATGTCCCTCCTTCATCAAATGTCAATGAAATGTAATAATCACCACTGTTTCTTAGTGATTTTGTATGTAATTTAAGGTAATTAATAAATAAGGTTTGACATTTCCCGGTAAAAGCAACAGCAATAAAACCAGTAGACAATCTGATGTGTGAGCAATATTTTCCTCAAGTTTAGTGAGTGCCTGTTTTCTCTTCTAATGATTTCTTTAATGGTAGGACTTTTTAAAATTGCACATTAAATTAAAATAACAATACTATTATTGTATCTATAAAACAAGAAACCAAGTCACCTGTATGGCTGTGAGGATATTGGCTAACGCCTGGCCATACGTGTCATGACAGTGAACAGCAAGAGCACTCAAAGGAATTTCTTTCATAACAGCTTCCAGCATTTTTTTCATACTTCCAGGTGTCCCCACACCAATTGTATCTCCCAGAGAGATTTCATAACAGCCCATACTGTACAGCCGCTTAGATACCTGATTAGAAACAGAAAAACACCAAGTGGTTAAAATGAAAGAGTATAAAATAAGGTCAAGAACATACATCATAAAGGATATACTTCTGTACAGGTTTTAGGTTTTGACCTACTGAGGCGGATCTATTTATCAGACACACCATATTCAGTCTCAAAAACTGCCATTGAAGAAGAACACCCCACAGATCCTCTTATTTTAAAATTATAGCTCTGCTACATTCTATATGTAGAATAGCTAACCAAGTCAAATCCATCAAAAATTTGCTTTCTGACTCTCCCACAGAATCCAAATGAGTAAAATTTTACCATTATGAAATAAGTTTCTGTCAAGCCCTTTCCTAACATTTTCTTCTCTCTGGGGACTTCTCAGCTGTTTGGTTTTCTCCATGTACTTTTCAGCTTAGAAGCTCTGCAGGGTAAAGACCTGTCCTTTTGTTTGCATATTACATGAAGCCAACTAAGATAATAAATAATTAACAAAAATCCTGATTTTTTCTTTCTCTTGGCACTTAAAAAATCAATGAAAACTGAAATTTTACTATGCTGCAATCAACATTAATTTTGCAATATTAATTTTGCTTACTTTTCATGAAATCAAATATTAAAATACTAACAAAGCAAAACTGCAATTAACATTCTAGTCCTTAAGATTTTAAAATTTTCTTAATATCAAACAAAACCATATACAAATAGGTCTTATTTATGCAAGCAGAGCCCTAAATATTTCTGGAATTACGTCTTTGAGGAGTTCTTTGCATGAGTGAAAACTGAGGTCTGGCTCCATAATTTTTGCATGTGGAGAAACACATTCAGAAGCACAAAATTATGTTTTCACTGAAAATATTGCTTCAGGAACTGAATGCAGGATCTTTCCATCTTATTTTTGTTGGATTCATTTGGAAAGATTCCACCTTATTTTCAGCTGCTCAATATGTTTGTCCCCTTTATGATTCCCCACTGTGTATGAAAGATCCCAAAAGACCACTCCACTGGAACGGAATCCCAGTTTAGAAACTAACTGTTTAGAAATGAAAAAATACAACCCTCTTCCAAAAAGACATCTTAAGTCACACTGCAGTCTGCTGTTAAAACAATTCCAGGACTTCATCAGTGGGATTGCTGTGAGCATGTCTGAGGAAGTGGACAAAGTGCTGCACCAGCAGTCTCGGAAGTGCTGGATTAATATTGCTGTTCACTTAACTCAAAGCCCAGCTGAAAAAGAACTTCAAATAGTCTGAATCATCCTGTCTAAGGCTTGGAAGTGCTATAACTATTGCAAATGTGGTAAAACTGTGCTTTAAAGTCAGATTGCCCAGTTCATATACACATAAATTCAACATACATTTTAAGAAAGGGACATTCACTGGAATGCAAAAGGGATTCATCTCACGGCATATTTTTATATCCTCAACACATGGCAGGCATTTTAACTAGACTACTGTTGTAAAAAAAAAAAAAAAAAGGATCATCTGCAGTTAGTGATGGATTACATTCAGTTAAACCCCAAACCTTAGTGTTTCTTTCAGATCAGGGCAAAGAAATGTACTGCATTTTTCCCCCCGTTCTTTTTAATGCATTATTCAAAGTTTTTCTAGATGAGTATTTTAGTCACAGCTTGGACTAAATAAACTGATAGAAATCATATTGCATTCACTTCTTTTTCATGCTCAGTCTTTAGGTCTTTCAGCTTCCTGAATGCACAGTTCTGAAAGATGGAAGAGAGGGTGAAACTGTTAACAAGCTGAGCATCATCACTGACTCGTCATGTTCTAAACTTAAGGTGATCCTTAAAAAGAGATCTATATTTAATTTAAAGAAGAATAAGCATGCTTGGAAGCTGAATGGGAGGTTTTTGTACTGAATTTCCTATTCTACCATAGTAGAAGGCAGCTTGTTAGCTATAGTTTAGTAAATTTTCAATGTGGATTTTTGGGAGGAGAGTGTGGGGAAGACAACACACTGTTTTTTCTATGTAATCAGGATGTGATTACAAGCTTGCAGTTTTGTTGATTGAACAGGGTTGTGTTCTGCACCACTGAGCAGTTTTGCTATGTGTGAGTCTTATACTACTTCCCTTGGGAATACTGCCTTGACACCAAGCATTGATCAAAATGGGAATTGGGGAACCAGCACTGCAACCTCTTAGGCATTGAATCAGGCAAAGAACTTAGGTTGTGCTTTGAATTAAGTGAACAGTCCTGCTCCTGGAAATAATATCTAAAACTATAGTCTTATATTGAATACAAAAGATGATGATCCAGTTATGCATTATTTTAAAGAACTAACAATCTAAAAAACCTGCAGTTCTTGTGCTGTAAGGGGAACTTTAATGATCCAACAATATTCAAACAAGAGTAGGTACACTTTCTATAGTTTGACTTGGATGTATCCTGGATAATATTTAATTTAATGAATTCACCGCTTTAGGTTAAAAGGAAGCTAAAGAAAGAAATAAGCAGGCAGAAAGACAAAAATGGCCAAACTGATAGAATTATATGATAATGGATTATACAATTGGCTTCAAGGATGTTATACTGTGTTTCCAACAACTTTCAAGATTTATCTGCCTGAAGTTGAAATTCTCAAACCACAAAATGATAAATGGTTAAGCAGTGACTTCCTTTCAAGAATCAGCAGAGTAATAAGACTAGGCAATTTATTTTAGGATGTGAAAACTGTCTGTTTGTTTGTATGTTTTAAATAAAGAACAATACAAATGTACCTGATAGATTCCAGAAATCTGAAGGCATCTGAATTTTCACTCACTACATAACTATGTGTAAAGCAGCTATGTATCTAGTATGCCAGAAATTAATGTAGTCTGTGACCATCTGTAATAATGCATGTAATCTGAAATAATCCACCTCTTCTAATTGCTTTTGCTTCAGTTTAAAAAATCTTTTGCTAAAATAAAAAAGGTCACTGTTACTGACTGCAGGAGAAACTGCCTAACCTTCTAATCATAGCTGCTGATTGCAATATACAGTCAAGGGAGTCAAAATGCTCCAATCCCAAAAAGACCAGAACAGCAGCTCTCTGAAAGAGTTTAACAACTCAGCCAGTAATTTTGATAATGCTGATTCTATGCATGTATTTACAAGAAATGCATCAGATGCTTCTATATATACAGCAGTGCTTGCTGAATCAGGGATGGAATTAATAACTTTAATGCAGTAGCTTTTATTCATGAACACATACACAGTGGTATACAGGTATGCAAGAAGACACTTACTAGTATGAAAACAGAAAACAAAATAGCTGTGTGTGTAAAAGTTTGCAGGTCTGGAACATTAAATAGCAATCCCACTGGCAAACTGAGAAGAAGCTCTTCTGTGCAAGGAGAGTTGGTAAAAAAATACAAGCAACACATGGAAAGAAGCCTGTTGGAGAACATGGTAAGCAGTATGTCATCACTGCTCTAACTAAAGCTGTGTCATTTCTAACCTTCACTTCATATTAAAGCAAATAAATTTAGAAATACTGAGTATCTTGCAAATTATTGTTTGTTTTTTTAAAGAGTCTTAGTATGTGTGGATGCTGTGGGAGAACTATTATCACAAATTCCATCTGCAGTGTATACTAGAAGAAGATGCAACAGAACAAGACCTGAAAACCACCCACACAGAACATCATACATCAGACAAATGTTGACTAGCTGTTAGTGCTACAAATTAAAAAATAATAGTTTGGATATTCTGCTAGATCAACAAAAATACATGATTAAGTGTAACAGAGAAGACAAGCCTGTCTCTAGGTGGAAGGCCAGCATGTTCTGCCTTAAGCCTCCTGGAATTTTTACTCCACTTTCTTTTTTTTCCTGTCCATTTAAGCTTTGGTGCCCTCTTCACCTTCCTGCAAAATTTTACACTTGTGTTTCACTCATCTCTCTTCTGGGAAAAAGGCTGGACTAAGATATCTTCTTCCTTATCCTTTATTCTAAATAGGAAAAAGGAGCAGGGAGGGAAGGTGCAACTTATTCCATCATTGCACTAGAGCAATTTAAGAAATCATATTGGGCACGAGTTTTGGTTCATGTGTCAATCGCATGACCCTCACCAGAAGCACAATGACAACACAGTGTGCTTATTCCAGCATAAAATGGATTTAAAAGCAAGAAGTTGTGCTGGAAATCCTCTTGTACAACTTGTACAACATAGTCCACTGACACATGCTTGAATCTATTTCCTTAAGTAATTTCTTACCTTCTTCCTAGACAAAATAGTGCATATTATTTTTTCCCATGACTGATAACAATCAAATATGCTAATTTTTCTCACATTTGACTGTATATGGTTAGGTGAAGTTATGAACCAAGTTTTAGCATTAGCTACGTTTTTTGCTTGTTTTCCTTAAATTTTATCCATTATAGATCTTTTTATGATTAAGTTGAGAAAATTACTTATAGACACTTTTAAATGTATTTTTGGTTCATTAAAAAGACAAGCCAGAAATTCATTCTTACTTCTGCCACTTTATCTGGTACAACATTTCCTTCATATGGGCATCCTAAGGCACAGGACACATACCTATAACAAAAAAAACACAGAATATTCTGGTTTATATATATATGTGTGTGTGTGTGTATTTGCATTCATTCATGTTACATTAAAAATAGGTTAAATATAATTTTGAACATATAAACCAGTTAGTGTAGAATAAAGATTCGAATGAAATTTAAAATTACATCAAGTGAAAACAGAAGGTTTATCGATTTTCCTTTCAGATCACAGAACAGAGATGCACAGCATTATTTATGCTCACTATATGTCACAAATTGTAAAGGACTGGCAATGCAGCCAAGTTTAAAATGTTGTAGGAGACTGTTTTTCTTGGTATTTCCTTCAGAAGCTGCAAGAGCCAGCTCAAACTTTGCCTTGTCTTGCCCTCGCAAGATATTCAGAGGAAGATATCACTTTCTTCCTTGTACTACCCACCCAGATCATAGTGAGCAACCATGGACAGACTACTTCTGACAACCCCACCATCTCATCAGAACTGTGATGAGGACATAAGTCATCAGAACTGTGGTGAATGAGGAAGCCTTCACTCTCTCTCTGTACTGGCATTTCTGTCTCAGTGCCCCAGAAGAATTATAGCTCCACTGCAAGCTGTAATTTAGGTATGCCTTGGGACAAGAAGAAAACTGAGAAGCCAAACCATGTCCCTCAGCAGCTATTGGCTCCACAAAAAACAAAAACTGAAAGCCACAACCAAACTTCCATTGTTCAGCCCTAATGCTCTATTAGTGCAGAATTCAGTTTAAATTTCCTCTTTTTAACAACAATTAAGAGCCAGGAAATTCTAATTAAACTTCTAATTGTTTATTTTAAATTGATTAGGAATATGACTAAACCAAAACATCCAGTCAAAATCAAAAGACTGACTGTAAAAGGATTTACAACAGATTCAGAGGGCTGCAGAGCCCCAGTCCCAGTGGGAGGTTGCTCAACTGCTTAATAGGAGAACAAGAGCCTTCATCGATCTCCCATCATTCCCTTTTGCTCAACACTGAAGACTATAATGTAAAATTATACACTGTATAATGCAAAAGGGATTGAACAGATGCCAGTTTGCATGTAGTCAAGGTCCGTGGGGTAAAGGACGCATTGTTTCTTTGCAGTTGAAGGAGAAACTGATTGATAGAATGTGAACTTAGGATCAGTAACAGGCAAAAACAAATTGGGAAAAAATGTCCATATTTTAATGCATAGAGCATATTCCATCCCTTATATGAAGGCACGGTGTCGGCTCACTAGAAGTAACAGTAAAAATGAAGAAAACCTTAAATCTAAAAAGAGTTTGATTAGCTCTGACAAAGAAATGGAAATGAATTTTGTTTCCACAAAAGTGGTTGGGTCCATTACATCCTGCACATAATTGTAATCCAGATGCCTACTAGGCATGATTTCAATTATCTATGTGGCATTATGAAAACCAGATTTTTCAAACTCAGCCACAGAATTCATTAACTATCAGCCCCAATTTGAATGTCACTGTTTAAATTCCAAATTTCTGAGTTTTCATATCTACATTAAAGATAAAAAGGTAGCTACTGTTAACAGTTAAGCACTGTCCTGATTTTCAGTGACACATAACTCAAAAGCAATTCAGGATAATTTCCTTAATTTGTTATGCATACAGTTTTTCAAATGAAACTAAGCATGAAGAATTTCAGACCCAAAGGACTGCTTTTTACATAATACTACAGTGCCTAGAGCTAGTGACTGCATACACCTACTGAAATTATTTTCAGTATCAGCCACAGAACTTTTTACAAAGTGATTAAGAACAGTACTAAATACTAAGTAAATGCAAAGCATATAGTACATATGTGCATGTGTTCCCTTTACTTACATATCTTTACAGGTTCCTAATGGCTAAATATGTCAGATCAAGAAGACATGTATTAGGTGGTGATAATGTGGCATGAATTACATCTGGAATGGGGTAGGGCAAACAAAAGTAAAAGCAGGCCAAAAGGTATCTACAGAACAACAGAATATTCCCTGTGGTTCACACCAGAGAGCAGAAACTTGCCTGAGCTCACATAATTCAGCTGGGCCTGCTAGGGTATGAAAATATGTGGTGACCTGAGGAATCTGCCTACTATAATACACAAATCTGTTTGAGATTATGAACTCTCTGCATACTTACACCATTACAACTAGACTGACATTTTAAACAAGGAAAGTATGGTAGATATAATCTATCTGGGCATCTGATATTTAATATTAAACTGGAGAAAATAGGGATTACTGAAAAGAATTTGACAGGAAAAAAACTTCCTACCAGAGCGGCAACAAAGTTCTGTGGAGAATGAAAAAACGAATTTTCAGTAGAGTTCATCAAGAATGAGCTTGGCAGAATTTTATCTAATATTTTCACTTAATGAGTTGGAATAAAAAGTAGAGATGTAGTGATAATATTAAAGTTGAAAGTGAAATACTTAACATGCAGCTATAAAAGAGTAAAGTGCACTCCAGACATGTATCAGGATAAATATTTTTAATAGAGGACATAAAATCAGGGACAGAATCACAAAATAAGATGAGCTGGAAGACTTGCAAAAAGATCATTGAGTCCAGGTCCTGGACCCTGCACAGGACCATCCCCAAGACTCACACCATGTGCCCAAGAGCACTGTCCAAATACTTTTCAAACTCTGTCAGGCTCTGACCACTTCCCTGGGGAGCCTGTTCCAGTGCCCAACCACCCTCTGGGCAAAAAACCTTTTTCTAATATCCAACCCAACCCTCCCCTGGCACAACTTCAGGCCATTCCCTTGAGTCCTGTCACTGATCACCACAGAGCAGCGATCAGTGCCTGCCCCTCCTCTTCCCCTCACAAGAAGCTGTAACTGCAGTGAAGTCTCCTCTCAGTCTCCTCCAGGCTGAATAGACCAAGTGACCTCAGCTGCTCCTCATACAGCTTCCCCTCAAGGCCATTTGCCACCTTTGTTTCTCTTCTTTGAATGCTCACAAATATCTTTCTTATATTGTGGCACCCAAAATTGCACACAATATTCAAAGTGAGGCCACACCAGAGAGGGACAATCCCCTCCCTTGCCCGACTGACGATGCTCCCAGGACAGGGTTGGCCTTCCTGGCTGCCAGAGCACAGCTCACTCATGTTCAACTTGCCATTGACCAGGATCCACAGATCCCTTTCCGTGGCACTGCTTTCCAGCATCTCATTCCCCAGTCTCTCTGTACACCCAGGGTTGCCCATCCCAGGTACAGAATCTGGCACATTCCCTTCACATGGTTGGTGATTGTCCAGCCCTCTAATTGGTCAGTGTCTCTCTGCAGGGCCTCTCTGCTTTGAGGGAGTTGACAGCTCCTCAGTTTTGTATCATTTGCAAACTTGCTTAGTATCCCTTCCAGTCCTGTGTCCAAGTCACTTATAAAGATGTTGAAGAACACAGGGCCTAAGATGAAGCCCTGTGGAATTCTTTTTGAAAAGGTCTTGCTGTATTCTCATAGGATATGAGATAGAATTTGAGTCAGTTGCAGAAAACTACATGCAAGCTGGAACACATGCAGGCAAGCACTGAGTACTGCTAGTGGGGGTACAGAGAGCCTAGCATGTGAAAGGAGAAAACATGCATGTCTGTGTGAAAGAGCAAAGATAATCATGTGTCCAGTCTGAGTATTTGCCAGGATATCTAGAATTAAGGCAGTGCTTAGTGGGATGCTTTGCAATTGCATTTGTGCATTTCCAAACCAATTATTGGATGTGTGAGGAAATAGGTTTCAATACAAAGGTAGATCTGTTATCTACAGATAAACTTGACTGTTACATTTTTCTTTTATTTTTGGGTATGAAAGAACTCATAAAGCATTAAAATCACAAGAGAATACAACCAAATCAGAGCCCCAAGACTTCCACCCAACTAACTCCAACATGGGAAACAACTTTGAAGAACATTCTGCAGAACTGCTTGGAAAGAAGAAAATTATCAAGACAGAGCCACAGAAAGCAACAGAAGACATAAGTAAAGGAATAGTCTGGTCAACTGCAGCTAACACTACTGACAAATCAAGAAGAATGAGGACAGACTACTGTTTCTGAGATCTTGTCATCAGGGACTTTGGTGAGAGTTGCTGCAGTTGCAAGCAAGGAACAGAAGCCAAAGTGTAGGAGTTATAGGAGGGAATCACAGAAGAGGGTCTCCAGACAGTAATTATAAACAGCGCCTTCAATGAGCTTAGGAATGAAGAGATAGGCAATGAGATATGATATGAAGAATCAAGTAGGGTCAAAGGTGCAATTTTTAAGAGGCAAATGCTTGCTTATATTGCAAGTGGAAAAGAGCCAGAGGACAGTGAGAGGTTAAGAAAGAGAATAAGGGAGGGAAGAAATAAGAGCAGAACATGGGGTCACTGGGGCAAGTGGAGGGGGTACAGATGGAAAGTAGACAACAAACGTCTGCTGCTCTGACAGTGGAGAAGAAAGGACAGAAGAAAGAGGATATGATATCTATTTTTGTTAGGAGAAAAAGCAAGATCCTATGTGAAGAAAAGCAGCAGAGCAAAAAGAGTTTGAGTAATAAATTACAGAGGCAACTGGGACTTAATTTGTGAATTCAATTAAGTTGGAGAATACAGCTAAATAGATATCAGGACTGAAAGAAAAAATATACCATAATGAAAAAGACTGTCCTGGTCTCAGAATATTCACCAGAGACAGTCCACAGTATGAGCACAGAAGCAAATATCTGGGAATTAACAAAGTGGAATCTCCAATGGAAGTGTTTAATTCTAAGTATATGCTTAAATCTTTGCTGAATCAAGGCCAGACATAGCATAACTACATCTCCGGCACACACACATAAAAAAGAAAACAGCCCATGAAGCCAGAGATTGAAAGGATTTGCAAGTGAACAAATTGATACAGCTGCTTTAGCAACACACAGGTATAAGCTGTTTTGCTCACTCAGGTTTGAGAAATCAAAATCTTTCCCTTTAAGAAAAAGTGATAAAAAGAAGTTTTCTACTTGCTTCACCTGGCAGTTTACCCAGTCTCTCGTCTTCCGCAGATTTCACTGAGTATCATTCAGTCTTCTACTAAACTGTGTCCTATGCATATAAAACAAAACCAAAAACCCCACAACTTTACTGTGTAATACTTTGCACAAAAATGCTGAACAGCCTCTTGGGATGGGGAGGGAGAAGGAAGAGGAAGAGAGTTTTCAATTTCTTCCAGTATGCCAAAACCAAATTTCAATGTTCCACAAACGGTATAGACAGTACAAGGTCCCCATGATCAAGTGCACTAGGAATGGTGATAATCACATCAGCCCAGTGACTGTGAAGGGAAGAATATAAAACCACAAACAGGGTAAATGAGCAAACATTTCTTAACCAAAGTGTGCTAAAAGGAAAATTAATCCAAGCAGAAACTGAACTCCATGTTGTAATCAGCCCTTTGTCAACTTATTTCAGCAGGAGTCCCTGAGCCAGATCCACAGCTGCTACCACAGCTGGAAGCATGAAGCCTCCTGAGAAGCCAGTTGCAGACTCAGATGCTGCTGTTTCCTGTTTATTATTATAGTGTAAGTTTGCATATAATTTACCATGTTCACTGCAGATGTATTTATTTTTATTGGATGTTTGTGCTAAAATGTACATATCTATAATTTGTTGAATTCGTAATATTAAGGTTGATCTATTCTGTCTCTTTGCAAAGAAAACCATTTGTTAAAAACAGGGAATCTTTACTGTAGGAAGAGAGTAAACCCAAAGAAGAGTAAAAAGAAAAAGGAGATTCTTCCAGAAACAGATTCTCCAAGCCAAGTCCAAAATGTGTAAATAAGGCCAGGATCCTTTTTCCTCAATTGATTTAAAAAACAACCAAAAAAAAACCCCAAAAAAACCCAAACACCCTTCCGCCCCGTCCCCCCCACCAAACAAAACAGAAATAATCTCTTTATGTATTTAGTACCCAGTTACAAGTAACATGTATCCTTTTCTCAGTGGATACTACAGAAAAAATATTTAATATTTTCAAATGCCAAAAAAACACTGTTAATTTGTGAATTATGTTCTAGAAAATAGTTACTTCTAAAAATATATAATCAAACTGTTACAGTGATGAAGAGCCACTTAAACATTTAAGTTTCAATAACTCTCTCAAGTTACCTATGGAGCTATCAGTAATATTCTAGCAAACACATCACATTGTTACCTCATAATTTCATACTGACTTTAATTTTCACATCTGATTAACGCTATCCTTTAAGAAAACATGGGGATGATTTTTACTTCCCACAGGGATCTCTCTTTTTTTTTTTTAACCAGCTCCTCTGGCTTGCTATTTATATTTTCGCTCAGCAGGTAGAAAAACAATAGGTAAACATTGGTATAAATTTATTCCTCAGGAAAACCTTCTCATAGTGCAATCTCCCAGAATTATAGAGTCAGTACAATGGCTCCAAGATCCTTTTCTTAACCTGTTCCTAGTACAGAGAAATTCACTAAGTTCCCACATCCCAGCAATCTGGCTTCTTAAACTTCTCCCGGGCACTGATTCCAGCTGGCTTAATACTGCTTAACCCTGTAGATTTGTTTACTCTTCACATACAAAAATGTATTTCTTCCAAGTCTATTAAATGCTCATCTACATTTTGCTGTTTCCATAACCCCAAATATATAGGTTCACTTACAATAACATGAAGGTTTCACACTAGTTTTACTATCCAGAAAAGTGATACTAGTATACATCACAATATTCTCAAAATAATTGTGACTATGCTAAACTACACAGTATAGTCTTTAAAATGGACAATCTAAAGCAATGTGAACAAAACATGTATTTGAGCCCTAAGTATTTCAGAGTAACAGAAAATATGAATTCTGAATTTCTGTCCATACTTTTAGGACACACACAGCCCCGAACTGTATGTATTTGAGCAAAACTGAGTTGTTGAGTTTATCTTATGGTATTTCTAATTACATCTAAAAGGTTCACTACTGTAAGGGCATCCAAATATCTCAACTTAATTTACTTAGGAAGGACCGTAATAAAAGAAGAAAAAAAGAACGTTGTTGAACTGAATTATAAAGATCCGATTATCTTGATAATCAGGATAATTATTTTAGATAATCAGGATGTGTCTTTATAAAAAAAACAAGTTTCACTATTAGTTTCTAAAAGCAATTGTTATAAGTAAATTAAAGTAAAAAGAATTTGTTCTTCCAAAACTTTTTCCAAAAGAAATCTAGATATCAGTAGCACAAGACAAAGATAAATAAAATCAGTTCTTTTAGTCTTGATTATATCTTGTTTAATGTGTATTAGCATCAAAGTCAACCAATAATTATCTCCTATAATCAACAAGGAATTACGTATATTGCAACATGTAAGCTTTCTTAGTGCATAATATAAAAGACGGTAATAGTAGTAGTAATAATAATAATAATAATAATAATAATACACAACATAGTTTGTTTGCTATCTATTTGTCATGGAAAAAGATATTGCTATATTTAAAGTATATCATGCAGTATTTGAATATTGCACAAACACAGACATAAGCCAAATAGTGATACATTTCAAAATGCTTTTATGTACTGTGAACTGCACCATACAAATCATCCTTAAAAGGCACAGGAGATAAACAAACGAATTACATAGAGCAGCTCAGAATTAATGTGTGATTGCATGTGCTTTATTTACAAAGCAGCAGCTTTGGAAGGAAATGCCTCTAGAGGTATTCCACAGCAATCATTTGCATCTGTTCTTTAACACTGAAACTCTAAACATTTGCATACACACGCACATTTGAACAAATAGCCTTAAAAGGACTATTCACATGAAAATATTTCAGGTCTGGGACACAAATACAGCTTTTAATTGCTGACCATGGAGAAGTGTTTTTCTAGTAGATGAAAAAAATCATAATATTTCAGGCTTATATCCCTGGTTCTTTTTTATTAGGAATAAGGCAGTCCTATATATTGGATGTTTCAGAGGGAGATAGTCTGATTTTATGTCCTGGTCAGAGGACCCAAAGCATCATTTTTGGAAAAGAGAGAAAAATACCAGTCCTCACTTCCTTTACTGTTCTATTGCACTAAATGCAATTCATTCCTGTGTCTTCTTAAATTCTGGAATACAGTAACTTAGAAGAATCTAGTTTAATGGTATACATTAACTTGAAAGAAACCAGCTTATTCAGAATTTTCTTAACATTTCCTTCATATGTACATTCATGATACACAAGTTAAAGGACAATCCAAGTGACTACCTCCAATTACCATTTCCCACCATTTTTTATCAGCCTTGGCTGTTAAAACTTACGTTTTAATCACTGAATAAGCTGTGATATTTTTAATAGTACCCAAATTATGCACTGCAAGGTGCAAATTTAAAACCAGCACTATTTTTTGCCACTTTACATGTAAAACACACATAGCAGTAATTAGCTGACCACAGTTCATAACTGATTTGGCTCAGTGTCTTCATGGAGTGTGTCCCAGATGTTATTGTAAAGTTTTTATGCATGTACTAAAAAAACTCCCAAACTAACCCAAAACCCCAAACAAAAACCAACAGAACCCCACCCTGTTATGATGCTAATAAATGGTCTAATTTCTAAGACCATATGCAACATTTCAATTCTTCACAAACATTTGAACTGATTTAGTAAACATTTAGAAAACTGGACTGTGCTACAGATTTTAAATGTGACAGCTGACAACATAAATTTTCTGGATGATGATGGAGTCAATGTTAGTGCAGCTGTAGTAACAGTAAGACATACAAAAGCTTAAAGTTTAGTTCCAACTGTTTGAGTGCATTTTTCATAAGATTCAAGGATTGCAAATGATTTATGCTCACTACATAAATTGTAAACTGCCAGTAAAAATAGGAAATACAATTTGAACCCCTTAAAATTATTTTTGGAAGTATTTTACAACTGCTCAAATAAGGAGTTAGGGCAAGGCACTAAATTATCCATTTCCTGCAAATAAATAACACTTTAAACAACAATAGCGCCTTAGAAAGGAAACAATCTCTGTATTGAAATTAAATACAGATAATGCATATTATTATTACTTTAGTAATTCTAGCAAAATATTTAGCCTACAAAATTTATATTAGAATTTAAAATGTGTAGTTGTAGGACTTTGCTTGAGGATGGGCTGCAGGTATTGGCTATGGTTCTTTAAATCAGCCAATGTCTAAAAGGGTGATTAAAAGATAAGTCCAGAGAGTAAAAATCTTTCTCTGTAGTAGTTATAGTCAACAGCTTCATTTTGTGACACCTTGCAGCACAAAGCCTATTAATATATTTCTTTTATCCCTTGTAATTTACACAAATTACAAGATCCTAATCCTTTGCCTACGCAGAGGTAGGATGGGACTAACTTGTTTTTACTCCTGATATCAGAGATAATCATCCACAGTCTAGCCTTAGACAGGCCACCTACAGAATGACCAACACTGGAGGGACCTAAACTCCTCTGCAGCCAAAAGGATGGATCATCCAGAGAGTGCTTCATCTTCTCCTATGGCAGGTACTTTAAAAAAGCACATAGAGTAAACCACAGCAGAAGGTTGCCTAATCCCCTCTAGTAACTACTAGAAAATTTAGGATGACAAGCTCAGGCTTGTTGTGTGGTTATGCTCAGATGTGCCTCATGTTACAGTAATAGTGAAAAAAAATACATAATTATTGTCAATAAATAATAGCCACACAACAAAACACCTGAAACTAACCTTCTTCAATTGAGTAACAACCAATCAAACTGAGCACCTATTCAAAATACTGAATATTAAAAAACTTGCCAAAAACCATTGACTGTCTCAGCATTTAAAAAAAATTGCATGGAATCAGGATACCAAAATGACATTTATTGTATCTGTCACTAAAAGTAGCTTCTTTAGCAACAGCTAAATATGGGATCATAAATCACATATTTTAATAGCTAATTCTTTTCTGATTATTTCCAGAAAAAAAAAAAAATCATTTGGATTGCACTGAATACTTCTGTGAAATCTCAGTTTATGTTTTACTTTCAGATTATATACATTTTTTTTTTCATTGAGGAAGAGAAACCCGGTGTTTTACCCTTACTAAATAAAATGAAACACTCCAGAAGTCTTCCAAATGTACTGCAGTATTTGGGAACAAATGAACTACTTTCTCTCAAGTACTAGTGAACTCCCTATAGTAGATCAGGCTTTTCTACCAGAGAAAATCATAGTTTAGTTTTCTAGAATTAAGTCTGAAGTGTCAGACTGCTTCCACAACCTCCCCCGCTTCACAAGCATCTGAAATGTTGTAAACAAATTTCCTTACTTCCTGGACTTGGCATTCAAAACTGATGCTTCTTCCTTCAGAGTGTTTTTTTCATTTTTTAATTAAAAGTTTCAAGTCCACCTTCTAGACCTTTTTTTCAACTGCTGGTAGATCTACTATTAAAAAAAGAAGTCCTTGTGGATCCTATATTTCCATATTCAGGCTTCTGCTATTTTTTTCTGGTCTTCAGAATTCTATTAAAGAAAATACACTGGAGCTTTAAAAAAAATAGTGAAATATATGGACAAAAAACAATGGCTTTTGATTATTATTTCTGAGCAATAATTCTGTCTCAATGCTTCCCATAGACTCTCGTAACTCTACAACCCATGAGGACTGCACCTGAATGAGTATAAACAGGGAGGGACACGAATCAAAGTATCACAATACTTTGCAATTATTCTCTTTAAAACATATTTGCCTAGAACCTGATCCATAGTACTATTTTATTTCTCATTAATTACTATTTTGATTCCTTAAAATCTTCCCAGGATGGATTTTTTAAAAGTGCAATTAAAATCCAAATGTATGGGGTTAGCCAGTTCTCTTTTACCTTCTAACTTACAGCATTCAAAACCTTCTTTCCAGTATTTTCATATACTGAAATCCATGTTCAGTGGATACTGAGATTTATTGCCTCAGAAAAGGTTTTTTGTTATGAAATAAGGCTCCATATTCTGAACTTTAGATTCTCAGCAGATATTTAGCAGATTGGCTACTTTATTATTGAGTTATATTAGATGATCCCTGAATAAATACCAGCAGTTCTCTCTTAAACTTTTTGATTTGTCGAAGTATAACATTAGTCCATCTTCTTATCTCTTGTGCCTCACCTCTTTTTTTACTGGATAAATTAATTCTCAAACTAATATACTGTGATGAAGATACATGTAACATTCACATAAATGCAGTTCCTCTTCAATATACATAGCCTCTCTATTTGGATCCTTTACTTCATTACAACCCCGCTGATGCCAAGATGATTTTTTGCCTTTTTTTTAATACACATTTTTATAACTTTTATGTATCCTCAGTATTCTTAGCATGCATACTTGTAATTCCTTACATCTGATAACTTGGCATAGTCCTTAGCATATTCTGTTAGGCCAGGAGACCAAACATCCTACATTCCTTGTAGTAGGAAGCTGGAAAGCCCAACACTATCTTGAGAAACCAAGGTCCTCTCTAGAACATATCCTGTAAACTGGAGATTTGGCCCGTCCAGGGGGGAATTCCATGGATGCAGAAATATCATGCCATTCATCCAGTCCTCCCATTGGGGCATCCTTGTTAGTTATGCTCATTTGTAAGGTCTATAAATTGTACACATGATCTATTTTGTGTGTGTGTTGTGGCACATTCCACCTTGGTGAAACAGTGCAAAACCCTAAGGATCCTTATTAAAATACCGAGGTAAAAACCCTTATGTGATGGCTCTCATTTTTTTAAGACCAGGAAAAGGCATCACCACACATGGAATTATTCTGTTAATGCCTACTTAATTCTGAATGATTCACTTTTCCTAGACCTTTAAGCCTAAGGAAGAAAGCTATAGCTAAAGTGCACTTACATGACTTTCATTCACAACTTTGAATCTGCTCACTTTGTATCATATCTGATATTAGGCAGTTCTCTGTAGGTGTTCTGTAACATACTGCACCTGGCACAACAGACTCAACAAAATTTTCCTGCATGTACTGTATGAAGTTCATCTTATGTTTGCATATTGCACTGAAATTAGAGATAACTGGATACATGAAGTAAGTACTTTGAAAATATAATCTGATTGTATTTTCCCTGAGTTCAATTATCTCCTTTCTCTTCATCTCTGTACTGCTCTGTTTGTTTTACCACCTGGTTCTTGATATTCCTCCCTTTTATCTCTTTGCTTTGTTTTTGTTCTCTACTTTTTTTTCTGTGCTGCTCTACCATTTTACCATTTTCTGCCTCCTGCTTCTTTCTCTCTCTTTTTTGTTTATTTTTTTTTTTCTTTTTCTGTGTGAAGAAAAATAAAAGCCACATGGTTTGTCAGATAGTAGACAACAAATGTTTGGGAATGTTGCAGAATCCTGTCATGGGAACAGTTTACTTCCATCACATCAGTGTATCAATGCCAGAACAATTGCTTCTGATATGTTACAAATGCAACAGACATAATCTGTGGAGGGTGGGGGGAAGCATCAGGCTGCCACTTTTTTAAACATGTGAAAACTAGTGCACAGAAGACAAGCTAACATTTTAAGCAGAAAATCAGTCTACAGTACACCACAGGGGCTTCTTCATCACCTACAAGTCACAATTAAGGGACAAGTTGCCAAGTCTCTTTTTTGACATCTTCCATAACTATCCAAAAACTTCTACAAAACATAGGCTTTGAGGATTTCCTGGATAGTTGGTTGCCTATTTTGTACCATTTAGTTGAATTTTATTAGTTAAATGCAGGAATATGAAATAGAAAATATCTCCTGACATGCCCAGACATCTGAAAAAAACAGAAAACAGAAGTTTGATGTAAAAATGTTCACAAGTGGATAAGGTTTGTTGCTATACACTTGCTGTTTTGTCTGAATTGATTGACTATTCCTTTAACCACACCTGTCCAGGACCTAAAGTTCAGGCATCTGTGAGTTTAATCCTACTGAAGAACTCTAGTTATGTTCTCAGCTCAGAATTTAGTTTTAGAAAAAATGTGACAAACAATGGTTGCAGAGAGCTTTTAAATAACAGACCTCTTATATGACAAGTTGCTCAGGGAGGCAAATCATGACTCTACTGGCAGATCAGCAACTGGAAAAAGTATTTAAACACTGGTACAAGTTACTATTTCCTAATGCAGTGAACTTCCTTACTTCTCTATTGTGATTTTCCTCCCGAAATATATCCAGGCTAAGGAAAGAGAACCTGAGCATTTATGACCTATCCTTGGTTGGCTCTGAGCTGTGTGTGAAAATCATAGAAGCACAGTATGGTTTGGATTGAAAGAGACCTTAAAGATCATCTAGTTCCAACATCTCTGAAATGGGCAGAGACACCTCCTTCCAACAGATCAGGCTGCTCAGAGCTCCATCCAACCTGGCCTTGAACAACACCTCCAGGGAAGGAGCATCCACAACTTCTCTGGTCAATCTGTGCAAGTGCCTCACCACCCTCACAGTAAAGTACGTCTTCCTAGTAGCTAATTGAAGCAAAGTCTTTCATCTTGAAGTTTTGCCCTATCATTATAGTTTCTGATGAAGAGTACCTGTCTTCCCTGCAGCCCCCTTCAGATACTGGAAAGTTGCTGTGAGGTCTCCACAAAACCTTCTCTTCTCCAGGCTGAAGAGTCAAATTTCTCAGCCTGACCTTATAAGTGCCATGCTCCAGTCTCTCTGCTGGACTTGCACCAACAGCTCCATCTTGTCCTTCTTATGCTGGGGAACCACGACTCTATGCAGCACTCTAGGTGGCATCTCATCAGAGTAGAGTAGAGTAGAGGGGCAGACTGTCCTCACTCGCCCTGCTGGCCATGCTGATTTTGATGCAGCCCAGGACATGATTGGCCTTCAGAGCTGTGAGCACACTCTGCTGGCTCAGGTTGAGTTTTTTGCCAAACATCATCCACAAATCCTTGGGTTGGACAAGATGATCTCCAGAGTTCTCTCTCAATCTAAACCGTACTGCTGTGCTGTGATCCTCTGGGGCAGAGGTATAACTAGAAGTCACATTTCCCTTTCTTAAGGCAAATGCCCAAACAACCACACACTGCTGTGAAAAAAAGGGTGCAGTAGCATTACCTCATCACTATTTCTGGAGTAACGAGAGAAACCAGTATTTATTCCCTGACTGATTTTCAAGTACTTAGTCTCTGAGGTATCTGCCTCTACCTATTTTCAAGTCCAGGTATTTTCTGAGCATGATGTAGTTTACATTATTAGTAATCCTCACGGAATCTCACTGCTGAGTTTCTCCTTGAATCTATGTGAGCCCTTCTGCATTCAAAAACCTTCACAAATAATCTTACATAAGTAATTCTTACCTGTGAGGGAAAAGAAAATGGAAATAAAAATCAATACTGTTTAAAAGTACAATTCAGGATAATTCTATGTTAAAAAAGAAATGCTGGACAATTTCAGAGTTTCATGCATGAGAAACAAAAATTTCACTGCCTAGGTTTTCAGGATAACTTATATACAGAATAAGTTTTTTCTTCAGAGTAAATTTGTTTTCTCACTTTTATACCTTGATGCCACAATGTATGAAATGATATATTATGAAGTCTACAATAAAATAAAAATTTGTAGGGCATTTTTTTAAGGTGCCCGCATTATGAATTCTACACAAAAGCACAAAAGAAATTTTATGCTGTCATCTGGGATAGTAAAAATTAATTTGTATAATAAAATCTCATAAACACAGCTTTCATTTTTAAATTTCCACAGGAAGTCACCATCAGTAGCTAAAAATTCAAAAATAACTAAATAAATTCAATCTTAAAAATAAAAATCACAGTAATGACTATTATTACAATTCATCTACAGTATAAAAATGTGGTAATGAAATGTTCTACTGGTACCAAACGGCTCCTGTAATAATGACTCCAGTAACTCTGTATTACTTTAGAATCTTTATATTTACCCACGCACTGGGATATTCATATTCCTTGCAGATTTGGTGACTTCTTCAAACCTTTCTATGCTTTCTTCAATTGAACAATTAATATTCATTTTGCTGAAAGATTCAGATGCTGCGCCAAATACTGAGACTTCTGTAGCTCCTGCTGCAATCTAAAAGCACATTTCAAGAAAACAGTCATAACACTATACTGAATATTAGGCATGTAATTCTGTACAACAAATGATTAGGCATTTAATTCTGTACAACATTCTAAAATTTTAAAGTACATTAAGTACTTTAGCACATTAGTATCCATATCTAAAATCTAACTTTAATTCCATTTTTTAAGCTATAGCATAGAGACAGATTGAATCAAATTTTGAGATCATTCACTATAGTGTATTTTCTGCTTCTTCTTAGCAATTAGTTAAACATGTTATTAAACTGATGAATGATAAAGGTAATAAGATGTAAGAAATCACATGAAACAACTATACAAATGATTGATACCTATATTCATATTTTCAGAAAAGGAAAACATCACACAACAACTCTCCCACTGTCTGTTCCTCCTGAATACCAAGAAGTCATTCTCAGGCTTGGGAAAGCTCTCTGTGTGCATATGCCTAGAGTAGCAACAATAACCAACTGTGACTTCCTTGTTAGAGCCCACTATAGGATCAAGGACACCATTGGCCTTGCTGTCACAGTCACTAAGGATAATATGGAAAATGTGTACCTGAGAGTCTGCTGGGAGAAATCTCAGAGCAAACACCAGTCTAGAAAATGTGTAAATGTGGTGACCTCACTGAAGAGGCAATTAGCCTGAGCTTGTATTCAGTACCTCAGTAAATCAACTAACATGAGGCAAACTAAAAGGCTGAAAGTCAACTGATACGAGAAGAAAATATTTAAGCTTAGGAGAATAGTTAACTAACTCTCATTCTCCAGTCAGAATAATACTCTTGTTCAATGAAAAAGTATGGAGCTTTTGCATTTACTCTCCGCCTCTGCAGGATAATGTCTAAAATTCAGCAGCCTGACTGGGACAAATATTCTTTCAGACAGAGAGAAAAAACATCAGCAAAGAAGAATGCAGGAATAATCTACAACTATTGTTTCATTATTTTTCCTTCATTATATCACTAAATACAGTATAGAGATAAAGCACAATTAATTAAACTCATACAAGCTACCACTGAGACAAAGTTGTAGCATTATAATCTGACTGTTGATATTTAAGTCAGCTATGCACAGGATTATGTTTTAACAGATATTTCAGTATAGGAACTGTGATGGACTAGACTACAAATGTCCACTCAGCAGTATGCTTTCCAAATACAGCATGTCCTACATCAGGACAAAAGCAGAAGCATTAAAAATTTTCAAAACACAAAAAAAAGTATAAAGATTTTACTAAAAATATATATATTTTAACATGACTGAACTGCTCCATTTTCACACTTTTACACACTTCAAGTCTATAATTTTGACTATTTTGGAAGAACTGCAACAATTTAAACTTTCAAACCCAACCAAAATGAAATCCAGAATTGCGATAAAGCTTCTTCACTTAAACGAGTCTTTTCTCATCCTTCTTCAGTATATTCCACCAAGACACTCTTCAGAAACTTTTCTAGGGCCAACAACTTGAAGAGAAAGAATGGTCTTGCCCTTTATATACAAGCATCATTTAAAGGAACTCACAAAGTTCCTGGTCAATGTCTCCACTAAAATATGTGCTTAATATCACTCTGTGAATTTCCCGATTTTTCATAAAGAAAATTGAGAGTTTTCAGTGAAAGAAACTATAGCTTACTTCTAACATTAAAAAGCTAATTTCTAGTACTGAACTGAAAGTGTCTGAAACATAAAAGAGGTAAATGTGGACAACTCCTATGAAGGCACTTACAGCAGAATGAAAACCTTGAAGATTAGGTGTGAGAACGGGATATTGGACTCCAGGATGCCGCTCAATGCCCCTCATTACTTCTTCATGATCTGCCATCTAAAAGATAAAAATAATTTGCATTGATCAGCAGTTATTTTCTGATTTTGTATAGCTAAATAGAAATTGGCTTAGACTGTGGTTTTGCCTATATTACTTTTACATTTCATACCAAAGGTCTAACAACAAGGGGGTTAAACTGATTTTATAAATATACTTTTTTAAAATTTCTTAACTTTTGACTACTTTTGTTGTAATATTTTTAAATCTATGTGAATATAGACCTGGGGCTATGACTTCTATAGTGTTCCTTTGTGTGTATCTGAAAAAATATAACTTGCATCATAACTGACAGACTTATGATCATGTTGTTCATTAAGTGTTACAGCAACTTTGACTTTGCTTCACTGGACCTAACAGGTGGATTTAACAGAATAACTGAGATTTAAAAAACATAGGAATCTTGAAAACTTCAGCACACTGAAAAATGCAACTTCACAACGTTAAGCATAACTGCACTTGAATTAGTCAATACTGTAATCACAACATTTGAGGACTAAACACATCTATTCTTAAAACCACAGAAAAATCCAGTTGTCCATAATGCAATGTTTTAATATATTCAGAATTTTCTTTCTAAAGAAGAAAATACTTCCTTATTAAAGTAAAGGTCAGAGTACTTGGTTTTTCTTAGTCTTCCATCACAAAAGAAAATCTGCCTTTTTAAGATACTCTTACATTTTTCTCATAAATTCAAGATTAAATATACTAATGAAGATGAATTCCCTTTATTAAATGAACACTTATTCATTTAATAAAGAGCAGATTCTTTAGATAAGCACATTTTTTAAAAAGACATGGGTTGAAAAATATTTTTCAATGGTGTGCACACCTGAAAACAATACAATTAATAAAATATCTTCATCTTATTTAATATCTTAAAGATTCTGAATTTTGAAAAAGAATAGTACATTTTAAATGCTTTTTAAATGAGCTCTCATAAAAGCAAATCTCTCAAGCAAATACTATTAAGTTAGATTTCTGCTTCTTTCCACACTGGTGAGTAGTATTTTGAGAAGTATCATGTGAAAAGATATATGAACTATAGAGTTTTCATTACTCCTTACCTTATTGATAGCTATGCAGTACCACAATTCTAAATATCTAGATTAAATTGCACCACATTATTAACTAAGAATACTACTTGTAACCTGAAACCTTCCTGTCACCGGCTTCCTTCTATGAAAATGAATGGATTAAAAATATCAGAAAAATTCAGGTATTCCTCTTCAAATATAAGCCCAACATTTATCATTTAGGAAGTGGATATATGGTGTTTTATAGCCAGGCACAACTCGCTTCTCATCATGAAATAAGTGATAGCACAAAACATTTTGTATTTGCTACTATGTGAACTAAATTGGTCTGATAACTTCACAAAAACCCCTCTGTTAACACCTTAGTTTTTTAAGAACATTTTTTCTTTCCTCAATTTAATATAAGTAGTAGTTACCTTTCTCAGAACAAAGAAGAATGTCTGAAACCAAATGATAAATTGAATAGCAAATTCTGGAACTAAAATTACTCTCCAGAACTACAGCCTGTCTCAAAATATACTGGAAAACCAAAATGACACTTTTTCAACCAGTATAAACCTGTCAGATCCAAATAATATTATATGTATTAAATCTATCTAATTGCTATTTTTCCTGTAAGTAAAATTCCATCTTTGCACATATTGCATAAGACTTTAAATTGTAATAAAATATTTCTTTTCCCAATTTCTTTAAAAATAAGCTTCCTAATAGTAGATATTTATAATTTTTGGCTGTTTATGTTATAGGTGTGGGATCCTGTTTTATATGGCACCTTGCTACCGTGGAACTTTTTCTTTTAGATTTTTCAGTAAAAAAAATCTTTGCCAAAAACAACAGTGGATGAGAAACCATAAAAAATTTAAAATACTAAAAACAGAAATAAGTGAATGAGTGATCTAAACATAACTGTAAATTCTATTCCTATGACCTATGGAAAAAAGAAAGAGCAAAGAAAAGACAAAGTCAAGACTGCACTCTCTGTCAAAGCAACACAATCTTATCTTTTAAATAAAAAAAATTTAAACACTAATTAAGCTGTTAAAACAAAGTATTCAGACATGAATTTGAGATAAGAAGGGATTGCTCATTGTTTTTTCTTAACTGACAAACCTGTGCTTAATTTGGTACTTGTAATGGCTCACAGGAAGAGGAAACAATTAAACAAAAAAAGAAAGAAATATACCTTTTCTTTAGAGTTTTTCTTCTAACATTTAAAAAACTACATTATTCTCTGTTGCAGTAACTGACCAAGTGTGATGGCAGTTAGAAAAACTTAACCTATTCCCTTTTAGCAGAAAAGATATGATTGCCCATTGACACCAAAGAAATTGTGCATTGCCACTCTTCTCTTCACCTTTCCTATTATCCTTCTTCTAGACCCTTCCCTGGTGACGCTGAAAACACTGAAATAAAGCAAAGGAGTCCCTCAAGAGTGTTGTACAATTTGCTTTGCTAACTGATGAATAAGCATGGCTGTACTATGTTTGTCTCAGAGAAAAGCCTAGAATACAGTCCAGGCCAAGCGTGTATTCTCAGTTTAAAATGGACAAACTTTATCTACATTTTGTCAGATGTCCAACATGCGATATTGTTAAAATTTAAGTACTTTCTCAAATTAACTTACTGTTTTAATTTGTAAATAATTTGTATGTTCTTTGTCAAATATAATTTTCAGTGTTAAATCTCAAATGGAAATGTGGTAGTCTAATGCCAATGCAGTTTTGCTGCCAGTTCCAGAAAGGCTAGGTTTCTGCTGAATTCAACCAAATGTAAAAATTAATTTTGGAAAAAATAATAAGCAAATTATTATGATTCATCAAAATTTAAGTGTAGTTGCTGATGGAGTGTTAGAACTCCAAAATAAGTAATGTGCCTACTATAACATATACAGAAGGCCCAAATTTATATACAGAAGGCCCAAATTTAGATCTTCCAAACACATTTTCAAATGTGGAAAATTACATTTCATTTAGAGAAAAAAGAAAATAATGTATACTAATTTTCTTTTTTACATCAATGACTACTAGTTTTAGAAGAGTAGAAAAGAAGTAGGAACATTAAATTATATTAATGATGTGTTGCTGTCCCAAATCTTTATTTACAACTGAATGTTACATAAATAAATGGAATGGCATTTAAATTGAAATAGCTCTGAATGGAGCTGATTTTACATACCTGAGGCACCCATTTGGATGAAACAAAACTGGTAACTTCTATTGCAGGCAGGCCTGTTTTGGAAAGCTGGTTGATTAACTCAATTTTTATATCAGTTGGAACTATCACCTATAGACATAGAGACATATTTTAGCAAAGTATTTCATTCATAAGAAGCTTTTGTAAGTGAAATGTTCCCTGTACATAATCAATACTTTTTTGAAAATAATGAACTACACTTAAGACATTTTACCATAACTCTACTGTCTCCTGACAGTAGGAAGTGTAAAGAAGGTATAAAGAATGCACTAGACAGTATATCTGATCTTAGTTAATTTTCTGTCCATCACAAAAGGAAGCACTTCTGTGTAACTGGTTATAGATCTGGCCTCATTACTTGTTATTAACCAAATATGAAACTAGCAAGAATTGACAAAGGAAATACTAACAGTGCAACCAGCAAAAAATGGGAGGAAAAAAGCTCCACAGCTGAGGCAGAGTAACTCTCTTCTGCTAACACCGCTAACATCTCTTGTATCAGTAACAATGCTGTATGTGAGCTTATCCTCCTGTTTGTGGAAATAGCTGACTGTTTCTATACATGCACCCTTATAACCTCTTTCAATTTTCTTCCTTGCTTCCCTACCACCCTTCAAGCAAATAATGCTATCGAAAGAGTAATATTTTTTCCCATCTCTCTTTAGCAGAAAGCACGATAAAAGCTATTCTACTATTCCTTCTATATGAACACTGGAAGCAGAAACACAAGTTACAAAGATAGCCAGTGTTTCAGTGTTTGCCAATTATGTCACGACAGAATGTTATTGATTGACAAGACAAATCCCAGTAAAAAGAAATGTTGAGTAACAGACAGGCTAGTTAGACAAGTATAGAAAGAAATTAAATGATCTACAAGCTGGGTAAATAGGAATACACTTTCATTCTAATATAAAGGAAAGTTATCAATATGAAAATAGATATATTTAATAGTACAAAATGAAAGAAATATCATTAGCAGGATGTACATATTCTACACAATGAAAATAACACTAACATCCATGTCAAAGCACACCCAAAAACCAAAAGAGAAAAGTTACCTTTTCATTTTGTAATCCATCCCTTGGCCCAACTTCTACAATCTTTATGTACTCAGGCAGTCCAGATGCTTGAGGTTCCTGAAATAAAAATCAATACTGAAAAATAAAACAATTAAGGTCACCAAGGTACAGCTGGTACTTGTCCTTTCATATGATTCTGGGTATAAAGTCATATTGTCAACATTAAGTTTGCTCAGCACATTTAAAAATCTGTGAGAACATGTTCCACACCTTGACCTAAGGAATAAAAGTTAAAAACAGAAGTTAGTGAATGTTCCACTGCTCCTTTGTGGTCACAAAAGTTTATTAAAAGTGTATATAGAACATAAATGAACATTGAGTTTTACAGTAAGAAGTATTTCCATTTCAAAAATCTTTCCAATGAACAATCCACTCCTCCAAACTTATAACTAGCTGAATGTTCTCAATTTCACTTAACAGGTACTTCTCTGTAAACGCTTGCAAGACGTGGCTATAAATGTGAAAATAACATAGAAGTCAAGAAATGTTAAAGAGATTATTAATGAAAAATGAAAGTTATTTCTCTGACTGAAGAATAAGGTTTCAAAAAAGGATTTAAATGAGAACAAGGAAAGCCTCCAGTAGACAGGAAGAAGAATTTTTCAGGTGTAAAAGCAGCTATGGAAAGACAGGAGGCTGACAGGACAGGAGGGAAGGAAGGCAGCAGTAAGGTCAAAGGGCAAAGGAGAACATGGGGAACTGGAGGAGTAGGAAGGAAAAATGAGAACAGGAGAGCAGGTGAAGGGAAATGAAACTTCCCTTTTTCTTATTTAGCTGCTCTGTGATTGAATCAAGTTGACGGGTGTGGAAGTTAATGTAAACTGGGCCTATAATCCTGAAACAGTTCAGAGCAGTTGGCTGGATTGAACCCCAAAAGCTGTGTGCCCTTAAAAACACACCCCGTGGCTAATTTTGGGGCACTCTGTCCGTACTCAGGAGTGGACAGGAGAGACACAAGCAGCCTTGCCAGGAGCTCTGGAAATACCCTATCTTCTGTATTGCATTTGCTGATCCAGTTCTCCATTCTAGTGTTGAAAGCCTGAGCTGGGATTAGCACAAACTACCTGCAGGACAGCTGCTCCACTGAATCCATCACCTCTCCCAGGAGTTTAACACCACTGGAAAGGTGAGACTGTCAGCACAGGGGGACAGCTCCTGCCCGTGGGAGTAACAGGTCCCCCAGACTGGAGACACTAAATACAGCCACTGATCTCACAACATCCACAACCAAAGGAAAACGCCATATTCTATTCCTCCCTGACTAGTATCATCAGGGTTGCTTCAACCAAATGACTGCTAATTTCTCCTCTGTAATGGAAAATGAGCATGCCTATGAACACCTTTGGTTTCTCCCTGCATTCTGGGTGCCTGTGGGCAGTTCTCTGCAGGACTTGCCAAAATACAATAAATATATTTCAGACCATTTATTGTATATTTATCTGAGCCCGGTAAAAAGAATGGGAAACAGCTGTATAGCATCTATTTGATCACATGGAACATCTGGTAAGTTGAAACTCTGTCAGGGCCTGCTAAGCCCACACTCACTGACAGTATAAACCTACTTAAATGTGAAGGTAAAACCTTCACATCTGCTGCATATTGTTCCTCTTAAGTTATTTTCACAAATATGGCACTGCTTCAGCACTACAGGCATAAATCTGGGTTATTTCATGATTATCAGATCCTTCTTGTTGCAAGACAAATGCCACAGCTGTGTTATGAGTGAAGCTGTGACTGGAAAATAAAAGGAGAGCTAAAACAGATTATGTGAACCAAGGCATTATTTAGAGCATGAAAAATGTCCATAAAACTTTGGGAGCAAAAGTGTTCATTTTCTAGGCCAAAGCTTGTAAATCCTATTTAGTGCCTACTGTGGCAAAATTTTGTGGAAATCAAGAGCTGTCTTGTCTTTTCAGAACAGTTCACACAGCCACATCAGGTATGTCCATAGCCCTTGGAGTTCACAGGGGCCAAAAGTTGGGAAGGGATATTGCAGAAAGGCATTCAAGTATTGGTTTTTGTTTTCTGTCTGTGATATTAGATATACAATCTCTTTGAACCATAGTCCAGGCCTCTCAGCCCCTGATTTTCTCTATAGCCTTCCTGTTCACTAGTCAGTCTCAACTTGAATTTACTGTTCACGGACTGAGAACAACACTGAGAATCACATAGGGTATTACTCCCACATACTGGAAACTCAAGGCAGTACTATAGACAAATCTGTACACTCTTCAAGCTGATGAACTAACAGCTTAGAGTAAACTTCTTGGCTGTGAGTCCTGAACAGTCTTGCTTTCCATTGTATTTCATCTAATTTTATTTATGGTACATTGATTGCTCCTATCTTCAATGTCACTCAGCTCCTCCTGCGTGGCATCCAATGTTGTACTGAAAATGTCTCCTGTCCCTCCGTTATCAGCAAATATTACCACCTTGATACTTTCTTGTGAAAACTTTGGGACTAAAATCATTACCTTGTTTTAGTACAAACATATATTATCTCAAAAAAATTAGGTTAGTGCTATAAAAGAAAGATGCTTTAAAAAACATGGAAGAACTCCACCAGCAATGTCTTTCTAGTCTAATAAATCTGCTTTGAACTATTTCCTCCTCAGATAGTTTCTTGTTCATCTCACAAACTCTGTTCTGATCATCCTTCTCCCCAGCATAACTAGTAATTTCTCTTGTGCTGAATTGCTGAAGCTCAGATAACAAGCAGAATACAGGCAGAATACTTAGGTTCAGATCCCTGTATACAATTTATATATTTTACAATCCATTGCTGCTGGTTAGAACTCAGAAACAAACTGGAGACTATCAGAGTATGTCTACCATCTTCTGCTAAAGTGACTCTAGCATTTTTCTATGCTGTGACCCAAGCTGAATACAAGGAGTAAAAGAATCTCACCTGTCCTGTGAATGAATACCCAACTAGCTGTTGGGACATTCTACCAAGAGAGAAACACATACTTGACAAAGCTGTTGGGAAGAAAAAGGAGACCCCACTTTCTAGGAAGTTTTCTGATCAGAGTGCCACACTTGCAGAATAACTCAACATTACTTAAATAACATCTGAAGAAATCACCCGAGCCACGGGCCACATTCTGTGCCAGGCTCAATGCCATCTGCACTCACTAATCAAGCTTCAAATGCACAGAACACACTGAAGGCTGTAAGAACTTAGGCAGATTTTAAACACTTCTTTGTTTACTACCTGGCATCAGACCTCAACCTTGGGCTTGGGTTTCATGAACTGAAGGACTCATTCCCCCAAATTCTAACTGGAGCATTTCAAATGTACACTACACCCTTGCATAAAAGGAATGATTTTCTGAACCAACAAGCCTAACTTAGAGAATTTCAACACCTTTAAGTATGGCATTAAATGCCCTACAGATAATAATTAGAAAACAGAAATAAATAAAGGAAAAGTAATTTCTGTATTTTAAATGAATGAGAAATGGTGAACTTTGCAGAAATACAAAAGTACCAATTTTAGTACCACTAAACATGTCAGGTATACAATTTTGTTACAGAAAAAATATTTACTAAATTGAACTATAAGAACTATTTTTATGTAACAATATATGAAAAGTAGCAATGGCAAATACTTAGGGGCAACCTCTTATTGAATAATACAGGGTCTCAGTTAAAAAGTAATGATTATGTTTTAAATATCAAAAAGGAAATAGCTGACATAAAAGACTAAAAGCCTGGAAATTTTTTTCCATGTATCAAACCTTGCCAAGGCAGCACAAAAAGCATATAAAACCACAAAAAAANAAATTGCCTCCCTCCAAACAGAATGCAGCCAAAGAATATTTTTTAAAAAAATAGAAAAAGGAAAACCAAACCACTTAGCTTCAGACATTGAATGCCAAATTTCTGTATGGAAACATTTCTTCTCAACTATAAATAGCTGCAAATTTAGGTTCATTACAGAAAACCCTAGTAACTTTTAATTAAAGCAGTATAATCTCCCTAATGTAACAATAAATGTAAACAAATAAAATAAACACACTTTTTAAGCTCTGTCACTACTTCTACTAAAGGTGCTGAGGTTCTTTCTGCCTTCTGATTTTTATTCCATGAAGGTCATTCATAAGGGCGAAACAGCAATGGCAAATATTACCCAGAGCTTCTCAAAGGTAATTGAAAAATACAAAAGTAAGAGAGAAGGATCTGGAGGTTCAGGTCTTTTCAATCCTAACCAAGCAAGATAAAGTTCTGCTTTCCTTTTCCACAAGGTGGTGTTCTGGCACAGAGGACAACTGAACAAAGGTAGGTCCATCTTGTACGAAGAAGAATTACTCAGGAAAGCAGTTTTCAACAAGAATCAGCAGGGAGGTGGCATCAAACTCCGTAATGTATATCTGCAGTGACATGGAAAAATGCCCAAAAACTGGGAGAAGTCTCTAAGTTAAATAATATAATTGCTGGAAGGAGAACAAAGAAAATTGGTCAATCTTCTGAATACATAGATGTCTCTAAACTTTACAAGACATAGAGGAAATAAACAGGAAGAAATTAAAATCCCTGTTCACATAGTTCACACTACTAGAAGGAACATATTACACATATTATTTTCCAGCTTAACTAGAGAAAAAATGAAGATTCAAAAAACAGTCAGATGCACCTGAGGAATATCCCTCAGTAAAGATAAACTGAGTATTCGTTCTAGAACTTCTGCTGTATGCTGCTGACATGACCACTGGGAGAAGAGTAGCCATGAACGGACCATGACTAGCAAGAACCCTCAACTCCTGAGAATCTTTCATCAAATGAAGTTTTCTTATGATACCACTTCATATATATGACCTGAATGTTAACACAGATATACCCCAAGCAAAGTAGTTACAGCAGAGTACAAAATTCTACTACCATACCAGATGCACTTCAATAAAAGCAATACATAAGATAACACTTAGCACTCTCTGTATTGTTTCTGATGCTGTCTGACTAAGTAAAAAAAATGAATAGGCAAAACTGATCCTGGGCTATAAACTAGGATGTCACAGATAAAACAGTAGCCTGGCACTTAATGAACAGAAATACTGGGACTTCCTACTTCAAAAAATAATTCAATCAACAGAGATTGTCCATGGGAGGATGAAATATAAAATGTAAGTAAATCATTACAGAATAAAATTAGTTAAGAGCAGAGTTAACTTATCTGGAATAACCCAAATAATTGTTGAGGTCAGAAGGCTTGTCTGAGCTCATGAAAGAGTAGTGATTTACATATATCAGGAGATTGTCTGAACTGAGAAAGAATTCACTGTAGGGATTGCTATGGTAAAGTAATAGCACTAACATTTCTACTGTCATTTACATTAATTATTAAATTCCAATATAATCTGCTAGTATACTACTTCTTATTGTTGCAGAACTGTTTACAGCAAAAGTTATTCATATGAAAACATAAGAAATAGGATTTTAAACAAAAAGGAATTTAACTTAACTATAGGAATTATGCTTATGCATAATTTGTTGTGGCCAGTTGTCTGATCTAATCCTGTTGGCAAAGAGGACTTTAATGATAAAGGACTTTAAAGGTGATAAAGTACAGATAATATTAACTAATAAATAAAGACAGAAACTTTTGTTTAGAAAACAGAAATTAAGATTTGGAAAAAAAGAATTCTGTCAAGTATTCTGATAAGCTGGCAAATCAAAAGATAACAAATGATATTAATAAGGAATGCCCAAAAGACTGAAAAAATTGTTGCCATATTCAGAATATTATTCTTATACAAAACTAGAACATTGAAGTCACACTCCACTACTCATGGACAGAGTTACAAATTATCAAAACACCATCTATATATCACTATTCCTTTTGAAAATCCTTTAGAGTAAGTCTTCCAAAGCTACAGCAGACAAGGTATTCAGCTCAAGGTTAAGAAACTATACCTCATTATTGCTATCTGAATAGATCTACCTGGAGTCATTCTGGATGACTTCAGAGTTCTGGCGTCCAACCACCGCTCAGAAATGGCAGGGTCCCACTTTGTCCATTTACTGCAGGTCTCATTTTAAATCTATCAAGATGTCATTACACTGACAGGCATCTGAAATGGCACTAAAAACATCTGTTTGGCAACTAACTGAGCTTCTAAATGGTTCCCCCCATGCACGTTTATGAAGGCATAACAGATGTCTAAACTGCCCTTTCAGCTGAAGAAGCTCCAATGTGGGTGATGGAGATAAAAAAAAAAAGTCAGGTCATCCTAAGGTTCACACCTGCCAGCTGATGATCTCAACTGCCATATTTTTTTAACTGTGAGGAGAATGCCACTTCAGAAGGGCATAGGTCTCTTGTGCATTTTACAATGTATAGAATATCACTACTCCAGAAAGATGTCTCATATATCCTTTGTTCTTCCAATGGCACTAGGCATCTATGTTTAGGCAATTGAGTTTGTCCCATGTCTGTAGCGGCTACCACATGAACTTCAGATACTCCAGATACTTACTTATGTCTTAATTCAGGTGTTGTAATCCCAAGCAAATATTTCTGTCAGATGAACTATGTATCATCTAATGAGTTATCAAGAGAAATCAGAGGAACTTCTTTGAGTTCCTTCAGTAGAGAATATATTCTTTCTGTCATTCTAAATCAAGTTTTCAGCCTTCCCTGCTGACATGACTCCCAATCCATCCTGCTGCTGATTTCACCTTTGCCATTAAATTCTTTCTCTCTGAACAACTGGAAGACAAATACGTAGAAGAAAGGAAGTAACTTCACTGTTTGTAGCAGACAATTTCAATCCAAAATATACTCTCTGTAGCAGTTTTCAACAAGAATCAGCAGGGAGGTGGCATCAAACTCCGTAATGTATATCTGCAGTGACATGGAAAAATGCCCAAAAACTGGGAGAAGTCTCTAAGTTAAATAATATAATTGCTGGAAGGAGCAACAATTTTCCAGGTATATGAAAGGCATCATATAGCATGTGAATACTTAGGTAGCATGAGTCCAATGAAAAAGATACTAAGCCATTTCAGAGCATCTCTCTGGAGCAACTGGCACAATCTCTACTCTCCTGCCCAAACTACACCTTAGAAGAAAATCAGACCAGCTTAATTCTTACCTCCTTGTTTTCCCATGACTCTTCTGTAAACAGAGAATTCACATCAATCCATACCTAGACCCATGGGCCAACTTTGTAATTTGACCCTGGATCTCCCTCATCACTATGGACCTGCCTGACAGGCACAGGGTTACCTGGCCAACTCTGTTTATCACCACTGGACCAAAGCCTGACCATGACTCACTGACCTGCACTCCCAGCTGTAACCTTGGACCCTTAATACTACAAACTCATCCTATGACCTGGACTTGTGCTTGAACCCCCTCTAGAAGCACCCTTTAGGATACCACTCTAGGCCTACCCTTCTCACCCCACTTAGCTCCTGTGGGACTGCCTGGTGACCTGCCTGTTACCACCCTCAGGTCCCTCTCTTAGGGAGCTGCTGTCCCTCACTGCCCCGTGACAGAGAAATTTCTTATTCTAGAGCTCATTGTTATGTCTGAACCTTGTTCCTTAACATCCAGTTCAGATATATACTCCTTCAGTATTTCTTCACTCCAAGTCAAACCAGCTGGGATTAGAACGCAGCCTATTTCTATCTTTCTTTGCCCCTTTTTATAAGCTGCACCTAAAACAAAAGTGTAGTTGTTGTTAAAGCCTAGCACCCTAAGGATAAGCTTTGTTGATGGAGGCCAGAAATATCACACTTTTCAGATTAGAGTAGTAGCACTCATAAAATACATCTGAACATTAGTGTTTTGTGTATTAATTCTCTCTGATTAAATCAATCTCCTTACCCACTGGAGGCTACAGCTATCAGATACTGTGACAGTGATCCCAAAGAATGATGTTTATTCAAACAATAAACAAGGGTTTGACATGAAAAAAGACCAAAATCCAATAGTAAAAGGGCTCTGTCTGATACACGAACAGAACCGTGTTTATAAAAGAGAAAACTTAGGCATAATATGCAATTGTGCTAAATCACCTATCACACAGACAATTGCCACAGAGGTACTAAGTTTGCAAACCAATTTCACAGCACAGTACTTCCCTGGTTTTAGCAAAATGCAGTGAGATGTAGCAAAACAAATAAGGAACTCCTTTCTATAAGAAATAATATTTCTTTCAGACAAACACAAAATAGCACATTTTCTAAAGAGCTAGAGAGTTAATAAATCAATATAATCTCTGTCTGCAGGAGTATGAGAGAGGGAACAGGAGGAATTCCTCACCTCCCAGACTATTTTCCTTTATATTAGATCAGAAGAAATCAACTCTCACATTCTTTGGGTGAAACACCTGCTGATTATTTTCTATAGCTTACTTTTGCTACAGTGGATGTACTTAATGGATGGGAAACCAAACCTGCAGCTGCCTCCAGTACACAATTTACCTCATATAACCAATTGAAGTGAACTCAGCTTGAACTATGAACATATATAAACTGAAAGCCTGGAACTGCTTTGATTATTTGAAAGGGTAGTCATACATTTGAATACTGTTTGGAGGTGTCTATTTTCACTTTCATTTTAAAAGCATAAGAATAAATATAATAATAATACATTTTTAAATGCATAGAGAGGGTGAAAGTTGTTTTCTGTTGTACATTTCATATCACACCCAAGACTAAACTCATGTTCCTTCTTAGGTTATTACTCATTTTCTCCTTCCATGAGCAAGTGCAGGGTTCAGAAGTAGTAAGCAAGCTTAAAGATTCTTCACTGTTTTTTTTACTGTGTTGTGGGTTTGGAACGCATTCTGAAACTACTACTCTTAATCAAACAAATTACATGCGTTACCATATCGATCTTGCAACAATATTATTCTGTATTTCTTTACAACCTTCTCAGTTTCTTCATAAACTAGATTTTCTTCTTGATCTTTCCTTTATTTGAAGAGAACACAAAATGTAACAGTGTTTCTTCCAAAACTGACAAGATACACTGAACTACTATGCCAGGCAAAGTGTTTTTCTGAATAGCAGGATATAAAGCCATGAATTGTTAGCCCATATTCTTTAGCTTTAGCCCTGATTAAATCCTTGCTTTGTAACTTTTCATACATTGCTTTCAAACCCCAAAATTGTACAAAGTATAGATATGGTGAAATGATAGCACACAACTTTACTGGTGGTGTTATCTCAGGGATAGAGTAAAGGCTATGATGGATAGAAAATCAATAAAGCAGTATTTCCCACTTTATACAATATGAGCAAAATCTATCAATATAAGCATTTATGAAGAAACACATGTAAGTTTTACATAAAACACAATTACTAGTAGTATTTCAAATAATATATATAAATATGGGGAAAGATAAGCATATAATTTTCAACATTTAAGATTTATTATTAATTTAGACATTTCATTGTTATTTTTATAACTCAATAGAAACAAAGCCAGTGAAAGTATACTGGAAAATATCTATAAAGCAATTTTGATGTGAAGATAGAAACAGACCCCTAGAAGTTTTTCTTTTTAATATGCAAATGGAAGAAACAGGAATTATATACATTGAATTATATACATTACACATTTTAAATTATGATCACCAAAAACATGAGTTTATACTACATTCTAACTATGCAGTCAAGGGCAACTTACTACATTTGAGTATAGAGTCACACAAACATCTCTTGTGGTCATAGCTTAAAATTTACCAAACACAAGCTCCAGTGGGTCAGAAAATTCCCCAGGCTAACAAAACTGCTGTTCTGATAGCTCTTCAAAGAAGGAAATCTCAGGAACTGGAGACTGAGTGTCTAACAGAAGCAGCAGCTAGTTCTAAGTGTAACTGGAAACCATGTCCAATTCTCTGCCACGATGTTGGATGCTCTCAAAAAAAAAAAAAGTAGCACTACAGGGCAAACAGAAAGATAAAATCAAGCCCAAAGGTTGTTCACTACCTTTGAAAACAAAGAAATACCTTCTTTAATATTCATGTCTATATTTTGCAAAAATTCATTCATAATCTGACAACAAAAATGACAGGCCACATTTGTCAGACAATGGTCTCCAGTCTCCCTGCATGAGACCGAACTTTCTGAATTATCACTGACAACTTGACACCTTCTAAAAAACACTTGTTGCTGTTTTCAACAAATGTAGAGTACATGAATAGAAGAGATCTGAATACCCAAATTACAGTCAACACTTCATGCAACCTAAAAGAGGACACATATGTGCTGTAGTCTATTATGGTAGCAGAGGTATAGGCAACCACACTTGTGTTATAATCAAATCAATTATAAATGGTACTAGAGACCTCTACTATTAACAGGAGGCCAACACAGCTAGTCACTTCAGCAAAAATTAAAAATGTATTTTCAGGACATGGTGTATACATTACCTTTTTCTATTTCCCTAAATGCTTCCCTTGGCTAACAAGCAGCATTTCTCCATTAACCAAGCTGATTTACAGCCAACTCACTTTCATCCATAACCCTATCTTGGTCAAAGCCTGGAAAAGCAATTATATTCTGCCATCTGGGCTGGATTAAAAGGATACAGAGAATGGAGATCAACAGCATACTGATGACACTGGAGCCAAAACCTCCCACACTTTCCTTTACTATTATTTATGGTAATAGTATTATGGTGTGTACAGTGTTTTACAGGCAAGACTAAAGACAGAACTCTAGAAGGGAGAAAGAGTGGTGTTTTTCCACACACATTGAAAAAGCAGAGGCATGATCATCATTACAAATCCAACATGTGCAAGTAATTTGCTCTTTAAAATACTGTGGGATATCAGTGGGGGGGAAATGAATATACTGACAATTCAGCCCATCCACCCTATCAGGTAAGTCTCTCTAAATGACTCATTGTCAAAAAAAGTGATTTATGCATAGTTCTTTAAGAACCAAAATTAAAAGCTGAAACTAAATCAACTATTCTCCAGTACTATTGCAATCAAAATCATCTTCTGTGTCCAATGGCTGGGCCTAAAAGATCAAGTAAATCATAAATTCAAGTACAGGTGGCCCACCACCATGTTTTCCATAGCTCTCTTTCCAAAAGACGCTGAATAAAATGACAGTATTTTAATGGCCATTTACTTCATCACTGTTGGCAAATCATCCTCCAGGAGAATTTAAAATTTATAAAGTTCTATAGAAAAATAACATCTCTAAAGTGTTATCATAATAATTTCCCAATAATGTTAAGGAAATGATAACTTGAATACTACACCATTCTTGCTGTTACAAAAATCTTCCATTTTCACAATGAAATTAGTGAAATGTGAGCATACTTTAAGAATATAATTTTCTTCCTTTTTCGCTGAAAATAATTTAAGGCATTAAAATTTTTCCTTATATGAAATTTTAAAAATATATAGATATAAGTTGTAGTTTTTAAATAAACATTTAAAATAAATTATCACTTTCTAAAGGCTTACTGAAAAATACTCATGTATTATGATATGTCACTGCATCTTCTGAACTGGTTAAATTTCTAATTTATTACAGTAAATAGTAATGCAATAGTAATTTTTAGCTAATTCTAATCATGCAAACTTGAAAACAGTGAAGTGGAACAAATAGAAAAAATGTATTGGTACTGGAGGAACTATGACAAAGACAAAACCAAACTGGGAACATACCACTTTGGAATGTTTGAGATTAAAATTTGTCATGGCAAAATGAATCATGGTATTTTTTAATTTTTTATTGCTTTCACTTCTAGACTTTGTACATTCAGGAAGTTTGTGGTTTTTAAGTCTCCATATTCTGGATAATAAAGTGGTCAACTGATGAGAGAGAAATGGATGTTGTAAAACTGGTAATAAGACTAGTGTTAGCTAAGGACAAGAAAAAAGGAAAAGATATCTAATAGTACTACTATTAGCTGTACTTTCATTTTACACATAATCTTAACTGGAGGATTTTTCCAAACACTGATAATAGATAATACTACATGGACTAAATGGCAATGCAGCCATACCGCTCATTAAACTCAAAATGTCCTGAAATGTTCTTAATGATAGGACTCAACTGGACTTTACAACACCTGAACTTAAGTATTTACACAGTTATGTCTACAGGTGTCCTAGGTATCCCGGTACAGTCAGAGTATATATTCACATAAAATGTCTTATGGTTGCCTAAACACAGCATGCAGGACACAGGACTTGTGGTTTTTTGGAAGCTGGAGATAAAGGAGGATATTACAAGGCATCTTAAATGGCATCATCAATGAAGAATGGCCAACTGAATGAAGCCACTTCTTAGCACTGTCAGCAATGGCAAAAGCATATCCAACAACTCAGCAAACACTAGGGGCACAAGGCAGATGGCTGATTACAGGCATCCTTGTGCATTTGGGATGCCTCTGACTTGACCCCTAGCCATTGTGCCAGAGAACATGAGTCACCTGTAAATCCTATTCAATACCTGCCAACCCTATAAACCATCTGAGCTACCTTAGGGCATCTCACATGGCACCAGACAAGAGTGCTTAGGAAATTGAACCAAGTCATGAATATCAGAAAATGGCAGGGAGACAAGAGAAAATTCTCAATCATAGTTGATTCCTCTCTGCATAGCCAACAGCCAGCTGGCTTAGTAGTTTGACTTTCCATCATCTTCATTCATCCCATTCTGGCAAAAGTGACATGCCAAGGCCAATGAACAGGCCTATACTCTTGTCTTCTCTTTCTCCAATGCAATATTCATGTACGCTGCTTTACTTTCTATGAAGCTAGGATATAGTTCAATTCAGATTGTTTCCAGGGATTTAAAAATTCAGCTGTGATCAGCTGCGGCTTCTGTTAAATCTTTTCCCTAATCCCAGTGTTCCACATGATATACCTTCATCACTTACCTTGTTCCTCCATTTCTCACATACTAACACCTATATTTAATCTCATCTTAACTACTTGCATTAAAAGTAAGCCCCAAAGCCACATACAGCTCCTTTCCAGATGCTGCTGTTGAATTATTTCCCTGTGGGTTTCACCTAACATTCCAGCAATGTCCTCTGGCGCTTCAGTCCACACATCTCATCCATTCAAAGCCTTTAAACATCTTTTTTCCAAGAAACTCATAAACTAACACCTTTATTCCCACACAAAACAGCTAACATCTGTGGACAAAAAAAAAAAAAAAAAACCCACTCAAAGAAGAAATGTCTACCCAGCAGAGTTTTTTCACCAGTACACCTTTTAGCAATTTTTGCAAGTAATAAATCTGTGTTTTTGTCACAAGAGCTGCATAGAATGACTCTCATAAGAATATTTAATCCAAATAAATTCACATGCAATGCCACAACTGGAGTAACTTTCATTCATTTATATCAATCTGTAAAAGAAATCTCCATTTAACAAGGGAATTATCTAAAATTAGTATCAGCTACAACATTCCAACACTAAGTATCATTTCCTTCTTATCACCTGCAGCATCTTTTCCATCTTTTGCAACATAAGAATTCTGTCCTAAATGTTAATGAAAGTCTTCACCATTGATATGATGCTTAATCCAGTAAAAGCTAGAAAAGAAAAGCTATGAGCTGGTTACTTCTAACTGTAATAAACTTAAGTTTGAAAGGCAACCCTGGAAGTATTCCTCTGAAATGTACACTATGTGTTTAGCAGTTTTCTGGTTCCTCTGAAGTGACTGATTAAAAGACCAGACAATAAAATATGTATCTGATTAATAATATCTTATGTAATAATTTTTTATTCATTGCATGTTATGTACCTATCAACATATTAAAAAAGAGAAAAGATCCTTCATCTTTACTGCAGTGCTTAATTTCAAAATGTACACAGCATTTTGGCACTTCTATCCCAAATGGGCTCTAGAAGCGTACATTAACACAGCAGTAATAAAATATTTCCCTTCCCTGAATTTTTACAGGTATTTAGCGTAGTATGAAAGTCTGATTTTGATCATGCTCTTATCTCAAAAATTTCAGATCAATCAATACAGCAGCTTCTCTCAGAATGTCAATATCCTGATGAGTTTTCCTAAGTGACAGAAATGGATGGATTACATAGAAAGAGAGAACCTTTTCCTACAAATTTCTGCAGGACTTTTATTCCCATTCTTAAAATTATTATTTTTCTGTTCTACCATTTTCCAAGGTTCAATTAATTGATGAGCCTTACTAAGTGCTTAGTACATGACACTGTATGTCAAGGTCCACATCCACATTTTCATATGCGCCAGCAAGCTTTTAAGATAGCACATTTTGCCCAGCAAGTTCACAATACCACACAACATCATCACTTTCATACTTCATCTATCTTTTTAAATATACATTTGGGGGGAAAGAAGGATGCTACAGAAAATATTATGCCTTTGTTCAATGAACGAGAGAGCTAAAAAATAGAAGAGAATTCAACACAGCCTGAAGTACTAAATAACTGCTTTCCAGAAGCCCTCCACACTTTAAACACACTGCCTTTCATACTTGACACATTAAAGATTCTCAATAGCCTCCAGTTCCTAAAATTTCAGAGACTCATCACCTTGTTTAAACACCTCAAATACTTATGTAGTGAAAGAAGTATGGATGACAAGAACTCAGCCTTATCTCTGGACTGTACCTACACTGCACTGGTTTCTTACTGCATGATATTCACATATAAACTGAAATTCAAACACACTTCCTCAAACATGTGAATCTTTCAACCCAGGTGCTGCAAGAGTTGAAGCCACCTTTTTTCTCAGAAGCACTAAAAACCAGTCCTATCATTAAAATGTAGAGAAAATAAGTGTGACTTCATCCTAGGTACCCAGCATTCCACCCTTAAACATTCTAGGTACTCTGCATTCTTTCAAAGAAAAACAAAACAAAACAAAACAAAACAAAACACCACCCTAGAGTGAGATACAAACCACTATAGCAACAACAGTTACTACTGTTTATCAGTAACCACATCAGACAGTTCAAAACCAGAAAATTTGATTAATTAGGAGCAGTAAATATTTTGATTTATGAAAACTTCTATGTCTGACCAGCTGGTACAGTAATCTTCTAAGGTGAAATTTCCTTACCAAAACTGAAAGAGAGAAGATCCACAAGTTGTAAATAAGATCCTTATTAAAAGATATTTACATTTATTTCAGTGGGAATTAAATTTAGATCTGACTGATCTTTGACAATTCATTTATCTTCACTCCTAGGTGAAGCAATGAGAAAAGAATGATCACAAGATTTTAAAACATGAGTTTTAAAATGATGATTTGACATGTGGGCTATCTTAAATCAATCCTCCTTGAGCTGACATGTGAGGAAATGAACATCACTGACCCCATATTTAGGCTTTGAAGGAGATGGAGGCGGGGAAAGTCAAAAATGGCATCTCACCAAAAAGCAGATATCGGGTCTGAGTAAAAACTTACTGTGCATTTTTTTAGTTCCTAAATTTGCAAAGCAAATCTTTTACAATATTTCCATCTTTATTATAAAATTTTAAACTCCCTTAATAATCCCAGTATAGTCCAGTATTTACAGGCCAATGGAACTGAAAGTCAGTGACTCTGCTGTAGGTTTGATCTACACTTTATTATCAGCCTCTTAACTTCTAACGTGCTGTTTGGCACTCCTCACAACCAACTACTCAAGCCTTTTCGGACTTTTTCTCTTCAATGCTCCTGAGATCTTACTCTGCAGTATGTAAAATACCTGACTGAAGAAGTTGGCATGAGTCTAGTGACTGGATCTTCTGAAGAGGAAACTCCTCTTGATTTCAAAGAATGTTTTACAAAGGTCTCAGCAATGCACTCTCCCTACTCCAGTTAAATTCAGTGGGAGGGTGTTTTATTTACTACCTTCAGTGTCAGCATGTATTGTACGTCATTCATCATTTCAAAATTCAACAAGAAAAACAGCATGCTGATACAAACTTAACAGATTGCTATAATTTAAAATTATATCTCCTACTTTATTCTTCTATTTTATTTTTATAATAACTTTGAAAGCTTTAGATCTCATGAACACTAAGAAAATAATTGTTCCTTGGAATCTGCAACAAAGCAAAAAAAGAGGTCCCATTCTTGGGACATTCTTGTAATGTATTCACTGAGAAAAAGATCCATTTAATGACTTCTGTATTGACAAGGCCTCTGCATGTAGAAGAACACAGAAGGGCTGGAAGAATGTAGGACTGGAAAACAGGAATTTCACAGTGTCTTAGTGATCTATTATTTGGTCTTAGGTTATATGAAAGACAACACAAGGTCAGAATGAAAACAAGAATGAAGTAAGAATGGTGGGCAAAAGAAAGAGGGAAAAAAAGATCTTTGGCCAGTGAAATTAACATACTTTCTCTACAAAGATTTCATTAATTATCTTAAAATAATGCCATCCTTTGAAAGAGTTAAGAAACAAAAACTGCAACATAAAGTCCAGGAAAAAAACTTGTTTTTTCTCTACTTACATGAAATTTTCATCAGATTTAAAAAAAAAAAAGCGGAAACAATGTAGATTAAAAAAAAAAAAAGAAAGTGCAAACAATGTATGGTAACTGTCCTGGTAAATTAAGAAATTTGCAATATTGTTATCAGCAATTTTTATAGTACTTCTTAACTAGATAAATTAAATTAAAGAATGAAAATAGCCTAAATAGTTATTTGATGAGAGCCTGCAAATGTTAATTTATTCCTGGAATATATAATTAAATGGAGATACAAAGAACATGAAATACAGTATGTCTCAAATCAGTTCCGCTGAGGTGTACCTAAAAGACTCAAAAAAAAGAGATCTGCTGTCTCCTCCCAAGTTACATAATACCATATGCCTCATTTTTTTATGCTGTAATTTAAATCAAGAATCAAACATAAGTGAGTAAGACATACATAATTGTCACATGTACTGTGGGTTTTGTTGCTATTCTTGTATTACTTTAAAAATAAATTTGAGAGGTTTTTAGCATATGTTTAAAACATGACAATCTGTTACGAAATCTAAACTAGCAAATTAAAGCTGCAAAAGTAAGACACTTGTGTGTATCTCTTGATCCAAGAGTGTCATGCAGTGAGGGAATCTTAGTCTGTGCATTTCCAGTCTCAATATTTAGGCATGTAGCATATAAATCATTGCAATCAAGGCTCTGAAACAGAAGTTAGATGTCTAAATTAAGGGCCCAAGTTTTTGCTCATTATTTTACGTATTTAGCACCCAGCATTTATGTTCCTTTCCAGTTATAAAACTTTCCAGTTGTAACATCCTGAACAACTGCTAATGATTCTGGATATTGCATTCCATATGACAGCCTAAGTCTGTGACAGAAATCCTACCACATAACATAGCACACATTAGCATTATTTAGACAGATTACACTTCCTAGAGTCACAGCTACATCCAGCAGAAAAAGAGACTAGAGTCTTATTTTTGCTTTATTTGTTCTAAGTGTAGGTAGCCCTCACCAAACCACAACTCCTAATATATTCTTATTTCACTATACCCTTTAGAACACCTAGATAGTAGTACATAATGCAAGGGTTTAAGAAAAGGATGCTTATAATTTAGCTATGTTTAACCACTACCCTCTTGCAGAGTAGGATAAAGCAGTGAGTAACTAGTCAATGCTGAAGTTGACACTCTGACCTTAACAAAGTATTGTAAGCCATGCTATGTAATTAAAAAGCTGGGCATGGACTTGTCTGTATTTTAAAACATTTAAATATCTAGTCCTCTATTCCTTACTATAAAATCTTTAAAAGTTCTTAAAAACCAAATAATTTTCACTACTATGGAAGCCACATCATATAATCCTTTTAGTAAACCTAAATCACATCCTCATTACTGTGATTACAAAGCTCCTAAAGAATTCTACCAATGGATAATTTGCTTCTAATCTTCTACTTTATATTTATTATATGGACTGAGTATAAGGGTCTGTTTGTGGGTAGCAACGTCTTCCTTTATTTTAAGCAGCTAATTCCTCTTCTTCCCACCCTGCCTCCAGGTCTTAACACAAGATATCAAACAAACCTAAGTCATTTTACATTTCACCTCCCTTTTTCCAACCATTCTAGTGGTGCAACGCCTAGCTTATCCCAGCTAGAATTCAATTTCTTGAACGTGACTAACCAAAACTGAACAGATATAGTTTCTTTGCAATGGCATCAACATCTCCCTGTTTGACTGGAAATACTTGATCTACTCTATCTGAGGACCTAACTTGATTTTTTTTTTTTAACAGCTATATCGGCAGCTCATACTCACCCTACAATTTGTGAGGATTCCAAAGGTCTTCTTCAATCTCTTCTAACAATAAAGTCAACGCTTCTAGTTTGCATTATAGGTGTCAAAGCACCTAATTATTCTGAATCCTTGAACTTCACCCCAGTCTTTTACATTTCTTTTGCCATCCAGCTCTTCCCTGCTGTGTCCTTAGCATATTCCTAGTGCATCAAAATTCCATTCTCGCCTACATGAAAATATAACATTAAGTCTGTAGGAGAAGACAAATTTCAGTTACTTTCAGATCATCTCTTCTCCAGCAAGAAGGCTCCTGCTAAACCAGAGGACACCAGCAGCAGATAAACACCTTCCCTACTGCTCAGGCTAAGCATTTCACAAAAAAGACCACAAAGGACATTACACACTCTGGTCAAGTCCTGTGAGTCATCATCTCTCAAGGTCCTCAGTAAGGACCTCAATCGCTGCAGAAATCTCCCCAATACTGCAGTATCTACAGCCACCTCTTTTCTGTATAGATGCCAGCACATTTTACAGTTCTGATATAAATCCATGTCTTTAACAAATTCTCTTGTGACTATTGCTCTTATTTAGTATAAATAAATCAGACCTTTAATATTAAGTTAATCAAACCTGTTAATAAAAACCATGTACGTTGGGCATTACACTACAAAAATGAAGCTAAACTATATTCCTTGTATGAAGCATTACGGAAGCATTCTGAAGGAAATGGCAAAGAAATTAGGAATACAGAGAAAGATGGACACACTGCAGCAGGAATGTGGTGCCTCACTGACTAGTCAGGGGTGTTCAGTAATTTTTTGATGCAATACAGACTAGTCTAAATAAGACTTAAATTAGTAACTTCTACAACTAGGTAGTAGAAAATTCTATCTACTCTCTATTTAGCCACCTAGCCAAATTACCTATCACTTTTCATCTCTCCTTTTTAGTAACTTTACTACTCATGCAATTCTATCTTTTAAAGTCAAATACTGTTCTAAAAATACCACAAAAAATGGCTGGCTAAATGAAACAGGAAAAAATAAGAGAAAACAAAGACCAAGACAGCCCACTACTCACAGAACCCATTATTTCACCTCCAGCAGCGCTTCAAGTGGTTAAACCTGGACAGGACTACAAATTAGTCAACACAGTATATAACCAAATTTTTATGTATTTGGGGTTTTTAGACAAAATAGTATGATTTTATTTTTACAAGAGCCCTGGCAGCAACATTTACATTTTACTTGGTGGTTGAAGAAAAATCCTGAGGAACTCCTGAAAATATTTCAGCAAGTAAATAAACTCTTTATTTTTATCAGCCATGAAAACATTATTTCTGGGAAACTGTTCTTGCACTCCCTTCTTATTTTATTTCTTAGTGTACCCACATAAATATCATTACAGTGGTGCTGCCATAACTATCTTGCATACCACCGGTCATTTAAAAAAACAAAAACAAAACAACAAACGTTTTTACAACCATTACTTGAGCCAGTATAGTTTCTAGATCACATAACAAGAAACTTTTTTTTGAACAGGACTGGTATGGAATGCACTCCTACATAAGGAAAACCTTTGTGGGTAGTTTAAGAATTCATGTGAGAAAAATGGAAATTTGAACAGATTCATGTAAAATCACAGCAAGGTAATGCAGAAGCAAATGTTAAAACATGAACAATGACCAACTCTGGATTTAATTAGTGCACTGGGCAGCTCACACCCGCATCAATGTGCACAGGGAAGATGCCTGCTGTTGATTCTCATTTGCTGTTTACTGATGAAGACATCATTCTGTATCCTTGGAGGAAGAAAAATGGTGATGAAAATGAAAGAAGAGCACTGCACAAATTAAGGAAAATGATCCATTACAATAAAGAAAACTTTTTTAATCGACTATTTTCTGAGAAGATGTAAATGTTTTTGACTGCACATCCACTCTGTTGCAAAAGTTTTTTCAAACACTTCATCTGATAGGGGGAGAAAGATTGACACAATCAAGTGGCATATTTTGAAGGAAACTTTTAAGAAGTGTTCAGATCTTCTGAAAGGAAATGATGCACCAAAATGTAGCGAGGGCACATGAACAGAATTACAGTGCTTTGCTTCAGGCTTAAAAAATAAAAGTCTGTTAATTCTATTTTATTTCTTTCCCATAAAAAAATTTACACAAAAAAAAAAA
>VWYO01025276.1:390287-405219 GCA_013400275.1 Rhadina sibilatrix
CACGGTGGGCGCAGCCTCCCGGCCCGCGCGCAAGCAGCTCCGCGATTGGCGGAGCGCGAGCGCCGCCGCGTCCCCTCCCGCACGGCTGCGGCGCCGCTGCCTCACGCCCGCCGGCCCCGGGGTTCTCCTCGCCTCCTGCCCCTCTCGCCTTCCCGGCTGAGAAGCCGCGGCAGCCAGCGGCCGCGCTCGCTGCGGGCTCGGCTGGCGCCGCAGCAGCCTGCAATCGCAGCGCGTGCGTGCGGGAGACACCGCTGAGGAGAGCACAGGCAGCCGTCCTGCCCCACATCCCCCCGAGCGCCCCGCCCGTCCGCGGGACACCGGGCCCAGCCTGACCTGGAGAGGCTTTAGGCAGCAGGGGGTAAAGAGAGGAGCGAGGGGAAGGGACCAGACTGCTTCCAGACTAAGCCTGCGTGTCTTGTTCGGCATCCCGGGGCTGTGCAAGCGATGCAAGAGAAACCAGGTTGTGCTAGTTATGGCGTCCAGGTGACACGGGGCTTCGTGCACACACTGGCATTTCTGCTTTCCATTTAGGTAGCAAAAACTTAGAGCATAGCAAATGGAATACTATTCAGGTTTCAACAGCTCTCTTCGCAGCAGCAAGTTGCATTTTGTCTGCTCCCTTACATTCATTGTGTCAGCCAACTTTCCAAACGCCTCTCAAGCAAAAATTGTTTCTGGATCATTCTTTTTCTGGGATATCAAGGATACTTTGTTATATTTATTAACCTTTCTGTCTGATTTTCTGCCAAAGATTATCAGGTTTGCCACCAAGTCTCTGTTTCAGTTGTTTGCAAATAGACATGATGCTTTCAAAGCCCCATCTTTCTTTTGCAATTTTGCATTTCATGCTTGTTGTTCTGTGATCTAAAAATTGTATTTCCATAGCCATTGTAAACCAAAACTGGATTGTTTTTCAAGTATAATCATGGCTTTTCAGAAATAAGATATTTAAAATACAATGTAAAAAATTTAAAATATTTCTGATGGTTATCTCTGCAATTTCAAATCTGGCCACTGAAGAGTGCCAGGAGGTTATTTTTTTTTTTTTTTAACTGACTACTATCTGATTCAGTTAGTATCTTTTCTGCCTTTTTCCAGTAAAATATTTGTGAATTCAACATGCTTTTCTTTTCACAGTTCAAAATTCTACTTAAATTTTCCACTAAAATTCCAGCTGGCTCTGGTCTTGTTAAAGACTAGCAAAAGACTTGCTTTGGTCTTGTTACCTGTATCAATGCGTTAGGCATTAAATGCAGAGGGTGGCAAAAACATACTGTCTTTCTTTTTTGTCTCCCAGTGAGAGAAAGTTTATCAACGATGTGGTATATGTGAAGGGAAAGGCACTTAGTTAAGATTAATAATTTCATTTTCACTTTTCTGTACATTCCATAGCCAGCTGGAAAAAAGGCTAAAAACTGCAATTGCAAGAAAGTTAAGAGTATGTCTGTGAATAAAGTGTACCTCTTCTACCTACCTCTCCTGTTCTCAAGTTACTCCAGTTCCAAAGTCAAATTTCATGTGGCCTTTAATCATCTTTCTTACAAATACCTCTGAAATTAGCTGCATTGCAATGCTCTGCAGGTAGCTTATATACCAAACTGCTATTTTCTCCACATTAAATTCCTTCTAATGGTATTGTTTTTATGTATGTTACTCTTTTGCTTTTGTAGAGCTTAAAACTTCAGTGAGCTCTTCCACCATCCATTGTGAATGTTTACTGTCACAAACCTGCTTCAAGACTCAGAGTGCTTAGTCCACATATGCTGAAAAAGAACATCTTTGTCTGAAATCCCAGTGTTGTTGGGCAGAAAAAGAAAATATAACAGATACATTCTAAAGTAATCCCAAATTGAGTTCTCAAGCAACTCACGTTGTTTCTTTTCTGTTCTACCTCTCATTCTCTCTGCAATTAGAGTTTGTTTTTCACCTTTGCCAATTTTGCAATGAATTTTTCAACAGGTCCTTCTACATGCAAGGAGTTGTTTCAAAAATAAGAGACATATAAATAAAACACATTCATCTGAAAAGTGCATATTTCTTGGGAGAATGGTGTGATAATTTTCCTATTGAAAAAGGCTCTGTGTGTTAAAATCTTTAGAGCTAAAATGTATTGTTATTGCTAAACATGACGTGACAGCACAGAGTGAAAGAAGCTCCAAGAGGATTGTGTTTTAGGCACACAATCATCTTGATACTCTTCTTTGCTTGCACATGCTACGAAACTTACTCCACCCCACTTTATGAGTTAACATGGAGGCAGATACCCTTGTCCTGTGATAGTATGAGTATATTTACTAATTGAGGGGTTTGCAGGGTCGTGTAAAGAATAATGGACACTTCTGGCAGATCTTTCTGTAACAGCACGTGGGCCTCTCGTGGTCTGGACTTTTATGTGCCCTGTGCTGTTCCCTCTTTGATTCTGCGTATCTTTTGGATAGCATTTTGGAACAACTGCAGTTTACCAGAACACATGGAAAGGCTCAGATGTGTTTAGTGCTGTATCAGGATAGTGAGTAGAAGTTGCGCACAACTGGCTTTGGGCTTTCCATCTGTCTCTTAAAACTGTTTATCATTCTGATACTCCTCTGAATTTATCATTGTCATTGGCTCACACTGTGTGCTGGTCAAAGGTTTTAAAACGTTTATTAAAAGGAATGCTTTTCACTAAAATAAATAATCTCTTATAGAAGTCATGCCACCAAGCCAACCAGATGGGGAGAACAGGCATATTTGTGTAATATGCAGAGTAACTCCAAACACTATCACAAGAGATGTTTCTGTACTCCTTATTGTTCCCATGCAGTTACACAGGTAATTGGCAGTCAGATCATTAGGAGTGGAAACATAAAGCTGTTGGATTTCCTGCAGTGTGACACAAAATCTTGGCCAAGAAAGGCATGGTAAAAATAGTTTGATCGTTTATAAGCATCTAAAAGAAAATAAGAAAGTTGTTTAAAGAGTGATTTGATGACAGCAAGAAGGACAGAATCAGAAGCAAGGGAGCTATTCATACTGATGATAATCATAAGTGCCAAACTGGCAAGCAGCCAAAGTGCCTACTAGGCAGGGATCAAAGACACATATGGTGAGTCTCAAACAACAAGTAAGCCATAGAATTCTGGCAAGCATTGCATGAATAATATGCTCCAGCCCTGACAAAGACGAGGGCTAAAAAAAAAACAATGAGGCTACCAATACTGGATCATACCTCAGGGAAAGCAAAGCTTTCATCATTTCATTTTTATTGGAGAAAAATGTAGATAACTTCTCACATATGGTAGGTCTAGTTGATCTAAATTGATGGGAAGTGTAACACAATGTTAAAAAATATCCTTTACAGTTGTGGCAGTAAATCAGTATTCCATTAGCTAAAGCATCATTCAGAGACAGCATTCTTCAGAGAGTTAGTAATAGATTTACTTTGCCAAAGTAAAACTATATCCCAGGTGATAGACACCTGGCATTTGAAACAGACACAATCAAGAAGAAAGTCCAAGTTATTGTCTTGCCAGATGTTGGAGCCTGTTCTTCTCTATTCTTTCACTACTTTAGTCAGATGGCAGGGTTTATGACTAGATCACAATGTAAAGCAAACAAACACAAAAAAGGATGCATTTTAACTTTAGTCTCACGTTACTATGCAGCATCAGTTAGGACGAGGGAAATTCTGTGAGTTTAAACCTGGGTTCATAGTTACACACCCATTCACAGAATCTTTAAAAAGGAGACATGTTATAAGCAACGCTATTTTATATTTGTAAAGGGTGCTGACTTTTACACTGGCAAGAATGGTACTCAGAAGCCTTTTGGGTTTTTGGATGGTCTCCAAAGTACCAGCACTACATAGCTACATAAAATTGTTATGAGATATATCAAGGACAGCAGAGAATTGTGGCAGAAAGTGCTTATTTATGGATAACATTTTCCATTTACGATATTTCCATAACTAACAGAAATTCTGCTGAACCAAATGTGTCCCTTGTCTGACTCGATCATTTAGACTGTAATTTTTTTGTCTCAGTGACCTGACCTACCACTCAACAATATCAGGAGAAACTATGAGCCAGTTCTTGAATGGATTTTCAAGGTGCTATTATAGTATTTAACACTTACTTTTCAGAGCAAGTGTTTTGCCTACTGTTATACAGGCTTTGTTTCCATCTCTTTTTTTTTTTCAAATCAATGCACTTAGTATCTCCATGTCCACCCAGTTTTCTCTGCCAGTATATACTGATGTGATTTCTTATAGGGATTATAAGGTGCAATATGCAATAATCTCTTTTTTTCCTTCCTCTCTTTATGTTATTAAGAGACAACAAAATAGTACTGATTGTCAGTGAAGCCAGTTTTCTTTCAAAAAAGTGACCCTTTTACATCAGGTAGGATAAAGAGAAACTATAAATTACTCTTAGGAAATATTTATCGGATAAAGAAATGCTGCGACAACTTTTATCCATTGCTTCTCAAATAGAGAGCATTTATCAGAGTTCAGTCAAAACAGAACAAAATAACCACCTGAAAATTGTACCTGCACTGCATTCTGGGAGTAGTGCTTTGTGAACGGGAAAGAAGAGTTAAAGACTGAACCTTTTCTGTTCTCTGAGGGAGCAATTCTTCTGATATATTTTAAATATTTTAATATCAAGGGAATCATCTTCTACAAACCATTTGTAATTTCTGTATTTCAAACTTGTCCAGCAAGTGAAAATGAATTAGGCATTATCCAATAAAGCACAAATATATGTGTGCTATGAACACTATGAACCCAAAACTTAAATTCACATGTCCTTCTTTTTAATTTTATTTTTCTAATTACTAAGTTAACGTGCAAAACATGTTTTGTGAGCATACCAGGAATACGTGTTTGAGGGGTTTTTTAAGGTCTTTGCCATGTAACGGTACTTTTAAAATTACTTGCAGTATGTCCCAAATAGCTATGCCTGTCATTAAATTGTTCCAGAACAATAGCAACAGTTTAAATCCTAGTATAGAGATCAGTCTGACAAATAGAATTTTTCTGGTTCTTCTGTCACCAGCATATCTCAGCTTAGGACAAAAAAACCCCACCCCCCCCCAACCCCAGAAAACAAACACCAAGCAAACAAACACCAATGGCGACATTTTCTGGTGCAGTAAAAACTTGCTTTATTTGGCAACTAAGCAGTAAAAAAAGCAGAGTTATTACTTAAGAGACAAAGAAAAGTTTGTGTTTGCACATAAAGGATATGCTTGCCAAGGTAGTTTGCTCATGTTTAATATGACAGTTTCATATTTTTCAATTTACTTCATATCATTTTGCCTAAACAATATGCAATTAAAATGTATACCCGCAGTGACTGAAAGCAGTTTTTAAATTATCAACACAACAAAAACTTTTGGACAAAATACTACTAAATAATGAAAAATAAATCAGAATAGTGTGTAATGTAGGATAAAAACAAATATTGCATGTGCCATAATGCGAAGTAATCTGAGGTCAAGTAGATGTGTGCATCATTTTTACTCCATTTCTGTTTGTATTTAACTTCAGGGTCAGATTGAAGCTTTCAGCTGAGTCCTATGATCTAAAATCCTCTTTAGTAGTCTGCATAAGTAGGACAAAGAATTGTGTTTTTTGGCAATAGTAAAGACTGAACCAGGCAAATGAATACTGTAACTCTAGAGGAAAGACTGACATAGGAATTACTGGAATGGTATTGACTTTCAGAGATTTCCTTTTTAGCAGAATGGTTGCAACAGCACTATAAAGTTAAAAAAAAAACCAAAACAAGTCAGATTTTTTACATCTTGTTCTGCCATCTTCATCACTAATACAAGATTTAGTCATGTTAAAATTGATGTGCACTGCTTCATGTTGCATTTACAACAAAAGCACATTCTTGAATCCACAGCATTTCTAACAAAAATTTATCTGTAAACCTCATCTGGGCAGAAAAAACCTACAATATCTTTAAATAAAAAATGATAATGTCATATTGTGAAGCAAAATAGTCTTACTTTTGTTTAGGACTCACAGTATTGCTTAAGAAATATTCTGTGAAACAGAACAGTGTTCTTTTTCATAACAAGAATGCCATTTGCAGTATCAACCATTTCATGCTAGCTGTAATTTTTTCTTTCCCCAATTTAAAACACAATTCACTTCCAAAGCAGAGTTTGTACATCAGGATGAGAAGAGTTTTAAGGTCTATGTGTCAGCTCACAGAATTATCAGAGAATCATAAAATTGCTTAGGTTTGGAAAGACTTCTAGGATGATTGAGTTTAGCCATTAACCCACCACTGCCAAGTCTATCACTAAAGCGTGTTCCTAAGCATCACAATTGCATGACAACACAAGAACTAGAATTTTCTTAGGAAAATTCATAGTTTTCTCATCTTTCTGGTTGCAAATGAAGACTTTTACAAGTGTAGTGTGGTCCTAGTACAACAGCGTGCTAGTTTTGGCTGGGATGGAGTTAGTTGTTTTCATCACAGCTTGTATGGTGCTGTGTTTTGGATTTGTGATGTAAACAGTGTTGATAAGACACCCATGTTTTATTATTTTATTCCTTGATCATTGTCAAAGCCTTCTCTGTTTCTCCCAGTGGTAGACTGGTGGAGGGCAAGAAGTTGGGACACAGCTGGCAAGAAGTTGGGACACAGCCAACCCCAAAATGATCAACATACTAATAAAAGCTGAGGAAGGAGGAAACAGGGTGGCATTCAGAGTTAAGGCATTTCTCTTCCCAAGTAACAGTTGTATGTGATAGAGCCTTGCCTTGCTGCAAATGGCAGAACACCTGCCTGGTGTGCTGTGCTGAGCACCATGGGAAGTGCTGAGTTCATTTCTTGCTTTGCCTTGCTAGCATGCACAGCTTGGCCTTACCTATTAAACTATCTTTATCTCAGCTCATAAGTTTTCTCACCTTCGTGCTTTTGCTTCTCTCCCACATCCCACTGTGGGGAAGTCAGTGAGTGTGGGGCTGAACTCCATACCAGGGTTAACTCACAACAAAGAGATCCCATCTGCATGAGACTGCAGAGGAAAAAAAAACAGACATGAACAGCATTAGTCAAACCTCCTATTTTAGGCACTTAAGTTAGGCATTGCAGCCTTTAGAAGCCTTTAGAGAGATTTAAGCTGCCTAAGCTGCATTTTTTCTGGAGTTAGTGGAGGGACCTAGGTGTCCACATCATCCTCAGGAAGTGTTTGCTCCAGTTCAGCTACAAACTTGCTTTTCCAGTACCATGAAGGAAACTTTGGTTTTCTAGGCAGGGCAATATGTGCACATGTTGAGCAGGTAGCCACTGAATTTTGGGCCAGTAGGAAACATCAAGCATAGAGGAATAGCTACAAAGTTCCTGGCTGACTTTGAGAGGTCTTCAGAGTATTTGACCTATACTTCTCATTTACTAAGAGAGAATCCTAAATTCCAAACCGAATGTTCATACTGCATCACTGTATAGCCAGAGTGATAAGGAATCAAATACAATGCATAAAGTATTTAATTAAGTTCTATAGAAGTACATTAGCGTTACCGTTCTGACTTTTCTTTGACCTTTATGTATTGAGGGTCCTAGTGCAAAAAGATTCTTTAAGATCTATAGTTCTCCAGAAGGTCAACAGGTAAATAGTAGTTTGGACTTAAAACTATTGTGTTTGGTTTGGTTTTGGGGTTTTTTGGTTGGTTGTTTGGATGGTTGTTTTTTGTTGCTGTTTTTTTGGCTGGGTTTTGTTTGTGTTTTTTGGGGTGTTTGTTGGTTTGGGTTTTTGTTGGTTTGTTTTTTGGGTTTTTTTGTAAAGCATTTTGTTCCTTTTCTGCTCATGCAGAACTCCAGTAAACATTTTTGAGGTGTTTTGCATCATGTCAAGGAACATCATTTGACACAATGCCCCAATTATTATAAATCGGATTTGTTATTCTGAGATTAAGGAGAGCACTAACAGAGATTGGGGGTAGTATGAGTTTTTATAATTCTCTTTCAGTGGGTCTTTTGAGAATCATGAGCAAAGGGGAACAGATCACCATGGGGTGCCGGAAGACCCAGCACAGATGGGAGAGACAGCATTGCAGCCACAGAGGCAGTAGAACTGCTCCAGTGCTTGACAGCCAGGAAGGGGAGCTTTAACTTTTTCACAATTAGTCCCAGAGAGACTTTGGCTCTTCAGCCTCATTAGCATCCATTTCCTGCTCCTTCCCATAGTGTTGTCACCACACATGTTCATGAGACAATGAATGACCTTGTGTTCCAATTGTAAACACAGTGGTGTTTACTCGTGTTACATCTGGGCCTGATATAGTGACCACTCTATTTAAGTTGCCAAAACTTTTCTGTTACAAAAGTGTTGTCCAACTGTTTCTAAAAGGACAGAGATCTCAATGTCTTGTAGCAAGAATTTGGAGTTTAGCAGCAGTATAGCCTGGAGTCAGGAACATGTCTTCTGTTGTCTCAGTGAATATCACTTTAATTTCTAAAATGTTGAGAAATGTGATTTCCTAGCTATGTTTTACTCTTTTTTGTTTGCCAGAGACTAACAGCTAGGCAGTTTAATATTCCAGTTGCTCTGAGCGGATTTTGCTTTTGCATGTTATTCCAGCATGGGAAACAATACTGAACCTACATCTGGAGCCCACATAGCTCAATTCCTGCCACTGCTCCACAACAAACACTCTCAAAGAATAAAACTTAGTGAGACACTAAAGAGGAGTTCTGGAATGAAAATAAAATTTCATGCTTTTGGGCTTCAGACAATCTCTTAAGTGTCAGGGTTTAGGATGAGACCTCCTTGATAGAGAAATTATCCTACATCTGCCTACTGCAGGGGGATTTTGGCTACCATCACGGACAGGATGCTGTGCTTCAGAGATTACACATTTGATGCATATGTTTTTTATAGTATGGATAGAAAGTTTATAGAATGCTAATTCAGAAAATGCAAGTTCTAAAGGAATTTGGTTGTACCTGTAGACTATTTTATTTCTACTAAAACAATGGTTTCCAGCAAGAGATCATTCAGGTAATGTGTATAAGATGCTAATGATGAACATATGAAAATATAACCACACTTTTATGCTTGCCTTGAGATTGACTGTATCCAGACAGTCAATAAACATGAAACATGTTTCCTATCCCAGTTTATCAAAAGAGAATAGAAATATGGTCAGAGAAAGGTAATCAGAAAAAATATCAACTTTTAAAAGCCTATTATTGACAAAATAATATAAAATATAGCCATCCTTGTTCCTTTTAGACAGAAGCAGCTAAGAAAATATGGTAGACAGGGTACAAGATCTCTTGCTGTTCTCTGTTTATCTGTGACAAGATTTTAGGAGTTAACATGTTAATTATGAAGAACTGTGTGCATTGTTAAAAACATTTTAAGAAAACAAAGCAAAATTTTTGTTTGTCATAGTTAGATATCTAAACAAATCATTGCTATGGCATTTGAATACTGATATAGTACAAAGGGAGTTTGTTTGGCCATTCTTAGAGGGAAGAGAGGTCAAAGCCAGCTCTAACAGCAGAGCAGTAAGTGGGCATGTCTGAAGCTGGAGGTAGAATTCTAAGCAAGGCATAAATTTCTACTTCAAGGGATAAATTTGATGAAGGCTCCACCCAGAAAACAATTGTATGGAAGAAGCAAAAATCAATGAAGTGTCTTTTCTGCTGGAAAATATGCAGCAATCAGCTAAATTAATGAGTACTGCCTGATGAATAATTCACCATCATTATTCTCATTAATACTCTAGTCTGTCCAGATAGATTTGGGATCATTCTGTAAAAGCATAAATGGCTTGTTAAGGTCGGTGATGTTTGCATTATATTCAAAATGTGATTTGTTTAAAATTTACAGTCATGAATTATTGTGCAACTAGTACTACATACAGACATGAAATAAAATAATTCGTTAAAGAATTAAAGAAATATAAAATTTTTATTGTCAGTGGGCCTTGAAAATCTTCATGAACAGCATCAGTGGTTTGGGCTTTCCAAAGTACAAATCAAAGTGACAGTGAATGAAGTCCATAGTCACTGAAATGCACATTCAGGATTAACTGGGCATAAAATAAGTGGCCTATTATTCTATATATTCCAACAAAAATGGAGACTTGGCAAAGAAGGTGTTTGAAAGAAATCTTTATGAAAAAAAATATATTCCTTGCTTAAATAGATTGTGTTGCTAGTCTGAAAGGAAAAGGAGAGATATAAATGAAAACGCATTTCCTAGAAATAATATCTGAAAATAATGATTCCATTTTTAAAAACAAACTGCAAATTATATCTCCATACCATTAAGAAAACAAGTGATTCCTTTGATTTCTAATACATCATCATGACAAATCAGAAAATTATGACTTTTTCATCAAGGTTAAAATTGAATGTGTCACATTTTTCCTTAAAACTTCAAAACAAAAATGCATCACATGTCAATCAGAACACTTCAAACTCATTACAATGTTCTTTGTATTGCCATATTTAGGCAATTCTTAATTTGTAGGGATTATTTTCTTTGCATAAGATCTTGGAAGCTAAGAGGTCAGCAGAACTCTAAGTATATGCATGAAAAAATAGCTACAAAAGTTTAAAAATATAATAATTATTTACCCAGTTGACAGTCGGTGGAATTAGAGACTTCTACTTAGAAGCATATTTAAATTGCTGATTTCCTATGTTAACCAATGGATTCCAGATCCTGAGACACGTTACTTCCTTGCTAGACCTTACAGCTGGTGTTAATTGTATCTTAATGTGGACAGAAAACCTATCTTAATTCATACATCTGATGTAAACAAAACGCACCATGTGCACCAATATGCAATGTTATGTTTTTAATGTGGACACTAATCAGGTCATAATTTTAAAGACTTGATTGCTCTCTTTTATGGTGCCATAAGGAAGCCCTTCACACATCTGTAGCATTACAAAACATAAGACTATATGCAATAGCAGAATAAACAAGAACGATAATAACAGCAACAAGACCTGCTCAATTGTGATTTCATCGAGCAGCACAGTGAGGGATGATGTCAGAAGTCAATAAAGTTGATGGATCTGTAACTGTGATAAAATCAACTTTCTCCTGAGCATGCTGCCTAACAGTAAGGGATATCCAGGCAACAGAGGACACCTGACTTCATACGAGTTATGAATCAAGACTGATAGTGATTCATCTTTTGGGAGCTGGGGGGGTGGGCCTGGGGGATAAGCCAGTAAACACAGCATTCTCTTCTAGGTGTCACTCAGTACTCTGCAGAAGGAAAAGAGCTTGCTAGCAGCTGGTCATTGAGCTCGTTCCCATTCTTAGCCATTACTGGTACACTGGTCTGTACAGTCACATACCCTCAAAGTCTGTTGTCCTGCCCTGTGCTGCCAAAATACATATGCAATGCAGAAGGAGTTATCTTGGCCTCAGAAGCAGGATTTGCCCCTAGGCAAAGGGGGAAAAGGAAAAAAAAGGAGGAAAACTACTTTTTTTTCCCCTTGAAAAATAAGAAATCCTGAAACCCTGTGTGATGACAAGGTAGTTGGCCTTTGTACAGCTATTGTATCTAGGGTCTGGAGGAAGACAAATTGCCACAGGTTCACTTTTGCTCTACTCTTGCACTGACAAGTATTCAGAATCAGTTGGGTTGGAAAAGACCTTTGAGATCATCGAGTCCAACCTATGACCAAAACACCACCTTGTCGACTAGACTTGTGACACTGAGCGCAGCATCCAGTGTTTCCTTCAACACTTACAGGGATGGTGACTCCACACCTCCCTGGGCAGCCCATTACAATGCCCAATCACCCTTTCTGTAAAAAACTTCTTTGTGATGTCCAGCCTAAACCTCCCCTGGTGCATCTTAAGACTACATTCTCTTGTCCTGTCACTGGTTGTCTGGGAGAAGAGACCAAACCTCCACTGGCTACAGCCTCATTTCAGGCAGTTGTAAAGTGATAAGGTTTTTCCTAAGCCTCCTTTTCTGAACATTCCCCAACTCCTTCAGTGGCTCCTCATAGGACTTGTCAGTCTAGTTGCACTTCTCTGGACATGATCCAGCAGCTTAACATCCTTCCTAAATTGAGGGGCCCAGAATTGATATTCAAGGTGTGGCCTCACCATTGCCAAGTAGAGTGAAATAATCACTTCCAGAGACCTGTCAGCCATACTATTCTTGATACAGGTCAGTATGTCACTGGCCTTCCTGGCCACCTGAGCACACACTGGCTCATGTTCAATCTGCCATCAATCAGTACACCCAGGTCCCTTTCTACCTGTTGTCCAGCCACTCTGTCCCCAGCCTGTAGTGCTGCAGGGGGTGGTTGTGGCCAAAGTGCAGCACGCAGCACTTGGTCTTGTTAAGCCTCACATTGTTGGATTTGGCCCATCTCTCCAGCCTGTCCAGATCCCTCCCAGAGCCCTCCTACCCTCCAGCAGATTGACATTCCCTCCCAGATTAGTGTCATCTGCATATTTGCTAACAGTATTCGTAACAGATGCGAAGCTCACCTTTTTATGAAGCCCACTGTATTGTCACCCCTATTTCCTTACTTATCCCTTCTTAAGAGCAGTGACATAATTTAATACAGAAATTTCCTACATGAAATTTCTTTGGCCACACAAGGCTCAAATATATTTTATGATAATGTGAAACTTTAGTGAAGTTTCTGTGAAACTCTCTGTCCCTGGGATTTTGCACTGCTGCCTCTTCATGCAGAGTTTGATTGCTTCATATATAGAATCAGTAACAGCAATTACTTTGGAAAAAATAAACTCCCTTTGGACTTTGGATAAATTTGTTCAAGTTTGTTCTTGAGAGGCAAGATTATAGTTGCTAATTTTTGTTTACATGGGTATATTCTCAAATACTAACACTAGAAGCAGTGCTATGACTGTGATGGATATGAACGAGAAGTTTTTGGTCAGGTACAATATCTTAAGTAGTATTCATCAATATTTTTAGAAAAAAGCAGATGATCTCTTGGGCACATTAAGTCATCCTAGTCCATCAATTTCTAGCTACGGAGTTAAGGAAGTTGATTAGTTGACAGATTCAGTGTTTTTATGAGCAAATGACAAGTCAGGGTTATGAATATTGTTTTGCAGCAGCAAGTTTCTTCACAGAAGGATTTTGTTAATGGAATATGAAGTTTAATGCTATTAAAAAAAAAGAAATCTGTTTTGTCTAGTCTTACCAGATTAACTGGTAAAGCAAACACAAAATTCAGTTCCTCTGGAATACGATCCTGTAGATTTCCATGTGTTGCTGTTAATTTAATGCTTTGTATGTACTTTTACAGCTGGATTCACAACCTGAAGCTGTTAAATTTAATTTCTAGCAAGCTAAGTAGCTTATGGTCTCGTTTTATTATTATTCATATTTCTGAACCTTAAGCAATATGACATTGCCTGTAGGGATGTTTTAAACCAACACATGACTAATCCACCCCACAAGGGCATGAGCAAAAGAGTGGCAATATATCCACAGCTGGATCCCCAGTGGCTTTTTCTCATTATTCCTGCAGTCAAAATAATATCATTTTAAAATTAGTGTAATAATAGAGAATAAAGCTTGGTGACTAACCTGATGAGCTGTTTAAAAATTTTAATAAAGCAAAACAAGACTGAAAGATAAAGTGAACTGGAAAAGGTCTTCTTGGTATCCTTCTTCACCTTTGACAGTCTCACCTGCTGTGAAAGTACATAAAGGACATTTCCCATTGATGTGTAAACTTTTTTAGACCTTGATCTGCAAGTCACAGAGTGTGGAAACCAGTCTGAGGTGGGCCTTGCTCCCCAACTGGAATTTATTTCAAATCATTTTGAAATTCTGCAGACCCATACTGGTTTGGATACCCATATTAATCTTGGTGATAAAGTATATTTTCTCAAATGAAGCACCAGTCTTCTATTAAAGCAACCATCCTCTTTTATATTTAAAGTTTACTCAAGTATTTTTCAGCAAAATTACCAGTTACGCATATTTTTTAATGAAAAATGACAGGCAGACTGATGTATGAGTTATGCTCTAAATTATAGGTAAATTATAGCTTTCAATTTGGCCCATTTTCTTTAGGGGAAAGCCCCTGTATGGATGAAACTTCCCTCATATTTAATGAATGCTTCAGAGACTTGCCACCCAAATTTGACAGCTCAGCAAAATTGACAGGCTCAGGTGTGTGATAATCCTGGTGTGGCCGATCAGAAGCAAAATTGAACAGGAAAGCAATACTAGGGATGATTGCTTAGCATTTCTGCAATATGTTTGTTTTTACCAAGGTGCAGCTGATTGTGCAACATTGTAAACTGGCCTCTGACTGTAAAGCAAAAGTGACAAACCTGCAAACAGCAAGCCACCAAAACGTGAACAGCATAAAATTGATATCTAGTCTGAAAAGTGTATGTTTAATGTTAACATAATGAAATGCAACTTTATGACTGTGCTGGTTAAGGACTCTCTTTTGTGAGGTGCTGAGCACTCTTAACTTAAGATACGAAGTACTTTATAATGAGGAGTTGTGCAAGGCAAAAAGAAAGACATTTCAATATGTCATCAGGTCTAATTAACCAAAAAAACAGTTCTTGAGAACATATATCCTATGTGGTGACTGGTTAATTCATGTTTTTATGATGATGTTGTATTGGTGAAGGGTGAATTATGTTTTTTTTTAATAACAACATTGTAATAAGTTAAGAATAAAGTTTACAGTTCTCAAGAAACTAGGAGCCCCAGACAGATGCAAGGCTGGCAAATTTCGCAAGAGATTTCCCTCACCTCCAGAGAAGGAATCAAGGAATTATAATACTAGTGAGAGGTAGAGAGCAACCGATTATCAGCATCTGATAAGGACTGATGGCCCACACCGAGGGATAAAAGAACCTATAGAAATTCTATACTGAACAGCAAGTCCGGCCGCTGGAAATTTCAACATCCACACCACCACCCACCACCACCCCCCCGCCC
>VWYO01025276.1:405314-498105 GCA_013400275.1 Rhadina sibilatrix
CCCCCTCCTCCCGACTCTGGAACCAGGGAGACAAGTCAGGACATGTACACAGAGCCCAAAACCAGGAGGGCAGGAGGGGTATAAAGCTAATGGACTTGGACTCGGGCACTTGTGAAACCTCGGGAGGAACGTGATGCGGTAGAGGTCACTTTCAGAGGTTTTCACCCGGTGCGCACCATTTTCCTTGCTTCACTGGCTCTGTCGATTGCTTTATTTGGCTTTGTCAATTTCTTGTCCGGAATTCTCGTTGGTAATAAATTGTTTTCATTGAGATTGGCTCTTTAAATTTGTAACATCCTATATACCAACTTTATATGAAAGCTATTGAAACTTAAAAGCATCAAGTCCGTAAGTCTCTCAACATGTGCAGTGTCTGAGCAGATTCATTATTATTATTTTATTCTATAAACAAGGCTGTTACACTAGAAAAGCATTAACTATGTCTTTAATGTAAAATTTAGAAATCTAAATAAATGTAGCAATCTGTACTTATGAAGGGTACCTTTTGATCCCAATTGGCTCTTATAGGCATGTGTTAGCAGATGATACATAATGCTTATCAATAATGTATATTAAATTTAAAGGAATAGTTCCTTCTCAATATGTGTGAAAATGTACTAGATTAAGATTTCCAATAATATATTTTCTAGGAAGAAAATTTGCACATGTAAGTGCATGCACATATACATACCACACACACACACAACAAGGGAGATGCTATTAATATTGAGACATGAGCTGGCACATTCACATAGATTTCTACCAACATTCACATATTGATGTATTTACTATATCCAAATTACACACAGGGTACTTGTTTACCCATGAAAGCAGCACCAGAGGTAACCAGTGAACCATCCCTTATAAATGCTTGCAAGCGCCAGTTTCCCTTTCCACTTCTTCACAATTAGTTCAGCAGCAACTCAGGTTCATTAACATGGATGCCTGACATCTTTAAGCACTGTAGTTAACAAGACATTTGTGTGAGGATAACAGACAAAATTAGAGAGGATACATGCTTTGAATGGGATTGGCAGACACATGGGACTGTGATCTGTGCCTTTCTAGAATGGCTGTGCATTTGCTTTAGTTGTTTAACAAGTGGTTTAAGGCTAACAAAAAGATAAGCAGTTCTGGGTTCTCTGTATTTTAAGCTGTCTCATGCTCTGTCAAAAAACCTTCTGGTTTTATTTTCTGATTGTTATAAATTTAAAGAGCCAATTCCATCGAAAAACGATTTATTTGCCAATGAAAATTTCGGACAAAGAAAAACGACAAAGCCAGCGAGCCAAGGAAATAGTGCCTGCACTGAGTGAAACCACGAGCGTAACCTCTACTGCGTTACACTCCCCCTGGTTTCACACCAACCCGAGCCCAAGCCAGCTGTTTTATACTTTTCTGGCTGGGCTTAGTGAGTCCGAGGTTTCTATAAGTTCTTTTGTCTCTCGGTGCCTTGGTTTCCGTGGATGTTGAAATCTCTGGCGGCAGGATCTTCAGTTTGAAAGGGTTTCCTGGATGCAGAGAGTTCCCGGGCAGTTCAGATGGCCCTGATAAGATACTATCTCGGACCCATCAAGCTTCATCAATGGCTTGATCGCCTTTGTCCTGATCATTCTCCACCTTCTATTGGGATTGTAATTTCTTTCTCCTCTTCTCCTGAGTCGGGAAGATTCTTGCGAAATTTTCCAAGCCCTCTGCCCTGCTTGGGTTTCTTAAGGGTACACTTTCGTTTCTGATTTATACTAACCACAACATTACAAAAATATAAACTATCATTCACTATAATAACAACATCATGAAAATATGAATTATCAATCACCACACTAATGAACAAAACAGAAAGGAAAGAAAGAGCATCCATATATATCACTCCATCTTACTCATTCATCTATGTGTTTTGCATAATGAAGCAAGGTCAAACAGCTTTTCTGTTTGATCAGTCCTTTTGATTTCATGTCTCCTGTGTGGCAATGAGAAGTGTCAAAATCTGTAATGTAATCTGATAAATATTTGTAAATATCTGATAAATATTTGTTCCCATTCTAAGAATCATCCCCAGTGTTTTTATTTAGCCAGAATTAACGATTTTTTCTTTTGCAATTATATATTTTGGGCCTGACAAATTCCATGTTGCTACAGCGAGAATTGATTTTGTTGGGTGCCAGCAGTATCAAAAATCCCCAAAAACTTAATTTTCCAAATTAAAAAAGATAAAACACAAAAATATTAAACCTATATTTTGATATTTTTCCTCTATTAGTATTTTAATGAGGTTTTTTTTTGTTGTTGTTGTTACTGTTGTTTTGACAACACAGTACATCTAAAATACTGAATTTATACATAACTCTAAAAGCCCAAATTTAAATTACAGCACATCAGCAGGCAGTTCAGAAAACTGGTCTCTTTAAACATTTCAGAATGGCTAGAAATATAATTTGCCAAAAGCACATGGAGCACCTCTTAAACAGATGGTCAGTGTGCTACAAAGGTCACTGAATTCAAGTGTCCTTTAAAAAACCCTTAAATACAAGCTGAAATGAAAGCCAAAAGACATTCATGAGACTGAAACACCACAGCTTGGACTTCTACAAACTGCGTGCTGAAGAAAATGCTGGACTGTAAAAAGTCATGAGCTGAGCTTCCAGTGACCTTTGCTCTGCCTTCTTAACTGTGAAGAGTGCAGTGCTTCAGGACTATAGATAACTATAGTCATGCTTCAAGAAGAGATATTCCAGATTCAGGATACCTGCTAATGTGCCTATAAGTAACAGAGAGGGGGAAAAAATCAGATTCTTAAAGGTAAGTGGGTAATTTCTACGGGGTAATTAAGCAAAATAAGGTGGTTTAGGAAAATCCCTTCTTTTTGATAACAGAATTTTAAATTCTTTTTTTTTTTTCTTCAATCTATTTACTAGTTCCTTTTTTTTCAGTGGATGTTCTCCTGTGTTGGTTTTATGGAAATGTTACAGGAGGCTGAAAGATAGAAAACCACCCTCATTTTTGTAGTCCAGGATTTTTCTGTAGGTTGGAAGCACAATCTTGAAAGCAATCTTGTTTTTCCAGATCTCGTATTGGAAGGTAAAGGAATAGCATGCTCCATTTCTAACCCCTTCTCCTTTCCCTTCCTTCCTTCTTTGCCCTTTTGCAGTCACCAGTTGCAAGAAATTTCTGTATGGTGTCTCCAAGCTTATACCCTTTGGAATTATTGTATTTCCTACTGAGTGTCACCAGCAACAGCAGAAACAAATCTTTTACCATGATCTCAAAGGAACTACCTAAGTTATGTCTTGAACTTATGACATAACTAAAGATTTACAGAAAATCCAGAAAAAAAGTATCAAATAGTACTCCCTCCTTACTTTATAGTTGATCTTACCAGATGCAAGATGGAGTCTCATAGATGTATATAAACTTGTGTTGTGTATGTGAAAGACTTTTATAACGTAAAGTTTACCAATTCCCATGATCATTGCAAATAAAAAGGCAGTTATCTGGTTGCTTTTTGATTTAAAAGCATAGTTTATCTTTTTTTTTTTTTTAACAACTGTTTTTCACAGCTCAGATTGTTAAGAACTACACCAAATTCTTCCTATAACTGTTGATTTCCAGCTGTTGAGATTTGCACTCTGCCCATACCTGTGAATCTCTGCAAAGCACTTGTAAGCAAGGTGTGGGACCAGGACGCCTTCAACTCTTTCTATTGAAGAAAGACAGTGGAAAGGATAGCTGGTAAAATCATTAAGTCAAAAGAGAAAACTTTCTTGCCTTCAACAGGTAAGAAATACAAGTCAAAGATCAAGGGAACCAAATGATCCTCAGGAGAGTCACAGAAGGGTTGACTTGCTCCCATTGACATGAAATGAAGGCAAGAGAGAATGTCAGAGTGGGAAATAGGTGATAAGCATTTCAGAAGAGCTAGGATGCAAGAATCCCCCTGGAAGGTACATGAGCCACAAATATGATCATTACATTTATTTTTCAAGGACAAGAAGAAATATTGTGAGGTACTTCAGGGAATACACTAAAGAGAAAATACAAGTAACAAGTTGTAATGGAGAGAGGGAGAGATGTTTTCTCTATGTGGGACAAGCACGTGTAGTGCTCAGTCCCGTGAATTCACATTCCTTTTGAGTAGCTCTCTTGAAATCAGTGAGTGGCCTCATTCCAGATCAAGGGAAGACACAGACTTCAGTGGGCTTTCAGTTTTCACCTAGATATGGATTTAGAGAGTAAGGGGGTGTTGTCAAGGCTGGGGACAGTTCTTTATTTTGTAATCAGGAAGGCCCTGAAATTTTGAGGTTTTGAATTCTGGAATGATACTAAGAGTGTATTTCTCAAAAAGAATCCATTCATGATATGTGTCTCATGTCAGAACATCAGTGAAACTGGCTTTGATCCCCTACTAAATTAGCAAGTTGAGGTCTTTTTTTTTTTTTTTTCTTTTTAACAGCAGGCAGAGCTTTTAAAACCTACATGGAATCCAGAGGGTTGCCTATACATTTTCTGTAAAAATACTGTGAAAAGAAGATGGAGATATTCTCTTTTCTGTCCTTCCCCAGTGCTATGCCTTCCATAAATTATGTCACTATATTTGTGAAAGGCTTTCTTCATGGTTAGAGGGGGAAGAGTTGAAGCAACTATAGGTGAGGGTAAAGTCAGTACTCAAAGGGAATGATAACAGCGTCTGCTTTTAACATTCCTCAGCATCTTCTCTTTCCTTGAACTGAGGCCCCCAGTACTTATTATAGCAAAGTTGTTCTCTTCCTGTAAGCTATATGTAAGAGTTTGATTGCTTCACCATAATGATGGCAAAATACATACTTTGAAGAAAGCACAGTTCATATTTTAAGGTATTTCATCACTCAAGACCACAGCTGGCCAATACTAAAAGAACAATCAAGAAACTAAGGACTGTCAACAAAGAACACTTCTCTACATCAGAGAATCAGACACATTTGCACTCAATTAACACTTTGCTTAAAAATAGACAGAGATAAGCCCTAAAGAGTGTGGTGCCCAGCAACCCCATCATTATATATACAATAGCAATGCATAGCAGCAGTTATCATCATGCCTTACCACTCCATTTGCTATAACAACAAAAACATCCACTATCAATTCCTTATCATGTTTGGATATATTTGGAGATATTATCATAAAGCTGTCTCTGTGATATGGTCAAAGGGATGACAATCTAGTTTGTTTTAAAAGTGAAATTTATATAATCTTATTCTTTTCTACTTAAATTCCTTACTGAGTGCTGATTAAGCACAAGCCTCTGTCATGTATGGGTGGGAAAGATGGTTTTATGTCACTTTCACTGGTTTTGAGGTTCAGCAGAAACTTTTTTGACTGCTATTGAAGTTAGCTTTGCTTCAAAATTACACATATCTGTGCATAGAGCCAAAGACACAGGAATCAGTGGAGTGCAGAAATGCTGTGGACTATCAGCTCTTCAGGGAGAACCCCTGAAAAACTTCTTTTTTATGGCTGGAAGTCAGTTGGTACATAGTTTTTCATTCCTTTTCCATCCCCATGACATGGGGATTTAGGCACACAAGAGAATTCAGATCTGCATAGATCAGCTAATCCAGCAGCTGTTATGCAGCACCTGAGTAGTGCAAACCAGAGAGAATTAGGCTGAGAAGAAAACTTATATTATAGCAGGTCACAATTCAGTAAGGTATTCGTCCTCACCTCAAATATTTCCATCTGCAAAGCAGTATCTGGAGAAGGCATACAACATTTACAAAGCACTCAACAAAAGAGTAAACTCTTTGTCATTTTCCATGGCAGCTTTCTAATGAAGGAAAGCACTTGTAGAACAGCAGTAATAACTTTCCTTTTACAGAAGTACAGTTCACTTGAGATGGTTCCCACATGGAGAAGAAATGCCTCAGATTTTTTTTTTAGCATTTACTTGGCAGTTGGGACCTATTTATTACTTCATATACTTGGATGTAATGGCAGTTAACACACAGTTATGATGGGGAAGTGATGTAGGATTCTAAAAGATACAAATTGCAGTACATATTAAGCTTTAATTTGCTGCCAATCTCAGGCCCTTTAGCTTTTTTAGGGCTGGAGGGCCTGTCCAGAAGTGTGGTGGACATGAGCTATATTAGCTGCTGGTCAAACCTAGTGCTGCAAGATAGCTCACTGGGGGAATAATATCAATGTGTTCTCTTCTCTTTGCACTCTCCTGATGCTGTGTAGAAGGCATGCATAAATAATTGCAGGTTTTGTTGAAATCCACACATACATTTTCTGGCTTCCATGGCCAACTTAGGTGATTTTCAACATTTGCTTTAGTAGCAATATGTTCTCTAAATTCTAGTAGTTTTACTGATCACAGTGAAAGTAGTGGAAAATATGACAACTAATTATAAGATTCAGTGCATGATTAAGACACCTGAATTTATATGCAAAACAATATATAAAAAAATATATCTACATGCAAATGTCTCTCCTTGTGCTAGGCACATGACCCCCAGTGGCAGCTAGGAAAAACTTAGCATATGCAGTCTTTAGGGATGGAAAAGCCATTCCCAGCTCCAGGCACAAAAAGAATTAAATCACTCCCTAGACTGTGCTGATTAGATAACTGCTATCACACCAGCTTAAATGCTCTTATTGGGATACAGTTGCCTAAATTTAACATGCCTGCTTACAAAAATTGAGATGCCATAGTCTCCTGGATGCCCATCTAGAGGAGTAGTCTCCTGCAGGCCCTGTGATATCTGTCAGACATGCCACAGATGTCTTGGACATCCCCAAGTACCTCAAATTAAAATGTTATAAATAGGAGATTATCTTCAGCTTCATGCCTTTAAAATTTGGGATGTTTAATTGCAGATTAAAGAGATATTTCTCTCTCACAATGTCTCAGTTTGAAAACTGAGAGCAATTTTTTTCTTTCAAGGAAGTCATAACAATCAAATACTTTCTATTTAGTCCATATCCAGTGGTAGTGATCCACATCCTGCTTGAGCAGCGTTGAGCAGCACTTGTATTTAACTGCAGAAGTTCCCTAGCCATCACTGTAATTTTTCCAGGGGTAATATGAGTCAGCAAGCTGTGGAGTTACTGACTTACTTAATCACAGCCACTGACTAGAAAACATTTAATCAGGCAGTGGAAAACATTAGTTAAGCAGGAGAAACTGACAGCTTGTATTCCCTGAAACCTCTGAAGCCTGGCAGTTTGGAATCACTGTTAGATTCAGACCCTTTTAGGCAAAGGATGGAACTGAAACCACATTTCTCAACAGTGATAAGTGCAGTTTCTACTGAGTAATTCAAAATTAATTACTTTTAATTTAATTAAAATTAAAATTCTGCTTTCTCTTCACCTTAAGATTGAGTTGTTTGTGGATATACTGAGAAATAAAGTTTGTGATACTAGAACAACTTTGAAATTATAAATTTAAATCCATAGGAATTTTATATACTGCAGCTAGTTGAGTAAGGAGTCAGAAAATCTGTGCTTTAGAGTTAAACTGGTAAAGAGGCATTTGGGTATATAAATTCCTCTTTAATTTAATGGAGATTAAACCAGTTCTTAAGTAACTGAATAATTTGTCAGGAAGGTAGTTGTCTGATTAGAGAAAAAACTTTATTTAAAATGTTCAAAATTGTAAAATTTTTTTAACCTCAAGTTAGAATTGAATTATCACATATTTTGTATATAAATCTGTTGTGGATTGACATTTGATTTTTCTGTCTTGTACCTTAAATCATTATACTGCCTAAGGAAAAAGAAACATCAAACACAAAAACAAAAACAAGCATATTATTATTTTATTATTTAGTACTGAAGTATAAAACTGTGAAGAAATGTCATTGAGAGCTGGCTGTGATGAAGTCAGCTAATCACTCCAGAAATAAATATAGATTGAAAATACAAGGGAATCTGGAAAATAGCTATGGGTATTTTTAGATAATGGCATCCTTCTACTCCTTAAATGATGATGCAATAACCTTCAAGTTGGGAACTTACAAAGAGCTTGAACTGAGTTCCATGCAGCACATATAATCTCAAGAAAGGACACTTTCTTGAGATTAAAGTGGATCTAAAAGTTTTCTTTTGTCTGTTAGTATTACCTGCTGGAAAATGGTATAATGAGTTTTTTCTCTTTTAAATTACATTTTTCTTGCCTCTCCCTCTAGAATATTTGTAGTTTTTTCAGAAAGATAACAGCAATTAAGAATGCACTGGCAGTCTAATAGTGAAAAAGCACATGAAGTCTAAGAGTTGCCTTTGTGTTCATGAATACATTTATGCTACTGAAGGGTTTCTCAGTGTTCAAACAATATACATATTTAGTGAATTATTTAACCTTTACATATTTAAACAAGAAACATTCTGTGCTCAAGGGTAAAAATAAAGATACAGTCTGAACTGTACTGTACTCAGGTTCAAATGATGAGCATCTTTCAGAAAGAGATAAAAAGGTCTGTTAGCACTCTTAGGCAAGAATGGATTAATTTTTATCTTAATCTGGTTTATAGAAAAGCATTTCCTCCTCTTTGATGTGGTATATGCTAAGTGAAAACATCATGCTCTACCCATCAGAATTATGCAAGTGGTCACTCTTTCTTTTGCACTGATGTTACAGAAGGAGATAGCCTGCATGGCTGGAAGGTATCCATGATATTAAACAGTTCATGGGGCTGTGAAGTGCTGAGAGCAATCATGCAGAGCAACAGGCCACAGGAATGCAAATCATCCACAAAGCCAAAAGTGGAGCTAGCAGGTGGCCTCTCCTATTCATCTGATGTCAACACACTGTTCAGATCAAGCCCTTTTAACATCTGGGTAGGCCCACTATTGCTTTTAATTAAATATAATACAGCCATTCAATGTTCTCGCATCCATGAAAACCATGCAGTAAAAAGCACATCTTCTGCACACTGAGGGTCACTCTAGTTATATAAATAAATAAATAGTAAAATTTAATTTAGATTGTGAGGTAGTTTTAAATTTCATATACTTTCTACATACTGCTCAGTTAGAGCCTCTTCGACATTTCAGTGACTGACCATATTTCCATGGAAAATGTTCCTGCTCCTTCAGAGGATTTAGAAGGGAAAAAAACCCCTTGTAATTAACTTTTTCTACCTTTGAAATATTTCCACTGTAAAGGATTTTGAATAGAAACATTTGTTCTCAAAATTAGTTTACAGAGAGAATTTAACTGTGTTAACATATAAGCCATGGAAACTGTCATAATATCTAATTAAATTATTACTGACGTTCCAATCAGTAGCAAAAAACCATCTGTAACTGTAATTCTACTACAGAGAAAGTATAATTAAATCTATTCAGTAATGGGTAGCAAGCTATTGCAGAAGTATACTGCAATGCTTTAGAAAGCTGGAATGCTTCAAATATCTTTTACAAGTATAATAAACCTTTTTTTTTTAAAGTGGGAACATGAATATTCTTCTGAAGACCCTTTATTAGGATTTAATTTCAATGCATTTATGATTACATTAGTTCTTCTGTTTGAAACAGACTGGAAAAAATAACTGCCATCATTCAGAGCCCAGGATAGAGAAGCCTGTAAGTGTGTTTTCATTCTATCTCTATGGAGAGCAAACGGTAACAGCATGCTTCATTTTGATTTCAGGAGATAAGCAAAATAAAGCACACAGTGGAGTGTTTTCTTGAGCAGAAACATTTTCCAGAACTGAAGCCAGAAATGTGTGACAAAGCTGAAGTGCATTATTGTTAAAAATTAGGAAAATAGATGACTTGGGAGGAAAGTAATGGGATGTGAAGCATTTAATGTAAGGTCACAAGGTCAACTGTTGGTAATGGACTGAGAGTTTTCCTGTGAATGATGGCTGCTGGGTAACTCTGTGTAAAGAGAGATGGATGTCCAGCCCCTAATGGGCAGATGTGGTCATCCCAGAACTCCATTGCAATTACCTTTTTCTCTTTCTCCAGTCAGAAAAGGCTGCATCCAAGTGGAATCTCAGTCTATGATGTCTTTTCCCATCTGCAGTGAGGTAGACTGATGTTTGGAAAGAAGCTTTGCCAAAAGTGGTTTACTTTCTAATTATGCTCATAACGTGGATAGTTGCTCTCCTTCCTCTAAAGCTGAAGTTATTACTGAAACAACAGTTTCTCAGGAAGAGACAACAAAACCAGCAACACATCAAAATTCTCTCTCAGCCACTCTTTATGTTAGAGCTTGAATTATGTATATTTACTTCCTTGGACATGCTATCCATCCATAAATTCCATTTCATTAACTCAGATGATCAATAGCATATATTAAAAATAAACAATGTCTAGTTTTCATTCATTATTCTGATATAAAGAATATTCCCACATGTCTACTAACAATCAAACTATGTACAGAAAAATGGTACCTCAATAGCACTTGCAGAGCAAACATCAGGTTTCAGGTGCCTAATCTCTGTTGTTTTGCAGATTACATACCAAAAAGCCCCAAAAATGCTTTCAAAATTTATGACTATGGAATTTTTCCCAATATTAAGTTAGTCTAACTGTAAGCAAAAATATGTGGTACAAATATGTGGCTGTCACTGTGCAAATAACTTTATTGGCCTGCTAGAATAAAGGAGGTTTAGAAAGTGCTGCTCTTACTGAGGTCATTGGCAAAACTTCCGTTGACTCCACTTGCCACAGAGTTAGGCATGGGGGGAATGAGATTTTCTTTCTCTTTCATGGACTGTGGGGTTGAGTTGGGTTGGGCAGGGTTGGGCTGCGTTGTGTTGGGTTGTGTTAAGGGTGGTTCCCTGCAGAGAGGAGAGGAGAGGAGAGGAGAGGAGAGGAGAGGAACTGCTGCTCAGGGCCTTGACATTTCTGAAAAGCTTCAGGGCAGGAGGCATCACACTGGTTAGAGATCTGCCTATGCAGCTGATGGCTCTTGAAGAAGAAAAATGTAACAATAATGCAAATTACTCCATTTTGATCACCTGGCAGCTGATATTAGGCAACAAGAGCTGACAGATTTACCAACTACATAGTTAAGGAGCAGCAGCTATGTGTGGTTATGCAGTTCAGACACCTAGCATTGCAGCATTTGAACATATAAGCGGAAAAAAGACATTATACTTAATTTTGATAATTGCATAAATTTTTTACATTTTTTCATTCTGAAAACATCTGTTTCATATATAATTAAATATTTATTTTTGGAAACAAGGGAATTTAAATATATTCTTAATGAAAGATCTTATCAGATGCCTGTCTTTTTAACAATTTTTTTTTACCCAGATATGATTTCTATAGTTTGCAATCTCTTCAGCAAAAACAGAAACATCATCTGAAGTAATCAAAAGGAAATAAGTGTCTCTTTAAGTATAGCTTTGCAAAATTTTGAAACTTCAGAAAGACAGCAGAAAAAAAAAAAAGGCTCCAGATTTGCCTGAATTTATAAACCAGTTTGGCAACTATACTTACTCACAATGTTTGTTATGTCTTGTAATGAATTGTAGTGGTTTTGAAAACAAATCATTAGAATAATTTTCACAAGCCTTATGAGTAAATTTTAAAACCCAACTAAAATACTTTTCCTACCAATCTATGTCATAAAAGTACTAAAATCACATTAAAAATTTGGTATTTTGGAAGCCCTCTTTAGAAAAGCACAGATATTCTGCCTCTCCTTTTAAGAAGGTTCAGCACTTTTCTTGGAAGATTGGTCTCTCTTAGGTACTTCAATAAAATATGTAGGCTTTCAGATTTTTCTTATATTGAAGCCTATTTTTTATTAATTTTGTTTTGGAAGTAATTATGTTTTGAAGGTGTTATCGCTATTAAATACTTTGTGAACTGTTATACATCTGTCAAATCTATTTTGCAAATATGATACTCTTTAGAGGAATTCTGAGGCATTCATACAGAATTCAGCTGGATTAAGTGCTGTAATGAAAATGCTGCCCAAGTGTATTTTATACTACAGTAAGTACTTATTTCAGAATTCACTTATACCTACAGGAATACATTTTATGTCTGATTATCTGGGAATTCCAAAGATACATGGTGTTTTGGCAGAATAACTACAACTCTGCTATCTAAGTTAATGACTTTGAAGAGGAAATTGGGTGCAAATATTACATACAGCCTGAATTTCTTCCTCTGGTTTACCAAACAATGGCATTTACTTGATAGAAGTGGGAACAAGAAGGTTGGTGTCTTTTCTACCTCTATACGAGCTTTTCCACTATAGCTGTATGGTTGGAAATGTAGCTGTTAGACCCTTTTTAAATCGCAGCTTAAGGAAAATAAGAAACAGAACAGGGCTAGTACTCAGTAAGAGCTAGGCTAAGATCCTCCTGCAGTTCAAACAAGAAAGAAGGGAAAAGAAAAGAAATTGCTAGGCAGAATGATGGGTTTCCTCAGTGTTTGATTCTGAATATGTTTTGAGAAGTAGCAATTTTTACTGGATTTGATTAGCACTGAATAAGAAAAATAAATCACATTTCGATTTGTATTTCTTGCCATTTACATCATTCACTAAGCAGAATTAATTGATAGCATCTCCCCCTTTTAGCTGCACTGAGGTTTTTTAATGATATCTTGATGTACATTCAAGAATGTTTCAATTTTACTGGTTCATTACTACTTGAAGACTTCATATTGAAACAAATTCAATTTTACCACCAGTAAATTTTGTTGTTTTATTTAGATGTTGGATTTATGAGCCATTTAGGACAGTTCTATTTTTAATTATCTTTTTTATTATCTTTTGTCTTACATTATAATTTTGCAAAATATTTTTTTATCAAAATGACATTATATTAATACTAAATATATTGCTGCTGTGCACATAAAGAACAAAAATATACAAAATCTGGCTGAGAATGTAATTCCTATTAAATAGTATTATCATTTTACTTATAATTTTGCACCTCTTAATCTTAGTAGCTTTACTATTCATTACTTACTGACCCACTTTTTTGCCTTTATTGAAAGCAAACTAACACATTCCTTTCTTATCTTTCTGGCATCTTGATACAGTGAAACATTTTAAACTTTTAAAAGCTTTACAATGTGCTATATGATAGTTCCCACATAGGATTGCCCATGTCTTATCTTTAAAAGAGTTTAGAAAACTGTATATTTAGCAGACATACAAAATGAACTTACAGACAAGCTCAGAATAGCTCTATGGATTCCTTAGTCTGGAGTTTTCAATAATACAGGGCAACAATTTTAGGTGGAGTAGGTATTTACTAGATCAGTGGTGTTAGAAATAACAGATACACTTAGAAACACAGAACCTGGCTGATCTGAAAAGCAGGCAGCAAACTTCAAATTAATTGCAGACTGATTTTAACTCTTCTGAACTATATTGTTCAGACTATTTGAATAGAGGAGGATGTCAGCAACAGAAAAACCTATGAAGTTTGTAGTCCCAAAAGAGCCAAGAGACACATATCAGGGAACCCTGTTCTCTGAAGGTTTGTAGTTCAGAAGGTAGGAGGTTTCTTTGAATGCAGTTGAAGTAGAATTTAGTACATTCTACTCTATTCTATATATTACACTGAACAACTTCTGTCCTAAGATTCCCCCAACACCTCCTTGCTCAAAGCAAGCCAATGGTTATGCCAGGCAGGTAGTTAAAGAAATCTTTCTTAAATATATTCAGGATACCAAAATGTCAGGTATAAGGGGGAAAAAAGAAGTTTGGAAAGAAGTACAGAGATGTTCTCCAGTTGATCCTCTGCATGCAACCTGCACAATTCAAACTACAGTACATTGTAATGTACATTTGGTGTGAGTGATATTCCCTTGCTTGGGCACATTTTGAGAAGAGCATGTTGATGTGGCTTAACCACATCTTACTTGCAGGTGCCAGTTTTAGGAAATGGAATTCATAACACTGAGTCAAGACTCTGCATTCCCTATGGAATAAATTGAGAAAGACAGCCTCCTTGGGAAGGTGTTAGCCTATATGAGGGGCACAGCCAAAGGAGAGTGCTCAGACTTGTGACCCTCACACATACTTTACCTGCCCTTTAATATGGATTCAGATGTTGAAACTGCTGTTCTAAAGCACTGCATTTGTTTTTTTGATGCAAATGATTGGCCTGTTCTTCAGATAAGACCTGACAGTGGTACCCTTAGGCCTATGGTATGCAGCCAAGGTCCCACCTTAACTTCAGGTGATTTGGATCCTTCTTCAGAAAATGAAACCATCTAGTGACTGTTTTGCTGAAGGTGGACCACTGGACTGCCAAGAACACAAATTGTAGATCTTAAAGAAATTATGTTTCTTAAAATAAGGGTGGACAGACATTGGAATATATTGCCTAGAGAAGCTGTGGATGTCCCATCCCTGGAAGTACTCAAGACCAGGTTGGATGAGAATTTGTGCAACCCAGAAGATGTCCCTGCCCACGGCAGGGGGTTTAGAACTAGATTATTTTTAAGGTTCTCTCAACCCAAACAACCCTATGATCATACAAGTGCTGTATATATGAGATCAAGAACATTCTTACATTTTTTTATCTATATGCTTTACATGTATAGAAAGAATAAAGAACATAGTCTTGATAGCAAAGACTGAAACAGATAATTTGTTATCAGATTATGCTAGATTATTAGATCTGGCTAGAGAAATATTTTTTAAATCAGTGTTCTGATACAAAATTTTTCTTCAATGAACTTGACAAATATAACCATCATAATTTTCACTTCATGAAGAGCTGTGTTATAACAGATTACAAGAATCACTGAGTACACTCCACTTAATTCTATTGACATGACTAAAATCATAAAGCATGAGCTTGTGTCAGACAAAGTTCTATTAATTTTCAGATTAATATCTTTTGGCTTGTGACTGTCTATGCTGATTTTATGGAAAACAGTTTTGTTTAATTGAAGTTCTGTTAAGCTTTTTGAATAAAAATGGGTAACTACATCAATTCGTAATACATTTAGATAAAAATATCTATAGTGTTCAGAAATAAATTGGACAATAAATTGTCCTACTTTGACTGAAGAATTCAGTGTTTGGCTTCAAGATCTTCTTAGCACTTCCCTCATCCAGGCTCCTATGAAGTCCTCAAAATATGCAGAATGATATATGGTGTTCTGTTTAATCACGAAGCATATGAATTGGCGGGAGTTTTTTAGGTGGGAAAAGGGGCTCTGCAGTGTATTTTTATTGTCTACACTTCTTTACTCATGTTTAAGCAAACACAGAGGAGCCCAACATTGTATATTCTCTTAGTGAAAGAGTATTATAATGAAGCTGATATTCTTCTTTTATATAAGCATGGGTGCTTTTTTTTCCTGTTTTGGAATCTTCTTGACTAACATAACCCATCTGTGACAGCTGCTGTTGATAAAAGCTTTTTAAAGCTGCTCTACTTGAAAACAACATGTGCTGTTTTAGGAGTTCTTTTCTTCCTTTCACAACACAAAAAATATTAGAAATTATTAATTGGCTTTTTAATCTGGTATTTCCAGTATCTAAGTGATTAGGTTCACTATCCATAGAAGGCAATTCTAGTAAGAAGGAGCAATCAAACTGATAATTTTTTCAGCAGTTGACTGGAAATTTATATTAGACAATTAAAAGTTAATTTAAAAAAAAAGTTCAAGAAAATTTTGTAAAGGAGACAGTAATAAAAGATTACGTTAGGAAACAGAGAAAAATGCACATTGTGATTAAGACTTGTAAAAAAATCTGATTGTATTTTATACCAATGCAAACTATGTAGTATTTTCTATATGTTTTATTAAATCATAAATGTCTTATTAAATCACAAAGAAAATGACATGTTTAAAATATATACTGAAAGGGTGGAAATGCCTTTTGGTCTCTAAATTCTTAAATTATGACTATCTAAAAAAACTATTAGGTTACTATTCTTTTATGTATGAAGAAGATTTGGGTTTTTCATTTTAAAGGAAATTTAATAAATAAATAAATAAGATAAAAGAGAAGGCTGATATAACAGCCCTTTGATCTCCCACTAAACCAGACAAAGTTTCTTCTACTTGAACAAATGAAGTAACTTGATATCACACTTGGATGGGTCTTCTTCTTTGTTGATTATCACTGGAAGGGATAGGTCACATTGTTAGCATTTGCTGATAGCTGCGTGATAATGGGGACAAGTGTTGGGCTCTGGATGGAGAAGAGTTGCCTTTGGTGAGTAAGGACTGCCTGCTGTGATGTACCCCTTCTGGTCCTTCTGAGCTGCCTTGATTTTGGCCTCTTCACCAACCAGTCTGAAAAGTTTTGATATAAATACCTTTTTTTTCCCCCTTTTTTTAACCTTTTTTTTTTTTTTTTCCTGGAGAATCTTTGTCCTGGAGGTATTTGCATACCCTATCTGTGCGCTTTTCTGGTGAGCTACTTCTGGAAGTAGCTAATTGGGCTGCTGAATGCTGAGCAACATCAAAGGAATGGCTACAATGTACTGGCAGATTTCGAAGAGTACAAAGTATCCAGTACATCAGAGAGAAACAGTGCAGTGCAGTAATTTTAGCACGTCACAAATAAAAACGTTTAGGTGCATATATAAATTGCACATATTTGGGGACACTAGATTGACTGTTCAATAGTATGGGTGCAGCCAAGTTATCAGGTGTCAGAGCTGGAGGGTGGTTCCTGGTCCTTTTAGATCCCTGAATGTTGGTCACAAGCATAATGTGGAGCTATCAAATGCATGATGCATTTTGAGGCATGTCCTAAAGACTTGTTGGATGGGTGTCAGCCACTTGAGTTCTGTCAGCAGTAGAATCTGGAGCCCTGTCAATCAAGGGACACTAGAGTGCAGTTTACAACCAGTTGATGTTCCTCCAGGTGGCTGTAGCAACTGCAAACAAAGCTGCAGTTACAGGGCAGGTTGCAATTTCTGATGTGTTCACTTAGATCTCAGCCAGATTTGGACATATTATCAATGAAAGAGTATTCACCTAGATTCACAGCTGCCAATATGCCAGCAACTGAGCTGGCAGACACTCCTGCTACTGTGAAGGCATCAGTTCTCACCAGAGAACTGTGCTTTTTAATGTGGCAAAGGTACTGCTTGTAAAGCAAAGTATTGGTGTCCTTAACTTTCAGGAAACTGCTGAAGGGGCTTGCCTGATAACTTCAAATAAATATGCACATACTCCTTACAAACTTCTGAATCGGAGGTTGGTTGTTGGCTTGAAATATATAGGATCAAATAGTTCAATTTCGGCAACTGGAAATTAGATTTTGTAGTGGAAAGTGCCAGGCAACTTTAAATAAACAGAGCTGCCAGCCCTGCTGGTAATAAAAAATTGTTCACACACAAATGCACACACATGCACTTCCTCAGAAACCTCATTTGTGCCCATATGTCTGCTCCTGGATAGACTCAGCAGAGCTGGCCAAAGGCAGACGGGAAGAGAGTTATAAGAGCAAGAATAAACAACCTGGAGCCAGCCAGAAAATGAAGCTCCCACCTCTGCAGATGTTACTTGTAGGTTGTGGTTGTGCAGCATGTGTGAGTGACAAACTTGAGAGCTGTGAGTACTTAGAATGCCTTCCAGGTCATATGTGTGCAGACGTGACCAAAGGGCAACAGCAAAGCTGGACATCAGTTCTGCTAATAACGAGGGTGGCACCATTCCTTTCTCATCAGCACTAAATCAACCCCTCTGTAACATTCCCTGACTGGACAAATAGCTGTCAAACAGCACAAGGTCCTCACGAAGACAGGAGTAAAGAGACACACAGAGTGTTTCATTGAACCCCTTGACATCATTCCCATTAGGCTAGCTCCCATTAAGAGTGGATAGAAATGTGAACTGTACTTCTTGAAGGGTGGGTGGCCTATTTAATGCCTAGACTAGTGTGTGGTTATTAATGTACCCTCTCAAAACAGAGGAAAACCACTAAAGCTGCATGTTGAGGGACTTTAGGGGAACTCCCATAGACTGACAGCTTCAGGGAATGCTCTCTAATAAACACAGGTCCCAAAGAAACAAACCAAATGGTAATATATTATGAAAATTAAACCCACATTATTAAAAGAAGGACTTTATGAAAGTACTTGGACAATTTTTCAGGTTTCTTGGCTCACACTTTCCTCCCTGCTGTTCCAGACTTTCCCACAAGCATTGTCATAGCTGTAGGATTCGACAACCCTTCATCTACTCTTGAGGTTCTTACAACTTTTTTCCCCCCATTAAAAACTGCACATAGAGCTCTTTACTAGTGCCAGTTTTGTTTTCTTTTAATTTAAAAAAGTAGCTTATAATGGGAAAACTCCTTTCTTGAAATGAGAAGTAATAGTAAAAAACATGAACATAGAGAAAATACCAAAAATATTCTTCTGTTTCTATTTTGCATGTTTGTTTGGGTTTTTTCCTGGTTTGCACTTATATAGCTTATTGCATTTCTCTTTTTGCAGTGGTGGGCTCACCTTTCCCTCCATAATGGTTTTCAATCCCAACACTGATAGCTGAGGGGGAAAAAAGAAAAATCAAATCTGTGCAGTAGTCAGATCCATGGCTCAGAAAACAATTGTTCTCTGCTTTGGGCAATGGAGAGTTAAGAAGTAGCTGAGTAATTCTTTGGGCTGTCTAAGAAATGTGTAGCTTCTACATGTTTGAACCAATAATCCATTTACTAGTACTTAACTTCTACTATATCACAGTTGCTCTGCAAATACTACGGAATATAACTTTAAACTTTTCCTTATAATTTGTAAATAGTGTGAGAGACTGTTCTAATACACTATTGTTTTCATAAGTGGGCAAAAAGAGGAAAAATATTGTCATGTTATAAACAGTAAAGTCTGTTGCAATTGATATGCATTTTAATATCAGAGGACAGAGTAAAAAAGAGGTTTTTGCATGCATTGTGCTCTAATTTTAAAACAGGAAGTCTTTTTTTTCTTTTTTCATCTTCTAGGATCATGACACAGCTTTTTTGTCCCTTTGTAAAATAAATTATAGACAAGCAATGTTCCCTGGTCTCCTGAAGACATTTAAAACAGCAGAAGAAATGAAGGCATTTAAAACATCTAAACAATACTCAGGACATTGTTTTCAGAAGAGTAACAGCTGTTGTCAGGTCATATCTTTCCAGAAAATAATGAAGACATTATATTCAAAGACATGTCAAAGCATGAAGTATAACTTTGTATGACTAAATGTGTTAATACTTTAACATCATTAAAAGTGCTAGAAGAACATCTTAGCAGTAGTTTACAGTGGTAAGAAGGCACGGGGTTTTTTCCCCTTGAAAAATTTGGTTCCAGTCTTCTAAAACTATGTACAAATCCTGCTGAATATATACAACAGCTTCATTTGATTTTCTTCAAGCCAATTTTTTACAAAATATCTGGTGTGAAGAACATTTCTCTGTTCTTTTTATCCAGTAGTTCAGGAGTTAAAGCGCTAATCTAGGCAGTAGCAAATGAATTTTCTGGGTTGAAGGATTTTAGCCCTTACCTTTGAAGAAGGGCTTGAAAATTAGAAACCATATGGGAGCAAGTGGGTAGACTCAGCTTCTTTTGTTGAAGCATTGCTGTTTTATACACTAGATCACAGGGTGAAACCCATGCAATGAATTGTTGCATAGTTAACTAGAACCAGAATTTATATTAGTGAGTCAGGAACATAAATCAGCCCTGTCCTGTGCATTGCTAGGTCTGGCTCCTTAGCCTCCTCCCTCTTGCAGACTGGTCACAAGACCAATATTGATACTGTCCTGCAGAAGCAAAGTTCATTAATTTAGACTTGATTGCTCATTCATATGTGATCATGCCTTATCTTCCAGTTTGGAAACCACTAGTCTAAGGTTTACAGCATTAATCTGGAGGAGGATGACCAAAATTTAAATTTCCCTGGTGGTAGAAGACAGGATAGTGCTGAGGGCTCAATTCTAGGTTGCTTGGAAGTATGTTTTCCCCTGGAATATGGGAACATGTTCCTTATTTCTTAATCACTGAAAGTTCTGTTGCTAAATTATACCTTCCATACTGTGGTTTCTGCCTAATACTTCTTGATCAATCCTTAACTGACCAAGAAATCAAACTTTTTTCTTCCTCTCTTTATTTTAGATCATCTTGCCGGGCACACTACATGAAGTTCAACACCATTCATTCTTCCCAGATAAATTGCATCTTCAAGACCTTTGATAATTCTGCTTTCCTTTCTTACTTGAAATACATCTTTTTCCTAAAGTGTGAGGCACAAAACTAGGCACAGCAAGACTTGATCAGAATAGAATTATTTAATGAGCCCTTCAGTCTGTTAATCTCACATTAGAAAGACCTTTCTTTCTACTTCAGAGACTCCTGAAAAATTCTTGCTCTGTACATGAGTTAAGTCCATTTATAGAGGCTTCAGAACCTTCTCCCCACTCCTGCCACAGCTCCCAGCGAATGTTGAGGGGCTTAATGATTAATTAAACCCATCTGGCTTTTTTCCTACATCTGATAATTCATCCTATCACAACAACCATGGAATTAAAAGAAAACAGTCATTAAGAACACAGGTTATCCTACGTAATGGTCACTAAGAAGTAAGCAGTCCTTAGACCAGTGACTTATTCAGCCAGTTTTTAGACCTTCCACTACCCAAAACATAGCATCAAATTTCTGTATTAGCTCAACATAATGTATCCAGGAAATCATCACCCAAATATTTAGGGTGTGAGTAGCAGGCTGTGCAGATAATTGCTTTTCTATATGACCACAGAACCAGAATATACAATGCAATTCTCATTTCCTCTCTCTCTAATCAAAATAACATTAACTAATATTTTCTGAGATATTTTAGGAGTTTAAACAGGAGTTCACAAAGAGTGGGAGTTAGAACAATCACACTGCATTCAACTGGAAGAGACTTGAAACACTCCAAAAGAGAAGAGGATAGAGGGCTTGAGTAGCTCATCTTTTAATCAAATAGCCAAGCTACCATGTTGCATCTTACCTATGCATCCTACCCACTCACAGTGGCAAGAGGGTTCTGAATGGTGCTTTAGACTTGCTGTGAACAAAATCACAGGATTTAAAGCATTTGGAAATTTCTCATTACCATATTTTGTCTTTATTTTTCACTTGGCAGGAACAATTTAAAAAGTGCAAGTCAACTTTGCAGCTTCTTTATAAATTTTTTTTTTTGTATTTTTTGAAAACTGTATCTTAGAAAAGGAAATGAAAGGGTAAAGGTAATTGTTATGGGAAGAAAAAAAAAATTCCGCTTCAGTAGTTAGACAGTGTAAGAAGAGTACCCATCTGAGTCTCTATTCACAGCAAAACACTGGGAAAAAAAGCCTGCAAATTTATCATGACAGTGTAATAAAAATTTAGACAATATAAACCACTTTAAACTGCTATAAATAGTAACTTCTACTTAAACTCACATGAGGATAAATTTTTCTTAGAATGGAGGGCAAGAGATTAAAGATGTTCTGCCAAAAAAAGAGGATTAAAAGATAGAGTTCAAATGTATATTTAGGGCTGGGAAAGATGAGGGATGGTAGTGATTATTTTAGAACTCCACCAAGCACCTTTGTCCAATTATCCAAATGCTTTCTTTTTCAGAACAGCTTGGAGGAGTCCAGAGTTGCTGGCTGGCCTATGGAGCAGATGTAAGTACTGTTGCTGGAGATTGTTAATCTTATTGTCTTTAAATTTGGTATTCTGTAGAGTGAGAGAAAAATACTACTGCTTAAGCCAAAATGTTGAGTGCAGGTAGAAGGGCTGCATAAACACATTGAGACTTTGCTTCATAAGCATTTTGAAAGTATATCCCTTCAAATTTTTTCTTTCTCTCACCTAGACCCCAAGCTTGAGATTTCTCTTTCAGAAAAGAAGTTTGGATTGTCTGCCTAAGGGGTGCATTTCCCTGATTGCTTCAACAGCCTCACCCTGGTGTCTATTTGTCTTGAATTCCCTACAACCCGCATGTGACAGTTTAAATTATCTAAAATATTTTGGTTAATGTGCAAGAATCTTCATAATTATTATTTTAGCAAATACTTTTTATAAAGGCAATCATCTTCAAATCAAAAATATTAGATGGTATAAGAAAACTCCATCTGAAGGTTGCTGGTAACATCAGAAGGTTCTCATGGAAAAGATTTAAATGATTACTAAGACTGAAAAACAACAACAACAATAACAACAACAATAATAATAATAATAGGTTCTCCCTCTTCTTTTCAGTATATGTGAGAAAAACTATCACAATATAATGTCAGTAGGCCATGCTCTAACTTTCTCATTGCCAGAAGATGGTGGTTATTTGTGTACTCAAGAATCCTCAGATAGTTCCAGAATCTCATTGCATTTTTTTAATTACATCAGCTTCAAAGTACAAAACCCACCCCAGGGGATTTCTCTTCAACAGTACAATAATTAACACAGTGGTAGCTCTACCACTAGAGCAGTTATTATCAACATAATGAGTCAGCCCAGTGTTTGCTTTAACAAACAAAAGGTTTGGGTCAATATAAAATCATTAGCTAGGCCCTTTTATTTAACTCTTTTCACTTAGTTAAATCTTTAAATTAAAGTCTTTTCAAATGCAGAAATAAGCTTCAGCTTTAAAAGTTCCAAAACAAAAAAAGTTTTCCGCTTTTGTCTCTATGCTCTGAATTCATTGACATTTGCTTGTGGTTGCAGTCCTCATGAAACTCCTGTTCTGTATGAGTTTACAAGGTCAAAACGTTTCAGCAGATGTACTTAAACACAGTGAGCAAGTCAACACTTTGTCTTCTTTTTGATAACCTAAGCAGATTGAGGGGGTTTAGACATTTTCTCCAGCTCTCAAATCATGTTGCAGCCTCTCCAGTTTCTCAACAACCTAAGCAAAATGCAAACACCAGAGATGTCTTTGATGGTTTTTTAATATCCATCTCATGGATGAAGTTGGAAGTTAAAAATCTGCTCCCTAGAATGTCAGGAGAACAGGATACGAAAAATAATATTGGGGCAAATTCAAAGTATCAGAAGATATTATAAGGATAGTGGAACTACTCTTCCTTTTCAGCTGAGGATGAGTATAGATGGTAGGAAGATTATTGCTGTCTGTCGGCAGAGAAGCAAGTTTTCTATGAACAAGTTCAGAGCATCCTGCACATCTCTCTGAGGGCAGTATGAAGACTTGTATTTTTTAAATATCACTAATACAGCACTGATTTCAGAAAGCTAATGCCTCAGTTTCAGAAGCAAACTGATACTGAATAAGGAAGAAGCAGTTTCTCCAAGGATTGTGATGGTGTGCATCTCAGGTCTCCCTGAGGAATGAAGGTAAAGATACAGAAATATAAAACTGCCTGTTCTATTTGATCAAACATATCTACTTCAATCTCTACCTCCCTATGGATTAGATTCAACATAAAGCATGTGCTGCCTTGAGGGCTCAGTGTGTGTTACTGGTATTTATGTAATGGAAATGAGGGAGATGGCCTGGAAATCAGCACAGTCTGAAGCTACTTGCAGAGGAAGGGGGAAGGGTGTAATCTTCAGTCGAACACTCTTTTGACAAGCCTGCAGTTAGTCCCAACTCCTGGGGCTCCTTTGGAGAACAGCTGTGGCACAGGCGTAAAAGAAAAAGCTGAGTTATGTCCCAGTAGACCCACTACATTCATCCTGCAGACAAACATCATCCACAGGAAAGTGGACAAGATTCCTACCACTGTTGTCAATCTTATCTTGATGATGATGATGATGATGATGATGATGATGATAACGATTAGTGGTGGTGTTTTTTTGCTGACTTTATTTCTACACTCCTTTCTTACTTTTTTTCAGCATCCTCTTCTGTTACAAATGCCCAGAACACCCTATTAGGTACACTGGAAAAGTCAATTTTCCTGGCATGCTCTGGCAGATGAAAAACAGGCTGTTAGAGGAATAAAAATGCAAATATAGTTACAAATATATAGTTTCTTTATCATCATTCTTTTGGAGTTATATTGGAAATTGAGCATTTCTTAAGAGTGGGGTCCTTAAATTCTTGGATCAACTGTCCGTGTCAAAGCCAGTTAAATCATCCACATTCTGGCTTTCTGTTCACTGCAGCAGACCATCTGCGCCAGAAATGTCCACCAGAGCACTTCCATCCCAGGAGGGGTAAAACATCTTGGGCAGGACTAAAACGAGCGATTCAAAGAGTGATGGCCGCTAGAGTGGAAACCTAACCCTGTTAAGGCCCATGAAGTATAGTGGGGCCAGGATTTCACCCCAGCCTCTTTTTTTCCTGCTTTAAGTGTGTGATTTGGCAGGGGAAAAGTTCAATTGAAGGCACACAGTTAGGCTATACATACAACAAAGAGGCAGGGAGGGAAGAAAAAAGATCAACACAAAGGATTACTTCAAAGTTAGACATCCTTTAGCTTTAAACAATGAAGGAAAGCACATAGGTTTCAACAGGATAAAAGCAGACTTTATTTTGTAAAGAGATCTCAGAATGAAACAAAGGACTGTAATTGTACCTCCTATCTGCAAATCTGAGGTGATGAAGGAAAAGAAAGTGGGTGGATGGTTAACAAGAATAGCCTGAAACCATGCTTTGTTAACAGAGTAAAATTAGCTTGCTGAGAACCTTTATTTTCCACATAACTTTTAGCAGGAGCATTATTTTACATATCTCTGTGGTAGAGAGCCCATTTACAAATTTGCAACAAGTAACCACTGAACTTCAGCTAATTTTTCTCTGTTTTCTGTTTCATCTGCTTAATTAATGACAATACATCTGAGATGGGTTACCAGTACTTCTATAGCTGAAAGTTTGTCAGCATTTCCATTCTAGGCACCTCAGTTTTCACACTGGCTTGATTTAGAGGTAAAAGTATTGTTTGGTTTTCAAAAAAAAGCATCATTCATATGGTTCTGTTTGAAATGTTGGATGAACCAACTAAAAACAGCAGAGGATTAAATTCACATATCCTTTTTGTTTGCTGGTTTTTGAAAATATGAAAAGTCACAGGTGGGTCAGACTAGATATTTGTCCAAGCTCAGCATTTGCCTGCTTACAGAAAAGTGATCCCTCTGCCCCTCCTGCCGTGCCTTCCAGCTACTGGAGCAGAGCATTGTCATACATGTTCATCGTAGAAATGAATTATGTGATTTCTCTTTTTTTCTTTTATAGTTGCATCTTAGCAGATGTTTACTGTACTCAACATCATAAAACCTGCTTCTAAGTATAGTTATATTATTGTCAGTTCATTCTGCTGTGTCTAAACATCTGTAGTGGGGCATGTGGGAATGTACTTTTACTCTTGAACATGTCTGTTTGCCTGGTGCTTAACACCAAGGAAGTGGTGCGACATGTCAGTGCTGCCATCCAAAACCAGAATTCATGGCTCTGTTTTAAAAATCTGGCAACCTCTCTCTTTTTCTTTTCTAAGCTTTTCTGCAATCTTCCATCTGTAAGATGCAGGCTATCCCTGTCATCCATTTCAGAACCTGATCAGTTTTTGGCTGGAAGCCCCCTCTACAACTCCACTTTCAAATTCAGAAATAGAAATTTTTCCACTCATTTTTAGGACTTTTCTACTTTGTGAAGTGAATTTCACTATGACTTATGTCATGGCAGGTGTTCATCTCCCCTCACCTTCTTAATGCAGGAAGCATATGGGGCATTACCCACAATAATAACCCCACTGAATGTGTCTACCAGCAACGATGACTGGAAAGCCAACTGGAAGGCCAGCCTGGAATTCCCTTTCATAAGGGAAATTCTGTGGGAGTTTTGGGGCTTGTATAATAATAGCCTTATTCTAGAATATTTTCCTATATGAACCTCATGTTCAGGTTATGGCCTTGGGAAAACATTTTTTTAAAGAAAGAATTAAATGTTTCAAAATAGCATTTCAAGAACACATCAATTCAGATTTAATTTCAAAGTGTCATGTTTTGGGGATTATAGATTCAGACTCTTGATCTTATCAGACTGTATTTTTCACACGTTTCATTCTTTTAAAAAGTGTTTTATTTCATTTAAATTTATTTAGCAGATCCCTCTTTGGAGCAGGAAATCCCAACATTATTAAATTCAACGACTCAAAGAAAGGAAGGTAGAAAAAATATGTTTTTTGGAAAAATCTGTTGATTAATACTGAAGGGCTCTCAAACCAATTTTAAATTAAGATTAATCTAAATCCATATAATATATGGAAAGTCATTCTAAAATTGAAACTTGAGAAACTGTATTTTAATCCTGAAAAAAATTTCTTCTGCTACACCAAAGCAGAATGTATATTTGCACTCTGAATTACACACATGACTCATCCTCCAAATAATTTTTTTAGAGTATTCATTAACTGTACAGGAATACTTTTCAAACATTTTGCACGAGCATTTTTTTGCAATACAAGAGTCACATTATAAAAATGCAATACAAACCATATAATATAGACAAATGTTAGGGGTGCTTCATTATTTCTTGGAATATTTCCAAAGGGTTTTTTTTTCCCCCTTTCCAATTTAACACACCAGTCAGTCTTTCTTTTCCTCTTTGTGGTTTTAGCCAAACTGTGCTGCCCAGTCCGGGGTGTGTGGTGTTGTTTATACTCTGCTCTAAGACTGGGACAAGGCAATCCATTTCCCTGGTAGTGGGAAATACAGGATTTCCACTGCTCAGTGGAAGTACTATTCTAAAGCAAGTTTCTTGCTGGGCCAGACAATGCCTCTTCACTACACAGCACAGGGTGAACATTGACCCAAATGCATAGATTTCACAATATAAATTTTTCCATAAAATTTTTTTGGTATATCCTGTCTACATATTCTCCTACTCTCCCTCTAATCAAGAAATATTTGCCAAGTAATCACTGAGATAACATGTGAGAAACCAATCATGAAAACTATTATTTGTTTTCTCTTTTCTCAAGTACAAGAAAAGATTAAAGTACAAAAAGGACATAAAATAAAGATGCATTAAAAGTAAATTATTAAATTTAAAATAAATATTGAGAGCTACTCAAAGTTATTTATTAACACAGCTGAGGGTCTTATGGTCAGAGATTGTGAGCTGGGGTAAATATGACTGTTTACTGCTTACCGTGCTCCTGTAATAGAGAGTGCTGCACCACCAGACAACCCTCTGCAATGAGATTGAATTTATAGCAACAAACTTGTGCAGAGGTTCACTGATACAGCACTGCCTAAAAATCTTCCTAGTATTAAATCCTGAGTTTTCAATCATGTATAAGTGTACTCAGGTATTGCAAGAAAGATTTAGATGCTATACTGGAGGAGGTTTGAAAATACTTTTATTTTCTTAAATATTTGAAAAATTATCTTAAATCTCTGTGACACATACTGATCATACTGATTTGGAGACAAAACCCTTTAGTAATGAGAAGTTTAAGGACCCTTGTATATGGGGAGGAAGAAGTTTAAAAAAATGCAATGTAGGACCTCTAACTGTGCTTCTGTATAATCCATGCTCTGCTTAAGGGGGCAAGAAGTGCTCTGACCTGGACCAGAACTTGCTTCTTTTGCCTTTTCCCATTATAAGGAGTTCCCAACAGCAATATTACAAGATCGGGACAGGAGAGGACTCTGTGCTATATTTGAGTGTAGTGAATAGCTATAGCCACAAAGACTGAATGGTATCTTGATGCTAAAACTTTTTCCAGATTTCAAATTGCACTTCTATGGTTTAGCTGTTGCTTCATTATAAGAGTTCAGTAACACATATCAAGTATTTACAGGGAAAATGCAATAGAAATTTGTTTAATCTACTTTAAACACCAAACAGGTACAGATGCAATAACATAGTAACAATAAAAGGAACAGTAGATTTCAGAAAGCAGCATGAACAGTACAGTGTGACTATAAGGATTCCTTTTGACAGACTCTGCTCTCACACAGACCTCTGTATGAATTGTCATTGCATTGCATTTTAAACTGAGAGATTTTTGTCCCCTGAACTTTTTTGGATCTACTTAATGTGATATTAAGCAGAATAAAAGTCCACCACATATTTCTGTGGTGATGGGTTAATTCATGTTTTTATAATAATGTGATATTGGTGAAAGGTGAATTATGTTTTTGTAATAGCAGCGTTATAAGTAAGTTAAGAATGAAGTTTACAGTTCTCAAAACACTCGGAGTCCCAAACGGGTACAGGGCTGGCAGATTTTGCAGGCATCTTATAAGGACTGATGGACCAGAGAATACATCCTATCTGGAACATTAAGGGTACTCCAGGAACTTCCCACACACCCGGGAAACCTTTTCAGGCATGGCTATGGTTCTCCTGATCCTATCAACTACAACATCAAGGGACAAAAGAATCTAAAAAAATTCTGTACTAAACAGCAAGTCATGCCTTGGAAGTTTCAACATCCCCCTCGATTCCAGGACCAGGGAAACAAGTCCAGACATGCACATGAAGTCCAAACCCAGGAAGGGTATAAAGCTAACAGACTTGGACTCGGGCACTCGTGAAACCTGAGGGGGAACGTGTTGCGGTAGAGGGCACGTTTGGGGGTTTTCACCCGGTGCGCACCGCTCCCCTTGCTTTGCTGACTCTGTCAATTTCTTTATTTGGCTTTGTCAGTTTCTTGTCCATAATTCTCGCTGGCAATAAATTGTTCTTTATTAAGATTGGCTCTTTAAACTTATGACAATTTCCACCATTTTTAACATTTGGTGGTCTTATTTCAGGTATGCTGATATCAGGCTATCATCAGGATTAAAGGTTTTGTGACACTAAGGAGAAAAACATAGGTTGTTCACAGAAGCTAGAAAAAAAGATGTTTTGCTAGTTAAACACCACAATCTTAAAACTTGTGATAGAACTCAAAAATAGAAGCATATGTACTTGATAGGAAGTGGTCACAGCACCAAGCACGTCAGAATTCAAGGAGCATCTGGATGAGGTTCACACTCCTACGGTTTAGTTGTAGGTAGTCCTGCAAGGAGTCAAGAGACGGATGTGATGATCCATACAGGTCCCTTCCAACTTGAGAGATCCTGTGATAATACCAACTCACGTTCAATACAAGCTGCTGCAGAAGTGTTTGGTAAGGCCCAGACTGTATTGCAAGCAGCTGTCAAATTATCACAGTGAGTCACCTGACATGGTTGGTCCAACCACTGTTTCTAATCCAGTTACAAATACTGGTGAAATAAATATGTAGTGTCAGATGTTCCTGCAAGTCACAGAATCACAGAATGGGTAGGGTTAGAAGGGACCACAATGAGTCCAACTTCCCTCCTCAAGAAGGGACATCCCCAGCTTATTTCCTGAAATGTGCCATGTTTTATGTCTCCTGGCATTTTCATCTGGCTGTTTGGGCTTTATTAGTTTAATTCTCGAGGGTTAGAAATATACTGGTAGATATCCAGCCTCCCTCAGATCCACTCCCAATGAACTCTTGCAGCAATGAGTTCCACCAGCTAACCATGAATGGTATGAAGAAACATTTCAGTACGTCACTTTTCTTTCCAGTTGCTGGCAGGAAATCACTCTGTTTTTTCCTCATTGTTTCAGCCAGTTGATCTGCTGTTCTACTGAACAAGGTGATCCACCCAGATCTAGCAGCTGTGTCTTTCTGTGATTCAGATGGAGAGGAATGTGGTGACACATGGGATTTTTCAGGAGGCAGCAGCAGATCCATGGGTTTGTAGGGCTGATCTACAACATGTACCATTGGCTTTCTTTGCAGTCAAATTCTGTAATAACGTGTAAAACTAATTTGAAATTTGGAAGTGGATGAGTTAAACATCATTCAGGTATTTTTAAAGTGTCTCATGTATTTTTAAAGTAGTTTTCTGTATTCTTTTGATGAACTTTGCCTGAAGACTAATGACTGTAAACATTCCTGCATAATAAGAGGCCTTATTAGCAGATTGTCAGCAATTGTCTTGGAAACAAAAAAATGTAAAATCTGCATGGCTTGAAGGAAATGCTGTTTTTTTCCTTTTGTCTTCATTTAAAAAAAAATAATTAGTGCATTGAATGTGATGATGCTTTGGTTGCTTTTTCAGTTTATAACAGTATGTGTTTACCTCACTTTCCCCAGTGACATTATGAAACAACTCTGATTTTGATACTAGGAAATTACAAGATTTACAAGGCAAAATTTGGATGCTTTTAATGGCACTGTCTGGTTTTTTATTTTTTTTTTTAATTTTTTTTTTAAGATCAAATTGTCCTCTAAGGAGTTTATTCACATTCCATATATTTGTTGAAAGTTGTGAAATCTGTCTTAGTCCGTAGCATGACCTGATTCAGTTGCTCTCCCCATCCCTGGCCAACTAATGTTCTTTATAAAGTGACTAACAATGTTATATTAACTTTTATGAGTTTCTACCACAAGATATATAACATAGGTAAAAACATAGAGAATAGATTCATCCAGGAAAACACAACATACTTGGCAAATGTTCACCCCATACTAGAGGTGAACATAGAGGTTAATTATGCATACTTTTATTCCACATGCTTTTGTGTATAAAGTGTCTGTTATGTGAGCAATTTTTTTCCAAAATATTTTTGAAGGTTTTGCCCTTTTGTCGTTAGGGAACACTTGGAGGAGATAAGTCTGGAGTCTTTTTTTTTTTTTTTTTTTTTTTTTACAAGAAATAGAAAGAGAAAATAAACAANTTTTTACAAGGAATAGACAGTGATAAAAGACATCCTCAGTCTTACTCAGGGAAATTCTAAAAACATTACCGAGTAATAAGTTCAAAATCAAACAAAAACACTAAAAAGACATGCATTAGAACATTCTAAGAATTAAATATATAAAAAAAGAACAGGAAGTTACAGACAATACAAGACACTAATGGGTTTTTAAAAACTAATTGTTGGTAGTTACGTAGACAAAACATTTTATATATCTGCTAATCAGTGGGAGTATGGATAACCTTTTCTCAAATTTTATTGCATTTATAGTAGTGTTGGCGTCACACCACAACTGCTGTCAGCAAAGGCAGAAAGCACACGTAGCTGTTTCACTCCCAGAGACACCACAGCAGCCACTCCACCTGATATGACCTAGCTTTGCCTGACAGAAATGACCTTTGCCTGCCCACAAACTCTGCTATTGATTTCACTGTGCTCCTTTCCCAGCAATTTGACACTCTGGAGTGCTGGCACCACTGCAATCTTTCAACATGGAAGCTCCTCATTACCAAGGTAAATAAGGAAGCTACAGTTTCAGTAGCTGAAGTTTGTAGCATGTCAGCTTTAAATTATCTCAGTTCCTGTAGTGACTGCTAATCTCCTCACCTTGAGCCTTACTGTACCTGCTGGTTTCTGCTTGGCGTATCTGAAAAGAGCCAGTGAAAGTCTTCTCTTCCAAGACACACTGTTGCTGACTTTCTATTGCAGACCCATTGGTCCACCCCATCTTAAGGTTTTAAAAGCACAGAAATGCTACATTTATCCACATTCTTGAGATGCTAAAATATATGTTATATTTAGCCTTTTTATGTTAAATGGAGAATAACCCCTAGGAAGTCTTGGTAGCCTGTCTTTCTTTGGTTAGAGCTGATTTTCCCTCAACAAATTCAAAGTTCATTTGCCATTTTAAGGGAACCCAGTAAGATTTTATTCTGTGGGAGGGCAGTACAGTGGGGAAATAGTGAGGTTTGGCTTCTAGACAGAATTAGCTGGAGAATTTCTGGATTTTGGCTGCACTTGCTGTAATAGCAGATTAGTCTGTGCTGAGAGATTTATCAGGGCCTGCACAAAATTAGAAAACCAAATCTGCTTATGGTGAAAATTTCTCTACCAAGTCAAAACCTGCTTAGGTATTGTCTGTGCAATCCACCACTAACTGTTTCCCTCATGCATCTGATGACTGGATCATAGGAAAGCGTCTGAGAAGTCCTTTGTTTTGATCTCTTGGATGAGCTTTCATGAGCATATTGAAATGAAAGCAAAGACAGAGTAAGAACAAAAAAAAGTCTAGAACTTAATTCTTCTCATTGTTTCTCCACAGCCTAGCAACCATTCAAGAGATAAATGACTGAATTTTAATATTTATGGCAAAACATGTTTCCATTAATATTTGTGAATGAGCTACAATTATGAAACTGTTTTGCTGTCTCTGATTTTTTGCCAAACCTCTTCCAGGCAGACTATTTTTGTCATGGGAATTTGCCATAAACATTTTATGCATAAGCATAAAGTTAAGATAATTTATTCTGGATTTATATCAGTATATCTCATTTTAATTCATGGCATTTTTCTTATTTAAAACAGTAAAAATCTCAGCAGCATCTGACTTAGTAAAGAGAACCATGGAGGTTCTATGGATTGTGAAAGTCATACCTTTTTAAACAAAAATCTCTTTGCCTATGTCAATACTATTAAAAAATATTTTGTGTCACAGTGGTGCATAAATATTAATTAAGTCTTGGTCTACTGTAAGGAATTTCAATCATTGTTTCTGTAGCTTTTTTTTCCACTTTTCTCACACAATTTGTATATTTGTGTTTTATACTGAGTAACTTTTTTAAAAGAGTAAATGTATTTGCATATATAAGTCAAATTCAGAAATGAGAAACATGAGAAAGCTATTTCATGGAAACAGCATCAGGAAATTGTGCAGAAATAAATATTATATCTCATCTCTGACCATGAGGTCATACTACACCCAGTTATGAAAAGTCATATTTATAAGCTCCTACCTCTGTGGTTTTGAAGGAGGGGGAGGGAATTCTCAGTTTGCACTCTGCAAATCACAAAACCAAGGGATTCACTCTTATGGGAAGAATTTTGTGAGTTATATCAGTCTAAAACTGGATACTGCTCCTAAAACCAAGGTTACATTATTAAAATACATAAATAAATACATAAATAAACAGAAATACACAGAGACAGGAGGAAGAAGGTATTTGCACTGTAGCAAGAGATCCTTGGATCAAGCAGCCTCTTTTCAAAGTGTGATTGTGGAATGTAGCAGCTGCTCAAGATTCTGTTAAGAGTGGAAGATTCATGGCCAGTAGATTAATTTACTTTTCACCAATTATAACTTATCTTACATCAGAATGTTTACAATTTCTCTGCCATCTACATGCATTAGCACCAGGTTAACGTGCAGACCATGCACTAAATTATGTCCTGGATAAATCTCTCCTGCTAAATACCACAGTACTTGTCCCTGCTTCCCGAGAATAACCTTTGATCTTCACATCAACAAAAAAAAAAAAAATAATTACTGTCTTTGCCCAACCCAAGACAAGTAATTTCACTCCTAAATGACTGCACAGCTGGAGACAGATGTGTTCTCTCTGGGCAGACCCTGCAGGGTCTTCCCCAAGGCTTTATATCATACTTGTCATTCGTTTATCAGGATCCAAATGTTGTACACTCAAAATGTGTGTAAAACATTCTCAGAATTTCAAAAAATAACAAATCAGGATGGGGGAGGGGGAGAAAAGGCTGCAGGAAAAATAGAAGAGTCCCAGCTGTGCAAACTTAAGTAGCTGGATTAGCAGAAAATGCACTCCAAAAGTTACCTTTTTGCCATCTTCAGAAAAAGTTGATTCAAAGAATGTATTACCAAATTTTAAATTCGGTGCCAGACTCATGAAAAAATGTTTCAAATCTTCCTTTAGCAGGCACAGAGACATCCATATTACAGTATTCTGTTCAGAGAAGTCTTGGAATGTTTTTCCCCCCTAATAAACTGGATTTTTTTTGATGAAGACAAAGAGCCCCTTTTATCTTTCATTTCTTCAGTTAAAGATTTTTCTTTGAAGCATATGTGTTAATGTTTGATTCTGGTTTTCCCTTCACGTCTGTTTTAGGCACTCTGGGTTTTTTGTTCCTTAATCATATAAAAAATTGCACCATTTTTGCTACATTAGGAAAAAGAAAACTAAATAGGCAAAAAGAAATTATTTCTTTCAAATAATTTTTGATGATACAATAAAAAGGAAAAATTTAAAGGATAACAAAAATAGAAAATATAGATTAAAGAAATATTTTAAACATCAGCTTTTGTAATTCAAAACCACAATCAATATGAATATTACAATCAGTTATATGGCTACTGATATATAATTTATTAAAGATTAATGAACGAAGTTGTGTATGCTAAAAGGAATATAAAAATCTTTAAGCCAATTTAATGAGCCAACTGATATTAAACAAAACTTTAAACAATGTTCTGAGATCAAATGTCATATGAATTTGATCCAATATGACATGTGCAACTCAAAATGAAAAAGAAACCCGAAGTTATGCAGTCTGGATAATTAGTTTTTTTTTCTTTAATTCAGAAATCAGTAGATGATTGACGTTCAATCAGAAAATGTCAATCATGTCTAAATGAGGGAAGAATTGCCCAATTTCACTAATTTTTTTTCTGTTCTTTATAACTATTTACTTTGTCTTCAGTCTTCCCTAGTCTCTGCAAGACAGTCCTCGATTGCTGCTCCTTTGTTCATCATAATTTTTCCACCTGACAGCAGTACCTCATCCAGCTCTCTTAAAATATCAGGGTGAAATCAAGTGGGAATAAAATCTGGGGGGGAAAGTGAAACAGCCTATGAGCAAATGACCATGTTCAATTGGCTACTCTTTCTATACTCTGCTATTCGAGAAGTCTGGAAAGATCAGTCTTCTCTGACTGAAACAAGCATCTTATCCTTGCTGAATGTTCTTTTTCATCTTGGAAGTGGGTCTATTGCCCTCTGTAGATCCACACTAATGAATAAAATCCCTTAGGATCCTGTGGCTCAAAGGACAAATGGTTTGGCAGGGTGATGAACTAATGTCCCCCATGCAGGATGGCCTCACCCGTCCTGCCTGTTGGCAGCAGTCCCCTAGCACATGCCATCCCCTAACTGAGCCTGTGAGACAGTGCTAGCTAGCATGAGCCAAAACTCTGTGTCCAGAGAAAAACCTGCAACTGTTAACCAGCAGTTTGAAGATGGACAGCAGAAGAACACAGGAACAAGATGATCCCATGCCCCATCCCTGTCAAGCTAGAGCAGACATAGTTGCAGTGACTAAAATTGCCATTCTGCTTCATGAGATATATTTCAAGTGTATAGATGAGGCAAATGGACAAACATTTGTGAACATTTTCAGATCTAATGTGCACAGTCTTACAATTTTTTAGTTAATGACAATTCTCAAACATCACAGTCACAAGGAAAAAAACACTTTTAACTGGCAATCATAGAACAGAACTAAAGCTAAGGATGTGAGATAAGAAGAAAAAGCTCCTGTACTTTTAAGCTGATTGCTGAAATACAGACGGTGGAAGCAATTCCTTTACTTTCTGCAGTGAAATCTTCTAAAGTAGTGAGCTGAGTCTGATGAAAATTAGATCAGCTACTATGTGAGGGTCTCACATTACATTTGCTGGAGAAATGCAATAAGATTTCTTGGCCTACATCTCTTTAACGTGTCTGTGAATGGGAGGCTTCACAGTGACCACAGGGTTCAGAGTCCAGATTACATATCCTGAAGCAAACAGGGAGTATCACATTCTGCATAAAACATTTTTCAGCTAATATGGCAGGCAATGATACTTTCAAAAGTTTCTAAGGGACTTAAAGGTGTACATTCCCTTTCCAGCCAGGACCCTGGTCTGTATATAGGGTATAATCACCAAAAAGCTAAGCACCATAACCCCAAGGGTTTGCATATCTCACTATCCCCAAGAGTAATCAGCAAGACTGAAGTTGCTGTCTCTGAGCAGAAACTGAGAGGAGAACTGACTAAGCTAAGGAGCAGATACTGCTGAAGTAATTTTTGAAGATTTGCCAGAAAAGAAGGCCCTGTTCAACTGGAATTCATGCCATGAATTCCTTTGTGAACAAATATTTTTTCAGTCTTAGGCAAAAAAAAAAAAAAAAAAAAAAAAAAAAAAAACCAAAAAAAACCANTGGTGGTAAAAAGTAGTCATACCAGTGTCAGTATTCCCTTTTACCCAAAAAGCTGAGTGTCAGAGAGCAAGGTGCAGTAATGTGGGGCTCAGAGGAGCTAGAGGAGATTACAGCCCACATATCCTGCGTGAGTTCTTCAGCCATGAAGGTAATGATCCTTATAATCATAAACGTATTTTCCCTCCTACATGAAGATTTAAGTATGCTACTGAAAGAAGAACAATTCTGTCAGACAATACAAAGGCTGTTTTATTCCAAAATGTCCTTCAGAAGAGAAAGTCAGCTTGTAATATCTAGTTAAGGCACATATGGCTGAGAATGGCAAGTTCACAGAGACGTGTGGCACGTCTCTGGGAAAGCAGAGAGGCATGGAGGAGCTGCAGGAATAGTCCATGGGTGGAAGATGAGTCCACTGTCTGCCCACATCCCCAGAAGGTGGAGTAAGCTGGGCTGGATGTGAGGTTCCAGGAAGGTCTGGAAGTGTCTGCTTCAGTTCTTGAATCACCTGCTACCACAGAGAAAATGTGGGATGCACAGTAACCCAATGTGATAGAGTCAGGGGATTTGGCCTCCAAATGAGAGCCCAACTTAAACTGCTCATGGCAAATAAAGCAGATGGAAAAATGAACATGCAAATCCTCCATGGATTAAATGACTGGAAACAACCACCATGACCACTGCGGTGAAGAAACGTCTTCATTCCTGCTTTTGCCATGTGGTATAATCCAGCACTTGCCAATGGTGGGTTTTTACAGTAGGCTGAGCCAGATGGTTCTGCCCACCCTTTGCTCCTACCCTTTCTACTACACTCAGCTGAACATTTGGCTGGTGTTGTGTTGATCCTGGTCAGCATGTTGAGGGAAAAAACACCTTTTTTCACATCCAACTTTTTCTGTTGGATTTGCATGCTGAAATGATTCAGCACATAGAAGGCTAAACAAACTCAGAAAGAAAGAGGTGAGGACTGCGGCAAAGGGTGGGATCTTGGAAAAGCTAAGGCAGGTTATGATTGCACACCAGCCCATTGAGCCAGCAAGGAAGCAGGTAGGGAATGCCTGCTGTAAACATTAAGGTATCAGGCTAGTAAATAAGTGTAGACAGTACTAAAGTACCTCTCAAGGGGGCGTATTTAAGCATTTTATGGAACTTTACCAGAAGAAATTAGGCTTCAGGCAACTTAAGGATTTGGTGACACCTATATTAATGCTAATCTGAATTTATGTTTGTGCGATCGTTTTTGCAGCATTTAAATAACATTTGGTTTCCTATATCAATCTGAGGTTTCTAACTCATGATATCAGAGGTACATTTGAAAAACTTATGGAAATCCTTAATTACCCTGGATATCTTTGAGAATTTTAGTCATTCTATTTCCAATTCATTCAAGGCTAATTGTAAAGGCTGTAATAATTTCTATCGTGTACAAGAGACTTGTGAATCCATGTGCCATATATTACTAAGCACCATGTTACCTAGTACTCAGCTAGAGCCTTTTTGAAAGACAGATTGTAATTGAGTGTCATAAATTCTGTTTTCTGATAACTATTATTACTATAGTGCTAAGTGGCTGAAATATACATGTCAACAAATAAGTTTTAATTATATAACTTACAGACTTGACTTTATTAATGTAGCCTCAGAAAATCTTGTTTCCCAGTTCTTAAAAAAGATGTAAGAAACCCATTCCATAATATTCTCCATAAGGCCCTTCTATCCAAACCTTGATTAGATTTCTCTCACTTTCTGAGTGAGGCCATAAGGAGCATCCAGCAAAGCCAACAGGCTGCCATTTTTCACACTTTTACTTATTCTTCAGATCTTCATGAAGAATTCTGAAATGCAATTATAGCAGTTGTAGCAAAAAATCTGCTAGCCAAAAGGACAATAGAGGATCATATCTTTATGCATTTTCATGCATTGTGTTTTATTATAAATAATATCTTCCTGTAAATGTCTGATCTCTGAGAAATGAGAAAAAGGAAAATCTAGATATTAGGTACAAAAACAAACATAAGAGGAGGGCTAAATTCTCAAACTCTAATTCAACAGAATTAAAATAGAAAATTTCATGGCAACCAAAAGGAAAAAACAGTTTATACTGGCATTCTAATCAGATTTCCTATTACCTATATTATAATTATGAAACCTATATTAATAATCACCTATTAAAATTGCTAACTTACAATATATGTAGCTTTTTGCAGAACAACAAGGGTAAGATTAGAAATAATGAACTTTTAAGACTCTTCCATTGCCAGTACAACCCATGGGATTAAAATCTGAGTTTTTTACATCTTTCCAAATAATGCAAAATTATCATTGAGATAAATGCTTGCTGTTGGATAAATTCTGAATCCAGGTTTTCTTTCTGTGCACACAGCACTGTATGACATGGGAAAGCTTCATTTTTCTCTGCTGCAATGAGATGACAGTGTCAAAAGTCTAGGTGATAGCAGCCAAACAATAACACTATTCCAAAATGCACCAATTGCAGGTCTAGCTCAAGGGCCAAAGCTTTAGTCTTATGCATGAAATCTCAAGAATTGATAAGCAAAGCAATATACAGTAGTACCAACATACAAGCCCAAGCAATTCTGTTTTCATGCAAAGACATTGATGCCTTTTGACAATTTCAATTTGAGCTGATACAGGTGGACAAACACCAGTGCTCAACAATCCCAAAGTAACAGCAAAACTTGAACAAAGGAGGACAGAGGAGCCCTAAAGCATGTATCACATGTGCAGTCCTTCAGGTAGAAGTCTTGTTCTACTCTTGAGCACTCTGTTGAATATACTGTCTGGAGAAGCCACAAATACACCAAGAACAGATCCATCTCCCAGACAGGCAAGGCTTTTTCCATGTGGTCTTTACCTACTTCCAGGGAATTCAGGGAGATGAAAACAAAGTGTAGATTTTGGCACCATCACACTGTGTTCTGATCTTTCCAGCAGTATACTGAGTCCATAAACCAATTTGTTTTGCCCAATGATTCTTTGCTTTTTTTGAGCTAGATGGAGAGAAAAAGGCTAACATCCTTTCCAAACACCAATGTGTATCCCAACAACAGGCATTTTCTTTATTTATACATACAAATAAAGCACAGGAAAAACAAATGTCACATGGAAAGACACAGAGATATACAAATGCTGAGAACATATGTTAACAAATAGACATCTGAAACTATTTTTCAATGATAGTGTGTGAAGAGGAAAAGTGCTTAGATATCAAAGCAGTTTTGATATCACTAATGTATTGAATGCAAATTCAATATTCATTACAGTTCACCAGTGTAAACAGGGTTAGAGGTGGAAAAGTTAAGAAGAAAATTAGGAGAATTATGATTTTTGGGGCATCTATATTCTTGACTAAGGGCTTTTGATCCCTTGGGATGCTCTGACCCTACTTTTTGTTGTGCAGAAGATGAAACAAATATGTATAGCTAGAAACCAACTAAAGAACTAAGAACTAAATCCATCTGGGGGTACCATCTCACTAATATTTTAATTGAATGCAGGGTCTGTCGTCTTGCTCCAAGCTATTTTAAGATAGTTCTCTTTCTCTTGACCCTTTAGATGTGATCTACAGTTACATATACTTTTTTTTTTTGTTGTTCTGAAAATAAATGGAGAAATGGTAGCAGTGAGCAGGCTTCTGAAGTGAACAATTGTAGATGGTCCTGAGTGTGCATAAGCACCAGACTACGCCGTTTTTAGTGACATCTACTCAATATCCCAATGGAGCCATAGAGTAAAGAACATCACTACAAACAACAACATATATTTTGGTTTGGTTTATTCACTTTTATGTCATGAAGAGAAAAAAGAACACAACTACAATGTCTATTTAGGAATTTATTTTAGTTCTCTCTGCCCTGCACCTTGCATTAACATGTGAAATTCTGCAAAGGCTGCTACAGTGAAATGAATCATCCCACTAAGTCACTAATTAGAGAAAATTCCCGTGAGATTCAGTGAGTCATCAGCTCTGCCCATTAAGCTTTTCAGACTTTTTCACAATATCCGGAAAATTCTGACAATATAAACAGTAACAGTAACATTTCATAGACTGGAGAAAGTCACTTGAAGGGAACAAACAAAAAAAAAAACCCCAACCTGAACAAAAAATGTTTTTTGTTTGTGACTAAAGGAGTTCTTTAGTATTAAAAAGATTAGTACCTTGAATTGAAGTGAAAATTAGAAAAAAGATACAATTTTCTAATGAAGGAATATTCTTTTAATTAATTATTTGCATTTGTATATGTAAATAACAAATATATGCACACAGAACTGTCTGTTATCTGACCCCCTCATTAATTTTAAGGTATTTATCTTCTGATACTGGTAAATGTTGCTATTATTGTATTAAAAATGAAAACTGAAAGATAAACATATCTTTCTTTCAGTGAAAATTTTAGTTTATCACAAAAAGAAGTGTATGGCAGATAAGAACTCAGAAACAAACCAACAGCAGCAACTAATGCCACAAGTAGCACTATTTTTGCTCTGCTTAATGGGTCTGAATGCCAAAAGGTCTCACAAAGTCTAATTAATTTCACTTATCCTTTATTAATGCATGACAAATTTATGCAGATATGAAATACTTGTTTTCCAAAGTTTCATTGTGAATCCATGATAGAAGCAGGGAAGCAACCCAGAACTCTTAAGTCCATCTCATTTTCTTGCACCAAGGAAACTTCTGACTCTGGTGTTTTGCCCTTTAAACTGTATTTGAAGTTTTAATAATTTATATGAAATTAACTGGATAAGTGACTTCAAATATTAGTCTCTAGCCTTTCCAAACTTAATTGATTAAATTGCTTTGATAGTCAGCTGACAGCCACTCCTGTATTTTTTTTACTGTCCAGATAGAAATGGGTAGAAAAAACCCAAATGTATTAGAACACAGCCAAGATATGTCTGATATGAAAATGATACTATTTCCTCTTAAAAAATCTATCCAACAATTTCTAGCAATTTGAAGATCTACATCTTTGTGCATAAGCAAAAGTTAAATAAAGTTAGAAGTTTACTAGCTAGGCTGTATTTATACTGTAGTAGGCTCTTCAAAATATCTAGCATCCAGTCTTGAGCTTGGAAGAGACTGAGAATGCAAGTGCTGTCAGTGGTTTTTACTTACATAAAACTGAGTCAGCATAAAAAATGTCAGCAGAACAGTTTCTGTTTTAATTTAATTCTCTCAACATTTTCAATGGAAATATGTGTACATTTCAACATTGGACTGCCAAAGTTAAGGAATTCCCAGCTCTGCACAGATGATTATACTCTATGGTTAACCACTTCACTGCATCTCTGGAGCACTGCACAAAGCAGGGGAGCAGCCATCTTTCACAGAAGTAAGACCCTCAGAGTTGCAATGAACCAAAGAAAAAAAATACTCAGAAGTATTCCTGACAGGACGTTTGTCAGAAGATGGTGCTATTATAACAGAACTTTTAAGGCAGTTGAGTCTCTATGGGAAAATGCAAGAGAAAGTAAACCCTAAGTGTAAATTAAAAGATGATTTCAATGCAAAATGATGCTCTGCATCTCACTGAATACACCTCACAGAAATGCACTCACTAGGACATCCTTTAATTCTACACCTTGGCTTGCTTGCATGAAGGGGAAAATCCACAGGAAAACACACTTTAATTGCCATTCACAAACTTTTGCACACTCATTTGGATCTTAGCTCATTTTAGTGAACCTCAAATGACCAACAACAGTTTTATATATTTCTACCCCACACAGTGTGTTTCCGTGTCAATATATGGGTTCTGACTGAGTTGCTGCTGGTATTGCAAAAAGCCTGGAAATAGGCAGTAATACAATTTCATGGCTTCTGGAGCTTTATTAGCTCAAATATCTACATAGAACCACTGTTTTGTGTCATATAGTAAAAGCTTTGAAATAACTTCCTTTTGTCTTTATAAGGGGAAAAATGGAGGTTGCACAACTCTTCATAAACAGAATACTAAATTTTCTGCAATGTGAAAAGACTGCGTTGTGACTGTGAAGGAGAAAAAAAATGATGTTGGTGGGAAAATGGGGAAACAAACATATAATTACTAGAACATCTGGTTGCAAGTAAATGAGCATAGTAATTACCTACGCAACAAATGGGTGATTAGAAATGCATGAAATTAGAGCAATCCACAGGAAAGCTAATTGTTATAATTTATATGAGTGATATGGATTCTGTAGTCTTTGGACAATCATGAAAACTAAATTATAAAGGCAGTATCAAAGACCACAGATGAGTTTTACTGTCTGACAGAGATCTCTTCCTTGCTAGAAAAGCCATAGTCTTGTTCTTAATATCTTGAATATAACGAATGTACATGTACATGAAGAAAACCAAAATGAGGACAGGTGTTCTCATCATGATCCAAATACATTAATGGAAGAGGTTACCATTCCTGGCTGCACAGCAGTGCCCTTCTGAAGAACGTTCCTGTATTGAATAAACTTCTAGTGGAACAATCTGTTAAAATAATTGCAAAAGTCTGAGATGAAACAGTTTAAGAGTGTGGCATTGCTTGAAAATTCAAGCAGACTGCTTTGCTGATAGGCCATAGTGTTTAGAGTCAGGGCAGTGCCATGTAACTAATGACCGTAAGGAGAATGATAAAACAACTGTATATCATGTTTAATTACCTAATTAAAACAATTTAAATATGTACATTTCACATGGTTTCTGCCCTAACAATTATTATTTGGCTCATTTCTCACAGTTTTTTTCAATAGCAAAAGTCAGCTAAGGGAAAAGATTTAGAGGAATAAGAGGAAACCATTGTAGGAAATATTTTGCAATTAGCTATTCTTTGCTATTATTAGTTATTTAGCTATTCTAGAGTAAATCCAGAGGAATGCTGCTGCTTCTACTTACTGCAGCATGTATTTACATCATGGGAAAAACCAAGAGAATGGGAAAAGAGACAGCCAGTGGAAATGGGGTGTAACATGATTGAAGAGAGGGGTCAAATTCTTTCCTGCCAAAAATGAGCAAACTTCTGTGAAAATGTCAGTGAAGCTTCATTCAGAAATGTCAGGAGAAATTTTAGCCAGGGTGGGAATTTCACAATGAATACGTTTCTGGTTTGGTGTTTTTTTTTTTTTTTTTTTTTTTTTTTTTTTTTTTTTTTTTTTTTTTTTTTTTTTTTTTTTTTTTTTGTGTTTTTCTTTTTGTTTTTTTTTTGTTTGTGCCATGGATTCTTTGATGGCATCCACCAGAGCTGGGTNGAGACATATCTTTAAGCACTTTCATGATTAAATGCAAGCATTTTCAGTGGGCTCTACTGTACACCATTCTACGAGACACTTGAGTTTCCTTGCTGGACGGTCCCTGTGTCTGCACTGTGTCAGAGAAGGCAACCCTGCAGCTTCCAGGCTTCTTTCCACAAATGTGGGCTGCTGGCTCCTCACTGAGTATGTCAGTGCCCTGAAGCCACAGCCCCTGCCAGGCTGATGGGGCTTCTGCCAGGTGTCAACACAGTCCTTCTCTGTCCCAATGGCCACTTCGACAGTGCTGCTGTGAGCTCTGCAGATCTGAAAGGATCTTTTAAAAAACTTTAACAAAACTGCTTTCATGATTGTTTTTAAAACTTCAAATTAAAGTTTGGGAACTTTCACATTCAGTTCAATTCTGAAGCATGAAATTAATTTCCCATAATCTTCAGCCATATTTTGTTGTAGGTAAGTGAGAGGAAAGAGTAAAAGCATCAGGCCTTATTTATAAGGAGAAGAAATCTGAGAATTAAGGAGTTAATTGTATTCTGGCATGAATACCATTCTTATTACCTCACTGTCCAATATGGGTAAACAGAAAGAATCAGAAATATGTTTACAAGTATTTCAAGGGCACTATTAATTTTGATAGATTTTGTATATACACCAATACATCTGAGAATATTCATCTGGTCCTTGGATATATGTCCTGAGGTAAACAATGTAGATCCCGCTAATTGGAAACTCTTAAATTTTCACTAAATTAGTAGATTTCAAAATATGAAATGTTTTCAGGCTCAGTAGTTTGTTAAAAACTGTTTCCTTTATACAATTATATATATATCCTTATATATATATATATATATATAAATATATATAATATATCCTTAATACAATTAGCTATGTTAATTCAATTTTCAAAGATGAAACCAATTAGAGAGTTTTGTTTCTTTCTAAATGCACCAATCCCTTTCACAGACAGGTTTCATGGAACCCCATGCACTTAATTACCTATGTGTTTTTGTCCACAAGACTTCATACCTAGATAGCAAACCAAGGAAAATCCAAAGGCATGCAGAAATGAAAGAAAAAATAAGCAAAAAGATTTCTCAAAGCTTCACATCCCAGTTAAACAAGTAACTGACTTGGCAGGTCTTGTCTTTGTTCTGTCCCTGCAGCACAGGCTAGGAAAGAACACTCCCAGGGGGAGCTGTTAGTCTTGAATAATAAAACAGATAACATGCAGAGAAGACTGAAAAGAGCTATTGCAGAGCTTAAGGGAGAAACACTAATTTTGGAAAGGAATCCCAGTAGTGGATGTAAAAATTTGCCTGAATAAAAGGGAACACACGTTCTTGTGGCAGAACAGCTCAGCAACCAAGAAAATAACCAGGCATGAAAAACTTTATTTTTCCAATTAGATCAGTTTAAAGAGTTTGATATGTGTGCTGTGTTTCTCCACCATGTCTTGTCCAACTTTTGGTCTCTCTGCAGTCCAGTAGCTCCAGGTTCAAGCCTGAACTTCTCTGTCAAAGAATTTATGGGGGCAGAGATGCCAGAAAGATCCCCTACAAAGTTTTGTTCTTACAATTTAGTCAAAGACCTTTCTCATTTTCACAAATGTTTCTGCTCATAAGTCAGCTGGAAACACAGAAGAGACTGGGACAAGTTTTACAAAGATCTGCTCCCATATCTCTGCTTTAATATTATTCTCTGAGAGTTGTTCAGTAGAAGATATGTTGCTCTCACATCTCCAGCCAACATCTGGCCTGAGAACCCCTGCTATACAGATATGAACACAGTCCCAGTCTTAACGCACTGCTGAACTTCCCACTGAGGAGGAGGAAAATGTAAGAAAAGTGAGGGTTGCAACACTGCCTTCAACCCTACTGGTACAGATTTATGGCTGCTGAAAAGGTGCTCCAAGATCTGCTGCAAGATAATCTTTGTTAGTTCCCTAGAAGTAGCTTTTAAATACAACCACTCCCACACTGGAAAGATGTGGTCTATATTCTGCACACAAATAACCATGAAAATAGGAAAACATTTTGTAAGTGCAAAGTATACATCCAGGTAACCCCAAAGATTGCCTATCTTTATAAGCTTTATGGACAGAAGTGTACACATCACTTGCCAAGAGGGTGAAACAGAGTGTAGAGCACTGGGACTCTGGAGGCCTAGTTGTTTTCCCTATACTGCCCCTCATCTGCTCTTCTCTTTGTCAAGCCTCTCCACTTTCCTGTACATATAAAGTTTAGCAACACTAATAACACATACTTCTATTGTAAAGCATTAATGTCTGCTAAAGCAATGAAAATATTCATTCATATTAATAAAAATAAATTGGTGGTGCCTGTTGGAAGCAAAAACATATAGGAAGAGAACAGAATGCATTTATCTGGAAATACAGCAGTTGGGAGAAGTGTCTGTGTCATGTGTTGTAAATGTGGAAAACAGAATACAAAAGGCCCATTTAATTCACATGAGATTCACAACCCCTCGTATACCACATTTGATGCTGATTTATTTGAATTAAGATGGCAAGAAAACCTCCTCTTACTGTTTTTTGTTGCATTTTTTAGTTTAGTTTACTTTTGTTTTTAATCAAGCTCTTGCTCAAGCCTTGTGAGTAAGAATTCAGTAACACATTGTAAATCAAATTTTGCTAGTTCTGTGACTTCAGATGAGATAGTAAAAGATAATACTGTATAATTCACATGTGGCTGGTTTGTCATTCAGGCACCACATGTCAGATTCTCCCTCTACACAGCTGAATGTGTGAGCAAAAAGCTGTAGAGACTGCAAATAACCTGATTTTAGGTCCTGATAATTAGAATGCTTTGGTTATTGCTGAAACAATTCAGAGTCTTTTGAGTACAAGCCTAAGTAATTTTTTTAACAATCTTTGAGTTAAATTCAATTTATCATGAAAGTTTTCCAAAAGAGGAATTGATAAAAAAGCCCAAACACAACAACCAACCAATCAGTAAACTTTTCCCCAGTAAATGGTAGAGAAAATTATATTCCAAAGCAAAAGTGGGACATCCCATCATCATAACAGAAGATTTCTCAAAGCTTCGCATACGAAATAAACATCTGAGTAAAACTTTTCAACAATATAATGTTGTTTTTAAGGTGTCAGGGATTGTCACTGGCTACGGTTGCTTAAACAAGGTCTAAGCAAAGTCACTGTCCTAAACCTACCCTGTAGTCTTTGGAGAGAAATAGGTGAATTGCAATCCAAAAAAGCAATTTATCCATGTTGTCCCTAAGAGAGTCTCAGTTAAGGTGTCTACAGCATAGGCGTAACTCACACCACTCATGGATCTACCAGTTACTAAACTGGGGCCCCAAATGGTCTGACAATTGACTCACATCATAATGCAAAGACTAAATACTGTTTTATAGTTTTATACATCCCAGTATGCAAAACGAACAGCTGCTCTCTCGTGTGCAGCAAGAAAGGCCTGGTTTCTTATTCCAAAAGATAGCCAAGCTCCTCATGTGGCTTCATTTTCACTACCTACCTAATCACTCACACAAATGCATGTTTCTCTAAAGAGCCTACTGCAGAAGGAGGAGTCATGGCACTGATAAGGACGTGTCAGTCTGAACGGCCTTTCAGACAGATGTGCAGTGGAAGGAAGTACGATCATCGTTTTGTTCAAAGACATCCACACCAACAACTCTCCGAGGTCTCTCTAGCTGGGCTTTGCACTGATCCAATGTATTGCTATGTTGTCAGCTACCAGACAGCTTCATAATATTTATTCTGTGGTTTTTGGGGTTTTAGCCCTTGAGGTTCCAGTTGTTAAGGATGTCGAAATCTTAAACAACTTGAAAAGAGCAAAGCTATTGTGTCCTAAATGATAATGGAATAGTCTTCATAACTAGAGAAATGAGTATAGCTACAGAGAGGGGTAAATTTTCATATAATTATGTACATGTTGAATTAAATGTGTGTATATATTATGCATAAATATATATAAAATAACGATATTTGATAGGAGGAAGGAAAAGAACAAAAAGTCTTGCATTAGTTGGTACTACTGAAGAAGAGCTTATCTGAACAGATTTACATGAAAACATGCCTACATTTACTTCTCCAGAGCACGCAGAAATTTTGGTGCCACTATCCTTTATTGCAAAGAGAGGAATGACCAGTTATGAATTTATTAGGAATTTTAAAAAACATTTCTCCTTTCTAGTGTATTTTGAGTAGAGTACTAGCTCTTGAAGGTATGATTTGAAGGTATAATGTTTATTAGTAGTGTAGATGGTTCACCATCTACTGTTTAAGAAGCAACAACATAAAAGTGATTTTGGAAAATGTCTGTACTAAAAATGAACTATAACAAAATCTGTCTGTAACCACTGATGATCTCCTGCTTTTCCTTTTAAAAGGATACATCAAGTCAGTGTCATTTTGTGATGTGTCTAAGAAGCAAAGCCACAGCAGAGGAAAATATTATTACTGGTTTATTATGTCTCAAAATATAGAAATATGTTCCAACAGCATATTTTAAAGAATAATATAACAATAATCTTCAGCTTCTTAGTCTCAAAATGGTACACCATTATTTAAAAATATATTACTTAATGTACCCAAAATTTAGTATCCATCAGATTCCATTTAGAATAAATTGAGTTCAAAAAAGCATATCCACCTACTCAATTTATACAAAAAAACCAGTAATTTTTGAAGACAACAGAGAAGTTTAACTTTTCTAAAATGGTAATTCAGATGCAGACCTTTTTTCCTATACAATCTTGTGAATGAACTGCAGCTAAATGTAGATATGTAGGTAATGTCAGTATAAAATGCAGAGATGAGTGTAAAATGGAACAGTTCTATTAAGGGGAAAGAGTTCCCAAGGCTGAAATCAGAACTGCTATTTTTTTTTTTTTTTTTTAATCGAGAGTATTATGCGTAGAACAGATTTATGTATTACTCCAATAGCAAGATAAAATAAATTAGGTTCTGCAAAAATGACTGCTGCCTATTCACATGCAAACACACACATGCTGATTTTATCAGTCTGTAGTCATCTGAGTTTTCTGAGATGTTTTGAATAACCAGAGAAGTCAGACTTTACATGAATAGACTCTCTAAGAAGAAACATAAATCCTATCCATTTTTAGCAACTCTTTGAGAATAGTTTAAAGGAAGTGTTTTTAATGAAGGCAGTTCATGGTAAAAGCATATGTTATAATTAGCCATGTAGTAGAGAAAAAAACATTTCTATTTTCCCATTTTCATAACACTAAAACAAAGGGGTGCTCAAAGACATTAAGCGTAATTAACTCAAACCTGTGTGTACTGATGATGGGGATGGTAATTTGTAATTGGTTGTGTAATCCACAGCCAAAGGATTTAACTTGAGGCCAAAATTTAGTGGAATTAAAAAGTTATTTGAGTGGATTTAAGAACTATTAAAGTTACAATAGCTAATGCTAAATAAAGAGAAAATTATCCAATATTGAATCTCATTATTTAAACCAATCCCCAGCTGATAGAAAAGCAAATGGGACTGCAAGTAGGCTGCAAGTTACCTAATATCTTCTTATAAAAGGCGTTTTTTATCTTTTCCTGAAAACAGCCAGCACCAGGGATAAGATTATTGATTAAAGAAGTGACAACTGCTCCACCCCCTGTGCTTCCCTCGCACACTCATAAAACACATCCAGAAGTGGGAGCTAAATAAAGGAAAGCCCTTCCATATCCTGTAATCTGTATCCATTGTGTATATAGTAACTCGTGTATGTATTAGGAAGGCTTGTGTGGGTTTTTTTTTGTTTGATTTTGACTTGTTTTACACTATTATAAAAATACCTGCCAGAGCAGTATCATAGATAATAGACTGATATGATTTGAGGTAAGAATGTTGTGGTTCAATTTTTAGGGTTTTCTTGGAAAGTCATAGATAGAGGCAAGAGTCTGTCTACATAGAATTTCTGAAGCCTGGAGCCTTTTGCAAACTCTGCAACTTACAAGCCAAAAAGTAACGTACTCCTCCAGTTACACTCATCTTGTTAAAGAAAATAGTTATAACAATTATGTGCAATTTTTTCACTTCTATTTTTTATCTGCTATTAATTTACTTAAGCACTGTTCATCGTTTCACTTTTTCTAATGGAGCAGAACTTCTAAAAGAAAAAAAAAATATTTTCAGCTGAGAAGTTTTGTTTAGTTTTTTTCCTCCTGTGCCTTTTTCTAAATAAATACCTTGCCACAGTTTTCATTGGCATGATATGAACAAACGCATTTTAGTTCCTATAACAATACAAAGCAGTTACAGAAGTTCTGGAGTTTCTAGTTTAAAAAAATTCTATACAAAAAGGCTTTATTTTACAATACTGAAGAGAAATGGGATAAAGCAGTTTTCAGTATGGTCGATTGAAAATATTAATTTGTGAACTTATACTGTGAAGTGACCCATTAAATAAATGGTGCTGGAATTTTGCTCATACAAAAGAAACTATATACTTTTAAATAAATAAAAGCTACTATATACATTATACTGTACAATTAAATGAGAGATGACATGAAATGGAATAAATTTAGGCCTGCCTTTTCATCAGCAATGTTCATATCTTGACTTTATTACAATTTTGAATAAAACCCTCTGCTTTAGATTATTTTTTTATTTTAGTGGCAGCCACATGAACGCACCACCATATTCCTGTATTTTTTTAAAATAACATTGGAACTGTCATCAAAGTAGAGCACGGAGATTGCATTCAGTTTTGTTGGTGCACAGCATGGCTTTGGTACATGATCGGGGAACATCAAGTGAACCTGAAAGACAGATAAATACATAGCTCATATATCAAACAGAGGTGCAAGGACAATGTCAGTGCAAAACATGTCTCTGCAATTCAGCAAGGGCTGTGGTCACAAATTATCCTCGGTTAGCAACTTTAAAGTACAGCTTACCTCCAGCACATTTTTCTGATTTCAATTGCATGGGCAAAGTTATACAATAAAAGCAGATGGAGAGATAAATGAGAAGCAGCCAAGACAGAAAGTTAGCTTTCAGATGAAATTTAGAGACTTGGAGTTAGGCAGCTGCTCAGGAAAACATTTAAACGTGTTGTCCGTACCATCTTTGCTGAGGACAGGGCATAACATGAAGCAAAGGCTCAAGCCCCAGGTCTCACCAGGACCCCAGCATGAGCTAAAATAGTTTCTTGTTTTGGGGGCTCAATGTGGAGGAAAATCTATTGCAGACAGCAAAGGTTGTGCAGGCAAAGCCTCATAATAAAACTGTTTTCAGCCTATGAAATGGTAAGATGTGGAGTCTCAGACAGTATGAGTACATTTTAAGGTCTTACCTAAGTATCAGTGGATCCAATTCTACTTCCACTGAAATAAAAATCAGTTCATAAGGTGTGTGCCAGTTGGACAGAATATTTGGGGCAGGGTCTGAAGCAGAGAAGTCTTTATGTTCACCAGGCTGGCATACATCAATGAAAGGTTAAAGCAAAAGAAAACAGTTTTGAAAAGTGTCCCAGAGCAAACAAGATCTAGTGGAAATAAAATGAGAGAAACACAAGTTCTTTGTACTTGAAAGAAGGTTGGATGTAATATTCTACACATGCTGAAGACTTGGAAACTGGGGAGGCCAGAGAAGAGGGAGTTGTCATAGAGAGGGCAAGAGATTATTAAGGCATGGATGAAGACTTCAGCAGTAATAGGTTCTGTTTGTATGTTAAGTCTCTGCAAATCTGTTAGAGCCATCTGTCTTCCAGTGATATAAACCCAGAGCCTTTGCCAGACAACAGAGAACAGTCTATCAGGAAACGATTTTTACATAACAGTTACCATGAGAAGATCTTTTGAAATGAACAATAATAAATCCTGAAGTAGCTGTTTTGTAAAAGTTTAGACACACATTTAAAAACTATTTAACAAATGAATAGCAAAGCAGTGGAGAAAAAAATTATTGTGCCTGACCTGGGCAGATGTTTGTCCAGCCACAAATCCATAAATCCCACCAGACCCTGCTACCCCCAATGGAAGATCCATGGCCCCACAATACCCCTATAGAAGTGATGTTCACAACCTTTCCAAGTGTTTACCCCAAATTCAGTGCAAGCCAACCTGATGATCCACTGCCTTGCATGACCAGGAAGTCAATTCTACTCCTGTGCATCTTCTGAAGGTGATGCAGGAGAGAAGAAAGTTTATAGAGCTCATTAAATGCACCCTATCAATTACTTATATGCATCTGTATTGTCTGTTTGCCTGAGTTCTGTTGCAGAAAAACAAGAGAGAAAGAGAGTGAGTTACTGGCTCGTATTCTTGTAACAAAAGAAAATAAAAAAATCAGTAAAGTTTGGAGGGGTACCAAGGAACAATCACTTCCCAACCCAAAAGAGTAGGCTTTTTCAGAATGGTGAAATCAGTATGGCCAGGAGGTGACTGCATTTGGATTAGGGTGGAGCATATGAATAATTGCTTCCCAAGCCATCCCCATATGCACACCTTGTGTAAATCTGAATTTCGTATAATTTAAACCAGAAAGCATTCAACTACTGTTATCTCATCTAATTTATGTACAGCTAAAATGTAATTGGCCCCATGATTTTTTGGCTGCACTGAATGAATGCACAGTACATGCAAAGGGAGACACACAATTCCAAAATGACCATAAAAAGAGGAAAAATTAAGTATCCAATTTAAAAAATAGGACAAACTACACACATTTCTTAACAATGGGAAAATAACCATTTTTGGACAGGAAAGACACACAAGAGAAAGCAGCACTGAGCCAACTCCTATTTAACAGTCCATAATTGCAGGAGGGAACCTTAACCTGGGGATCTCAGTGATATTGGCAACTTTTCTGGACAATGTTTGCATAATACTAAACTATTGCTTTGCTGACCTACTTCTTTTCAGCTCAGGACTGCAGATATGCTGTTCCTCATTGTTGTCTAAGAACACTGCTATATTCCTTGCCAACTGGCATTTTCTGTTCCCTTTCACCTGAACACCTTCATACACTTCTACTTATTTTCAGTCTCTGACATTTTCCCTTTTTTTTTTTTTCTTGCTGACTGGAATTCTAGTATAGAGAAATAATGTTGCATTGATGACTGGACTTGGAGAACGTGAGTAAATGAAAAATTGAATGGAAGGGGAAAAGTCTCAGCATATGTTGAGTTTTCAAAAATGTCCCTCTCATGTAGAAATACTTGGCAATTTTCACAAACAGAAAATTTGTTTTCCATCAGAAAGAAATCAAATTTTATTTTTGTTTGTTTGCTTGCTTGGGTTTGGGTTGTTTTTTGGTGTGGGGTTTAAATTTGAGGGGGCTATTTCAGGCAATATCCCAGATAGCAACTCCATTCATTTCTCAAGGGGGAAAAGCTTTTCAGGCCCAGATTTTAGTGTGAAAATAAAATAGAAAGATCATTATCCTTGGACAGACTCATTAGCATAATCTGATGGTCAGGATATTTTACCACTATCAGTTTAAATCAAATGGAGCCTTAAATCCACATTTCCCTAACCTCAGCTGAGTGCTTTGAACTTTCCAGAAATTAACTGGAGTTGACAACCCTTTCCTATTCTCATTTCATGCTGTGTCTCCCTCCTTGCGTATTATCTCTCATTCCTCTCCTTCTTAATCATTCTGCTAATACCAGTGCTATTCAGAGCCAGTTCTTCAGCTGGCACAGGTGAAAAATCAGTTTCTGACCAGACTGACCAGACTTTGGCCTCCCAGCATTACATGTAGTCATAGTCTAAAGGTCATGATTTCTGTAGCTGAACACTGCTGGGGTAGAGGAGGACGAGCCAGCTGCCTCAACTAAGATCATCTTTGGCTGCTCCAGCTGAGGCACAGGACTAACATAAGAATTAGCAGAGGCAGAAAGCTGGCTGCAAATCCCCTTTTATATGTACCAGGCAGAGCAACAGATCCAAATACACTTATTTTTAAATTGCATTTGTAAGCCAGGCATGACTGAACACAATTTCTTACATGCAAATGCATCTGTTTGCAAAGCTTCACATTAAATTACAGTGTAAGAATCTCTGCCAACAGTTGACAACAGAGGTCCACAGAGTGGCCAAGTGTCATCATTTCTGGAAGGTATAACATGTAGATGTTAACATTGAGCTTCAATAAGCTGCAAAAACTCTTGGAAGTCAGACCAGGGGGCCCCTTTGGTTCCTGTCTACACAATTCTCCAGTAATATAACACAGTCTTCTCATGCGCTATTGCATTTGAAATGGAGGTAAAACCTACCACACAGGCCACTGCAAGCAGTTCATCCTCTCTCCGACAAAATCACTAAAGCAGGTTTTGAAATGAGTTATGATTTACCCAGAAATATTCAAAATTCAGTAGTGGTAAACAGAAGAGTCAGACTCTGAGCAAAGACACAAACAACTGCAGCATCGGCAACTATAGCAGAGTAAGAGGCGTACCAGAGTCTGAACAATGGCGTGGTTTGTTGCATTCATGTGAGCATTGAGGGGAAAAGAACACTCTCCATCACAGTAAAACGCAGCATAACCCTCCGGTGCAATAATCCAATCCTAAAACAAGAACAAATAAATCCACTCATTATATTTTCTCACTCAGGGAATTTATAACTGTATCAAACTAAGACTTGCTCAATGACAAAATGAACTTCAGAAGGTGGCATGTGAAGTGAATGTTTTGGGTTTTTTTAAAGTGCTTGCTTTGTTCATGCAAAATTAAAATTAAAATTAATTAAACCTAAAAATCTGTACTGAATACCAACTAATGAGGCTATAAAGGAGATTAAAGATCAAAATATATTTGCAGAATACTGTTCTTTCAAACTAGAAATCTTGAGCATTTCTTGGTGCAACAAAAGCAATTAAAAAGCATTATCTTCCTTCAACATACTCCATACTATTAATTGTATTCTTGCGTAAGACTGTGTTGCTAGTGATTACCTGTTGGCATGTCAATGAATCATAAATTTTCAGTATTTCAAACAACACAGCATGGGCAAAAGACCACAAGAGGGAAAATATTTAAAAATGTTAATGAAAGCTGTGTGTTTAGTTTGCTGAATTCCTCCTCTGCCAAGTAGGGAGGTGCTGCAGGAAAGGCAGAGAGGATCAAGTAGCTACTTCTTGGGATTTGTATCTTTTTTTGTTTGTGTCTTATTTCACTCCATGTTTCATTAGTCTGATATTATACAGTGTACTGTTGTATTGTAGATCTTTCCAGCTGAAACTTTCAATTCTTACAGTAGTCTTTGTGTTAAAAATAGATTTTCTTTTTTCTTTAACTACCGTGGCCATTATGGCCACTGATCTGAGCAACTAGTACATCTTGGAGCATACCAGAATTTAATGTTAAAAAAAAAACAAACAAAAAAACACAAAACAAAACAAAAAAAACCCCCCACAAAAACAGTTGATATCTGAAAAAAAAACCCAAAAAACCAACCCTGTAATCAGGAGACAATGGCTCACTTGTTCAGTGGCCTGAGTTCAATACCACAAGCCTGCTCTGTGGCCCTGGACGGGGTAATTACACTTTGCAGTCTTGGGAAAACAGTTTCTGCCTACTTCTTCAGGCTGCTGTGGGGATAAATATACTACAAAATATCAGAGAGGATAATGAGCCTATATGAGAATCTGAGCTAGATACATAAAGGATGAGCTGTCACTAAAGAGATAGCATACTTTTTCTCCTCATCAACTTGTTCTGCTCCTGGAGAGTTGCTTTAAAACAATTCAGAGAAATGTGAAATGCACAGACAGTCATCCCTGAGTTCTTACGTACATATAGGTAGCAACAGTTACAGGTTTTCTGAAGGCCTTCTTGTTCCTTCTTTATAGACAGTTCCTTGCTTTCTGGAAGAAAACCCTAGATTGATCTCTACTTTCTTTGCCCATAATGCCCTGCCTCTGACTTCATGACCTTTTACTGTAAGTACATTATTTTTTTGTTACTGTATGGCAGGAAGAGTTTTCCTCAAAAATTATATAAAATTAGCTATGGTGTCATAAAGATCACTGAGCAGTGATCCAAAATTTATTTCCCTGAGGACCCTACCCCAGTGAAATCTCTATGACCTGCAGCAGACAGCACTGAACAAGGGAGGTTTAAATCTGAACTAGTGAAAATTTGAAAACTTTCATTACTTGGTGTGAAGACTTTGGTTTCATTTACTGCAGATTCACTCATCTCTTGAACAGTAATTTAAATGTATCTTTATGTGAATGAATCCAAATCATAAAGCTGCTAATGCATGCATTATCTTTGAGAGAAGAGCTAAAAAAGGTAAAGTTTTATGATAGCAATATTGGTAAGGATTTGTTACAAAATACACTTAAAGAATTTCTCTCTCATCATTGTAATACCAATTTCCATAAAGAAAACAGAGTGTAAATAATGGGGGGCTTTAAAATAGAATGTCTTAGTTTGAACTGTTAGGAAAGAGCATTTATAATCTTACCTGCCATCCTAAGTCTCGGAAACTCACATAAAGTTCGTGTTTCTTACATGCTTGCTTTTGCTCGCTTGTGTTATAATCTACAGGAAGTAAATAACATCAATAAATTATTTGGAAGCATTGTTAGAACTGATAAGCTTTAGCTATTTTTGAGATCCTTACCAAGCTGTACAAAGGAAAGGAACACCATACTATCATTTATGTTCCTAGGATTAGTTGTAAAGGCAATGTAAACCTTGAAATACAGAATCAGAAAATGAGAAGGTCTCTGAAAAAATTCAGAATAATTAAGACTCAGAGAGAAACTCCTTTTTCACATAAAATGAAAGGAACTTCTACAGTCTATGAATTAATCTCCAGCATCCTTTCAGAAAAGTCTTCCAATTATATGGCCTAGAGGAGTTTTTCTGCAAATTTGTTAAGTGCTGCTTGTCAGCCATCCTGACCTCTGCTGCCATTGCTTCTCTGGGTTCTCTTCAGCCTCTCTGTGTCCAAACACAGTATAAAGAAAAATAGTTCAGTCTTGTTTTCTAGTAGTATAACCCAGAATAGGAGTTTTGCAGTAAAACCACACTGTCAAGTAATCAGCTTCCAACCTTCATTTTAATATATTCCTACCTTGTCAGCTTTAGGAATCTGTTGTAGTTATACAAATCAATGAATAAAGAACAGATTGGGGGTGAGGATGTTGTTGAGAACTGCAGCCTGATGGAGTTGCAGCAACCATGGTGGAAGAGGGATGACATCAACAACAGCATTGCAATCTGCTGCAAGTCAAGCAAATATGGCAAAAATCCACTGTGGAAAATCATGTCTGAACTCAAATTCAAATAGGAAGCCAAACTAATGTATAATTGGGATGAACCACACAGAAATAATATAAACATATTGTCTGGGTATGTAGGGATGGATGTTAGGAAAGCTAAAGCTTAGCTGGAGTTTGAAATGTGAGGGATGTGAAGGTCAACAAGAAGCATTTCTACATGTACATTCATAGCAAAAAGAAAACATAAGAAAAATATGGGTTTGTTATTCAGTAGAGCAAAGGACCTAGCAGCAAGGACTCGGAACAGGTTAATGTGATCAGTGACTTCTTTGTCTTGTTTTTTTACTGGCAAGATTAACCCTCAGGGCTCCCAAATCCCTGACCCTAGTGGCTGAAGGTCTACCCACAGTAAAAGAGATAGAGTTAGGAATCAGTTAAGGAACTTGAAGATACATGAGTCCATGTGAGCAGAATGGATGAATTTCAGGGTGAGGAATGAGCTGAACAGCACTGCAAAGTCACTTCCTGCCCTTTTTGAGCATTCATACACCAAAAGACATTTCCAATGATTCAAAATGGAAAAGGCCACGCCCATCTTCAAGAAGGCCAATCAGCTTAACCTCAGTTTCTGAGAAGTCTTTGGAACAAATTCTCATGGAAACTGTCCAGGCACACAAAGAACAAGAAGGTGTTTGGGGAACAGTCAGCATGAATTTACTAGTTCAAACCGTGCTTAACCAACTTGACTGTTTTCTGTGGTGATCTGACTAGCTTTGTGGGCTTTTGAAAATCACTGGATGTTGATCCCTTTGCTTTTAGGAAGGTTTTGGATATGGTCTCCCATAGTATTCCTTAGAATACATGAGTCAAATTGATCAAATCAATCAATAATTTTGGTTGATAGTACTTTGATAAGTAAGAATATAATGGATGGAAATTTTCCATGGTGGGAAAAGTCGCTGGGCCCAAACTGTTGGGATAAGTGGGACGAAGTCCACCTGGCAGCTGGTTACTAGGGAGGTCCCTAAAGGATCTGTACTGGTATTAACATCTTTTTTACTAGCTTGGAAAATAGAACAGAATGTGATCTTGGGAAGTTCACAGAGGATATGAGATCTGGGAGGAGTGCTCCATCATCCAAATTACCAATAAAAGTTTGGACTGAACCAGATCCAGAAGAGACTCGACAAGACATCATTCAAAATGCACAATTTTTTCTCTTCTTGGTAACATGCTCTTTGAATAGGCTTTTTCTTCATTTTTTTAAACAGGCTGTGTACCTACTTTCTATTGAATACTCGTGGACTGAATATGACTCTCAAAACTCTGTCCACAAGTTACAATATGTCCATTTGCAATACTAAATAAGCATCAGGTATGTTAAGCTAGGCTCTCTAGGCTATGAATCCTCAAATCCTCATAATTTTAAAGACAAACACTGTGTTCTCTCCTATGGTATTTTCCTAGCCCTTCAATGAGAGTCATTAAAGGATCTTCACATACAGCTGGTTATGTGTTGCCATCGCAGATACTCTCAGTTGTGCCAGGGCATGCAGGATCAAAATATATACCCACATCCAATGGGATATCTATGTCTTTTTGGAGTAGCAACTGGAAGAAAAGCAGGATGCCCTAAGACATCTCAATTTTTCAAAAACCTATATGCCTTTAATACAACCAAAATCCCTGAGTCATACCTTGTGCTGAGCTGTCTGTAATAATCTAATGTGTTTTGCACACACTCTAGAAGCACAGTGAAGGTAGTTGAAAATAAAGGAACTTAAAAAAATGGAATTGTGTTCACTGATCACTCTTCACAAGGACCTATACATTCATTTTCACTAACATCAGTGCTCATAGGAGGTGAATATTGAGCTTTTCTGTCTCAGCTATTAGAGGGAGTTTAAAACTCATACACATAGAATACAAGTCACTTTGCAAAAAAAAAAGGTGACTGAAAAATGTGGAAAAGATGGACATGAGAAAGTCAGGAAAGTAAAAAAATGTTTTTTAGAACACCCAGAGAGGCAAACAAACAAAAGCTGAAGATTGTGTTTTTCCAGCTTCCTCTGCAGTGACATTTTCATATTCAAGAACATGTACAGAAATTTTAGGGCCAGGATGTATCAGAAGTTCTTCCAGTTAAAATCTGAATTATATATATGCAAGTCATTGCACAGATGTCATCGTTGTTGTGATATCCTGAGCCATTTGAATACAGGTTCACATGATATGTGGTCACACCAGAACACAATGGCCAGTGTGTACAGACTGTAAGCCATATAACCTATTTGCCTACAAAGAAAGTGAGACTCAGGAAAGTCTGAATTCCTTCCTTGAATTCTATCTTTCATGTAAGTCAAATGTTGTGTGTAATATAACATTTTATGTAAGTATCAAATGTGACATTTATAATAAGATGTGGTGCTAAGGATTCAATTTCACACACTGTAGCTTCAAGGCCCATATGCATATTCTGTCAAGAATCAAAACCATAGGCTATTGTGATTGAGAAAACATTGTTCCTCAGCTATTTAGGGAGTGCAGTTCGAATCTAAACCCTACGTAGCAGAAAGAGCTGTGGAAGGAGGTTAATAAAATATAAGAAATTTCATGAGAATTTTTTTTTCCAGGGGAAATAAAGACATAAAAACATGCTTATACAAATCATTACAAAATACTATTTTTTGAATTGGTTAGCATAAAACCATTCAATATCATACACAAAATGGAGCCTTAAGTACTCTTTCTGATTTTATCTCTCATCTACCATAAATCATGTAGCTTTTTTTTTATTTTCCTGGTGTAAGTCACTATTCAGTATTTAAATGTGGATTTAGCAGAGAATTAAGTGATGTACTTTGTAAACAACCTGCCTGGTTTTGGTTTAGGGGTTTTTAATTTTTTAAGATTTTATATTGTGATTGTATGTACGACAATCACAGAATGTTAGTTGGAAGTGACCTTAAAGATCATCTACTTCCAACTCCCCTGCTAGGGGCAGGGATTCCCCTCATTTTCCACTAGACTAGATCTCTTCCAACCTAAACTATTCTATGATTTCATGAAACTTCATGAATAATTTAAAAAAGTCTTGTTCTTTGGAAGGGAAGGGCTGAGTTGTCCAGTGAAGCTTTCCTTTTTGACATGCTGAGAACGCAGTAAAGCTAATTGCTGAAATCCAAGAACTTAAAAAATAAGGAGGGAAAAAGAAGAAGAAAAAATACAAAAGGCAAGAGGCAAAAGAAAGATGACAAAAGGCAGAGCAAAGGGAAACAGGAGGAAAAAAAGAGAAAGAAAAAAGAAAAGGGGAAAAAGGAAGAGAAAACGAAGAAGAAAGAAGCAAGGAGGAAGTGAAGCCATGGCTGTGATAAAGTTGAGACTGATGTATAAAGAGAAAAATATCAAAAGTCTGTCATACATGGATGACAACGTACCTATCTGGGTCTGGCTACATTACCTCTGGCTATGTAAGTGAGCATTTTTCACTGTCAGTGTTTGTCTTAGATGCTGTAGATACAAGATTATGGAAGAGGCTTAGAAGCAAAAGACATAAATCATACCATTATCTTTGCCTGTCACTGTGTCAAGTGTCTTGCATCAAGACACTTGTAGTTCTCTTGTATGAGAATTGAATATAGTCTATTGACAGTCTTCCATGAGAAAAATGATGGGCAAAATTCTTTGGTTTTTACCCAAAAACTTTTCTGTTTAAATATGAAGATGTAAATTATACTTTTGCAGTTCTTCTCATTATGAAGCTTTTGAAAACTTGGACAGTTAGCCCTGTCCACGAACCTAAAGGGATGCAAGTATATCCCCCAGATCCTGGGGCTGGAAAGGAGATGAAAAAGAGAATAGTTTTTCTCTGATAGCAGGCTTTCTACATAGGAGGGACTATATTCTGAAAAGACTCAGAGAGCAGAGAAATAAGAACATGTTCTCTTCTCTATGTCTTTTTCACACACTGGTGATATGTGGATAGAATCCATACATTGTCTTTGTAGGCTTCAGCATGCTCATTCACAGTATTTCATAAGTATGGTTGCAGTAGTTATTAAAAGTGTTCTGGATCACCATCATCATTAATGATACCCAAGTAAAAGAAGTTTATTTGTGACCTGGGGATGTTGAGGCAAACTGCAAGGCAGGAGCATGGAATGTGGTTTGCCACAGTGCAGGAGCTATACTTCCAAGCAGTTTTGCCACAGAGGATGTTCCTATGTGAAGCTGCGGTCACTTATCTACCTTCAGCTTTGCCAGCTCTTCCAGCCTGCCTGTATCTTGCTGCCTCCCTCTCCAGGCAATGGTCAATGCCTCTGATTTTGATGCAATTTATGTGCTTCTTAACCTGGTCTTGTTTTAGCAGTATGGTTTTCTTGAACTGCAATCTCTTTTGAAAGAGATCTGCCATGGATCAACATACGTGGTGGTGTACGCTATGTTTATGTAGACCTTAAAGAGATTAGGAGAGAATTTGTTTCATAATGCACAATTCACTGGAGATGTTCTGATTTTTCTTGTTTTACAACAGGTCTGGAGCACAACTGGTTGTACAGTCAAGATTGGGAAGTATTTTGAGACTTACAGATAGCTCTCCCTGAGGTAATTCTCATATCAATGTAACTTGCCAGGATGTGATAAGGCTGTGTTTTTCCCAGGTTAAACCAGCAAGGAGCTTGTGTTCGGCTTTCCTGCTGTAATCAATGAGGCTTAAGAAATCTGTTCAATTCTTATTTTTTCACAAACTAGAGTCATAGGATTCAATCTGGAAGTGTGATATTTATATTTAGGTATCATGTGTGTACCATGTACTTAGGTGATTATCCCTTCACCCCAAATAGTGTGATTCTTAAAATTAGCAGTCTTTCCAAGGGATATGAAAAGTTATTTAAATAATTTCTTTGATTTCTTTAGCCACTCAGCCACTCAGCAGTAAGCCACTCCTTCTGCAAAAGATCTGGGAAAAGAGTTTTGCATTGCATTGCATTAGAGTAGTCTCTAGCCTGCCTCTGTCTAGAGGTTCTAAGGTTCTAAGACAGATATAAGTAACGCATATTGCTCATAATACTTCTCCTCAAATAGGTGAGCCCCACCCTGAGGTTAAATTCTTTCCAAAAAATACTGATTTTCTTACTTGTAGACATCCATGGGATTTAAGAACAGCACTTATATTACGGTTTTGATATGCTGTTATTAAATCTGTCATGTTTCTAGAAAGAAAGACTTTCACACCCTTTTCCCAAAAAGTCAAAAGTCAGACTATTTAGAAAGTGACTTTGTGCCTTCAGCTGAAAGGATTGTTTCAAGAAAAACTGGAGCAAAATTTATTCCTGGCTCTAAAGCAATTAAGAACACTTTCATGTGCATTATCGTCAGTACCTTTCAGGTAAGGGACCAAATTCACTCCATAGAGGGCTGTATTTTGTATTTACATCATTACTTGTCAGCTACTCTGAACTCCTAAAGAATGTACAGTTTTTCAGATTGGTTAAGCTTCCTCATTTCCAGTATTGAGATTTTTGTGTTACATCTTGCCTTCTTCAGCTCAGAGGCAGTTTTGCTGAGCTGCCTAGACAAGTAGTAGGCAATCCTTTTCTTTACCTCTATTTTTTACTTATACATAGCGGAGATATCCTCCAGTTGCATACTGCGTAGGCTTGGTTTCAAGCTCAGACACAGCCTTTCTTAAACTACTTGGTCATTTCATCCTTCTGGAGCCCATGACACATAATCTGACTTACAGAAGGTAGCCTGGGGCCAACATAACAAAAGAGGAGTGGGAACACTGTTTCTTACAATTCAGCCAGTGAGCAGCATCTTTTTGGCTGTTGTGACTGCATTGCATTTGAGCAGGTGCCCACACTTATAAAAACACTAGTAAATCATAAGTCTATCTTACCCCCAACGCTTGGCATCCTGGAGGACTCTTGTTGACTACTGGATTTGTTGCGGTTCTGATTTTTCCTTTTGTTGTTGGCTGCTCGGACAGAACGGAAAAGCACCTCACTTGCCTTGAAGAATGCAACCATGAATGGTTGCTTTGACTGAGGCCCATGTCTTCCAACCAGGCCAGCAGATTTAACATTGATACTTCGACCTAAAAGCAGAGGAAATTGCAAGTTAAAACTTTTGCCCCTCCCAAAGACACAGCAGAAGTTCAACTGCTGACTGAATCATAGCAAGGAATTTGCTAAGATCCTGAATTTAAATGATTAGGAATCCAATCCACATTTTTTTGAACAGAACTTAAAAAGAAAAAAAGCTCAACAGTTTTCAACACATTTACAGGTACAATTTGTTACTGCATAAAAATGCAGTCTCTGTGTGCTATATATCTTTTTCATTACAGAGGTGTTTTAATTCAGTCTCATGCATATATCTGTGGAACTGAAAAATAAATGAGTCCCATTAAAGTCTGTTTTGTATAGAAAGGATAATGTAATGCAGTCTTCTAATTTTGCATCTTTTCAGTGGGTTGTATATATATATCCCCAGAGCAAACCAGTAGCAAATAGAAGTGCAGATAATAAATATGATTCTGTTTTAAAAATAAATATTGCTCAGTTTTACTCAAACTGATGTTCATTCACCAGGAAAGGTGGGAAGCCATTCAGTTGTTCAAGAGAAGAGAGTTTGAAATATGTGCATTATTGACTCTGGTTCTGTTCCCAGGGGATGCGCATATTTCTTTAAAATATTTGTTCAGTCAGGACTGTGTGGTAACCTCACTATGTTATGTGGTCTAAACCTCACTGAAAGAAAGGAAAGCAAAACAAGTCACTGAAACTGCATCAGTGACATTTTAGAAAATAAACCCTCGCTCTTAACCGAATTTATTTTGGCAGCATAAACACTTTTGTGCGTACGTGTATTATGCAGAGCCCTTCAAGCGTCAGAAAATGAGACAGTGTCATGTGAAGCTGTGCAGCTGTGCAGGGTGGGGACACAGAGGTCCTTTAAGCAGGAAGGTAGGGGCACTGGCACTCTGTGCCGGGCGGCATCGGGGCGCCTCAGGATTCTTCTAAACCCACTGGAAAATTTGTTACGTGGGCAGTGAAGGAGCATCTGCCTCACAAATGTATAATGCTGTTAACTCAGTCACCCTGAAAAAGAACTTGCAAACAAGCACAGGAGTAAACCTTATAGAAATAAGCATATAGGTTTCCTTTTCAAACACAAACTTACAGTGGCAGCACGCCAGAGTCTATATTTCTTAAAAAAACTCTATCACTGGCGTAAATGAAAGAGGCAGTTTGATTTGTGGTTAAAGTAGTTTCCATTCTACTTCCACTGTAACAAATGTATTAATTCAGCTCAGACTTCCTCCTTCTGGCAGCCCTTTTGCAGTAAAAAGAGAAATTAGAAGTTCCAGCCAAATACCATACCTTGAACTGACCCACTTCAATACATAAACACTTTTACAACATGTTTATTCAGGTGTAGCACTTTAAATTGGTTTAAGATGTTTCCAGTGACAGAGAACCCAGCAAAAGGCAAGAGAAGAACTGAGAAAGTTAGCAGTTATGGAGCAGAGTAATTGGCAACACATTCTGAACAATTTTGATAATTACTTTTTTGACTGCAAGGGAAAAATGTATTTGTTGAAGCTTCTGATTTCATTTTAAATGCCTTCTTAGTCTTGTGTTTCTTTAATTCTTCTTTTCATGTGTTTGAGTTACCATTAAATAATTCAGTAACATTAATTTCTATATGTTCCAATCTTCTGCTGCAAGTCAGATATGAAAAACTGTACACACTATTCTCTATTCATAACAACATGGACAAGCTAGCTTCTTACCACAAAGTTCCACATTTCCCTTCATTTCTAGAGGGAATATCTTTACTATTTTTCTTTATTTTTCATTCCAATGGCTTTCAGAATTTTAATTTTATCTGTAAAATATTAATGCCTTACTGGTGGACATTTTAAGAATACTATTAGATTTATATATTGAGAACTGTAAAGGTGTGCTAAGCTTTTCTGAATTTAAATATAGGTTCTCTGAGTTTACAATGGTGGATATTGTGTGCGAAGCAAAATATCCTTCAAACCAATGTGAACTCCCTTTAAAATAACTTTTAATATTATTAAGTTTCCTCTGGGTTTCCTTTAGACTTCAGCAATGAGATGGCTATTAAGATTCCACAAGTTAAGGCTTACTTGGTTATCCAGGGTATAGAGATATACTATAAAAAGCTAATCCAGTAACCCACAGCTTTTTTACTCAGAGAAACAGCTTATGTGACTATATTCCTTTATGTACTTGATCTTCTAAGCCGCCAGCATAAGTTTTTAGGAGTCATTTGTTCAATTCATGAATAGTATATGCACTGGATCTGCTTCTAATGCAGAGGAAAACTTTTATTGACTTCTGTGGGTACCTCATTAAACTTTTCTCTCTCAGTTTATCATATACCTTAGCTTAACTGCAACTTTCAGAAGACAAAGCAATCAAAATATACACTGCCCTTGAGACACTCTATTTCTTCTGAGGAAGATCTCTGAACTGTTTAGTTTGGAAATTCAAACTACATATGTTGTCTGCATTTTAGGTTGCTTCTTTTCAAAAGAAAGTTTGCATTTACAGAACTTTAATTATCCTTTATTAAAAAAAAATAAAAAAGAAAGAAAAAAAAGAAAAAATTGTGTACATGTGGGATATTTGCCTTCAGTCTAAAAAGCATTGCCCCTTCTTGAAGAAGAGGCATTTCAAAACATTCTGCCTCTGAAAAGCATCAGGCTTTCTGCCACAGCAGTAGCTTCATTGTCTGAGCCATGGTCTTGGTAGGTAGTCCTTATTTTTGTTTGTAGCATCATTTTAGAATACATGAAAAAAAATTACTCTATCCTGTATTTCCCCTCGTAGCAAAAAGCATTCAGGGGCCTCATTTTTGTAAGTGATTTTAATCTATCGTTTCTTGTAAGCATTTAGAAAACTCTTGGCTCTGATGACAATTGAAAATCCAGGTCTCTCAGGTTTGTGGTTGTTCCATACTGTGGCATTAAAGCAATACTTTCTAAAGTCAGCTGAATGAGTCAGGCTGACCTGCTTAACTATACTCAGAGCTTCAGCCAGATGAAACTTGTAAAACCAAAGCAGTAAGGTTTGTCATTCTGCTTCTCTTTATCATCTCTGAACAATGTTGTCCAGCCTCCCAAAAAATGGGTTTGGTTTTTTCTTTCCATCATATCTTTAATTCTGAGGATTTCAAAGATTTTCTTCAGATTCAGAAGAAAAGAAGAAAATGCAAGTAACCAGCAGTCTGCTAGTGCCTGCTCCACTGAACTTAGACACTGCAATTGCCCCTGCACCTAGGAAAAACCCCAAAACCACAAAAGATGGATTTACTCTGTGCAGTGATAGTCCAGAGCGCTTGTATTCTTCACATTCTGGCATGGACTTCTCAATACTGCTCTGACAATTAATTATCTCTTCTACATACTGGCAGGTATATTTGGAGACTAAGACTTATTTAAAGCACTATGTTTCAAATTTGCTGAACTCCTTGGTCCTTATTCATAGGATTCTGAGTCTTTGGCAAGATACATTTGTTTGACTTGGCTTTTAGACTTCTTTCTGGCTTTTATACTATTTGATAGTAAAGTGCCCTTAGCAGTTTGCATAAAAGCTTGCAAGGAAGTTTGGGTTTGACAGACTGAACTGAATGAATATTTTTTTGCCTTTTCACAATCTCTCCCCTAATAATAAAAGAATCATTGCTGCAGAAAAAACTGTGAAGTTCAGCTTACAGTAAGGTCCTATCCCAACAATCCTGGCAATTTTGTGCTTTTTGTTTTTTCACCCATAAAATAAGAATAGCACTCAGGATGATAACTGCAGAGCTATTTGCTGTGTCACTGTGTCTGCTTCAATGCTGTCACATGCAGTCACATCATACAATTCTTTTCATGAGCTGATCGAGTTCCATCTTAAAAGTTCATTTCTCCTCCAGCTGCTCCAAATGGAAATACAAGGGCCTTTAAAGGTTTCAATAACAATCTGTCTTATAGTCTTGACCTGGAGACACATCCTTGTTTTTCATAACATTCAGAAAGCTGACTTTTTCTGAGATTACCAGTATGCATGCCAATGACAGTAAGATCTGTGCCTTGGCTTCATCTCCTCAGACAGCATGTATTTTAAGTAAAATATTGATCAGACCCTTATTTTGCAAGAGCTTTCAGTCATTATGCATCCTAGCCAGATTTACACTGGCAACACAGCACAATGAATAATTCCAAAATCCATTATTTTGTCCTGAGTCATCAGCCTGCACCAAACCACTCATTTTGTTATGAAAAACAAGAACTTATTTACTTTCGAAAGTGTTCAAGAAGTCACAAAACACATTTTACAGATTAACCACTACTGCCAGGTCACAGTAGTTACTTTGGTAATAACTTTACATATTTGTACTTAGAAATGAAAAATTTAGTGATTCTGAGAATTCATTTCAACACAGTTTGCTGGAAATAAAATTAAAATTCCAATGCCACGCCTATGGTGTCCTTTTGAGGAGTGACATCTGAAATGAGATTTGGGAAAGGCCTTTTGGAGAAAGATCCTGAACATCCAAGGTCCAGTAACATTTAATATTTGAGCAAGAAACTGCCCATAAGCTCTGACTATGAAAGCTCACACAGTATTTTACAAAATTACAGAGAAACTTTTGTGGTTTTTCATGCCTGAAGAGTACTCACGAGACCAATGGGACTTGAAAAAAAAGAATTAAGGTAGAGTTTGGCTACTAAGCTTATTTTTAAAAAAGACAAGAGAAAAGCTAATAACGCCAACATGATGGTCCAGATATAACACATCCTCAACACTCCAACTCTGAAGTATTTTTTACTGTCTTTATTGTATTATCTACATATACTGCTGCACAAACTTTTCCTTGTCCTAAACACATTTATCTATAACAACATAAAATATGCTTTTGACACAAGTTTTATGTGTTTTATTAACCCTTCTTCTCCCTGGAGGCTTTTCGGTATTCTGACAAATGGGTGGTCTTGGATGCTCTGCTCTGCCTTTCCTAGGCTTCACACCTTTAGTCAAGACTGGATCCATCTTTTGTTTGTCAAACCTTACATTTAGTCATTTTTACTCCGTTCATTTGAAGGAATTTTGAGTATCTTTTTGTGTTAATTTTGGTATTCATAAAGCTCTTGAAGAAAGCACTTGGGAACACATAAGGAACCCTGATTTGCTGTATAATATGGCAGTACCATATATGCTTACACAAAAAATCAGATGTAATTGTGCACAAAAATGCTCTGTAAGTACTTGATTTATCCTTTCAAGTTAATGCACTTAAACTGTGAGAGGCTTGTGGGAGTCCTGGGGCTTTTCTGCACCATTAAAAAATGTGTTCAGGAAGACAATAAAACAAGGAGAGATTAGATTAATTGGTCATCCACCAAAGAATAAAATGGATAAAAGCCTTCTGAATGGAATGGAATGCAAATGACATTATCTCTAAACTAATGGTGTTGAGAAGCAGATGTATCCTTCTTTTGTCTGGGGAACAGGCTGTGGGGTGATTTGCACAGCTGTACAGCCGGGACCAGTGTGCAGCAGTGGTGGTAGGAGAAGGGATGGGAGCCTGTTTCACTCCCCTCCTTGGCCCTTCTGCTTAAAGTGAGTGTGTCCTTACTAACAAAGGGCGTGTTCACTTGCTAGAAGCCAACACAATGCATATTTGTGACCCAGCTGGAAACAGTGGTTTCACCTATCTGAGAAAATAAAAGAGTGATGGAACTGGGTCATCCACTCTGCTCAGGGTAGGAGGGTGCTCCTGGTGTATTTACACCCTGTGCCAGTTCCACCTCAGAGTCAACAGAACCTCAAGGCAGCACTGCAGCACTGGTACCTTTCTAATGGGGACAGCTGTCATGGCATCATCCTGTTTTGGAGACTGAGAGACTCATCCCTCCAGCTTGTTTCACACCACAGTATTCCTGAGCATGTTTAATTTAAAACTAGTGCAATTTTGGCCAAAGTCAGCTCTGAACCAGAAATGATTGTAGCTCTACTTAGGCAGTGCTTGAGCCCAAGCTAATAAAACCTGCTGAGGGGCAGGATGTATTAGCTCGGGTTCAGTGCTGTGCTAACATGGCTATATGGCTTCCAGATGGCTCAGAATTTAGTCAGAGCTATTGCCTGCCAAAGTCCATATATATATCTCAATATAAATACAGATTTCCTAAGTTCCCCCACTATAAGGACAGTAAGGAAGGTGAAATTGGTCCTCATACTTTGCCTTGTAAATATCAGATCCATCACGAGGTTTAAGGGTACCAACCCAGCAGCATCCTCCAGAGTACTTGATAGCTGCCATGGTCATGTAAAGTTGTCTAGGGGCAGCTGTGGGATAAACTGATGACATTTAGTGTGGTAATGGTGAGGTCAAAACAGCATCAAATACACAGCCAAGTGAATGAAGAGGTCAGAGTGCTACCACAGCAGCATGTCATGGCTTGAAAGCAAACCAGCCACTCCATGCCACACCAAGAAACCTGCCTTTCTGAAGGCTTAGTTGGAGAAAGGGACATTGGAAGACCCAGGCTAAAAGGAAGAGAGGCTAAAAAAGAGAGGCTGTGCTTTTTAGTTTCCTCCCCAACATCTCTGGAGAAAAAATTCCCCAATCCTTCATGCAGCATGTAGTGTTAAGAACCAAACCCCCTTCCATGGGACACACATCAGAGAATATCCAAGTTCATGCTGAAGGGGGAATTGGCCTTCCACAGGCTTTACTTGGATCAAGGGACCTATTTTTTCAAGTTTACTTTTGCTCTCAGAAAAAAAAAATACTTAAAGCAAGAGTCACAGTCAGGGAGCTGAGGGTTCCTGCTGCCTGTCCACCTCAAAAAGCAGGAAAGCCCAAAGAAATCTTCTATGGGACTGTGTGGTAACAGAAATCTTAATCTTCTTTGTTTTTTTTAAAGTTGACACCAGTTTCTTCACCTCTGATGTGCTGGTAGATGAAAAATAAGTAATTTAATAAACACAGAACTGCATGACTGTGGGGCTACTCAGGATGTTGTATTGAGAGCTGTGTATTTGGAATCTGTTTTATTCTGTGGATCACCACCAATCACACTGCACGTTATCTCCCCCCCATTCTCTGTAAACAACTCTAGGTTGTCCTCAGCAATGACATACACAGAAAAAGGATTACTCTTGTAGCTGTTTGTACCCCTTCAGCAATAGTGATGTTCAGATCATTGCTAATGTCCACTTATAAAAATGCTAAATAGTTAATACAAAGGTGTTGATTCACTAGAATAAGTTTTAAGTCTTAGGAGACATGTGATATATTTATGGGTAAATGTTGCATGGAGCTTTTCAAATTGTGCATCTGTATTGATTTTATGCTGCAGTTCATCCAGCACCTGTGCATCCATCACCATGAAAAAGGTCACCTCTCATTTGAATCACGACAGGGAGTTTTGGTGTCAAAAGTAGGGAAATAGCCAAAAGGGGATGCTGCAGAATGTTGAGGATACACTAAAAAATAGAATCAAAAAAACCCTGATCCTTAATTTACCACAGCCCCAGGGAAACAGTGCATTATATGTTGACAGCTTCCATATGTGTCATGCAAACCTTTATTCTTACTGTTTAAAATAAAACGTCCCATTAAGAGAAAAAGTCTACATTTCATGCTAAAATGAGACGTATGATACCAAATACTGTCCTAAAGAAAAAATAAAACACATTCCAATGTCATGCGGCTTTTTCTACTTTTTTCAGGATTTTCAAAGGGGAAACAATACGAATTACAACAACCAGACATTTTTCCAAAGTTGTTTTGGTTTTTTTTTTTTTCACACTGTTATGTTAAATAGTTACATTTTTTTTATTCTTTATGTAGACATTATTATTATTATTTGTGCACCATCTTCAGGGATGCAAAGAAATATATCTACACAAGTAATTGCCAAAATGTCTCTGATAGATAACTGTAAGGAAGATTACTTTTAATGGTAGTGATAACAATACAGTAGCACCCTGGAGTCTTAGAAACTATTGATGCCCCATATTGGCTGCATGAATAAATCTAAAAACTAGTATGTATTTACAGACTTGATTATCCAGGACCCCAGGCAGCACTGGAATAACTCAATCAGGGATCCTCTTACTTTACAGAATCCCATTTACTTCAATGATCTGTTGCAATAGAAAGGTTAATGGATCAGGTCTTATCATAAATATCTCTCCAGTTGTGGGGACAGAAGTACTATACCTCCTGTAAACTCGACTGACAGCTGGAGGCATGAAGAAATGTGCTTCAGACCTGCATGGCCTGAAGTTCACTTGAGCCAAGGGAAGGTTTTTCAGCTGATTTGAACCAGTCCCTGAGCTCTCACAGAGAACTGGTTGGAGGAAAGGTGGGTGGGGCTCTCTGGGTTACGAACCGAGTCTGCTACATACTGAGTCGTATAAAAATTCATGTTCCATCTGTACACAAACGTGTCATTCAACTGCTGGTGTTTCTAATAGTTTCCAGAAGTAACAGCAACCCAATAAAAATAATCAAAGCCTTAAGAGCAAAATTGTAAGAGCATGAAAGGATGATTTTGCTTGTGCTAAACTGAAGTGGTGAAACACAGGTCTATCCTGTAGTTTTGAAAACTTTAGTCCTTAGAAGTGGACTCCTTGTACGAATAAACTGAAAAAGGGAATAGAAAGTATGTGAAAAGGCAAATTCCTTCATAAGTCAAATAAGTAATGTGCAAAAGATAAAGCTGTTTATGGCTTTGGAATTTAAAATAGAAAATTATCTATCACCTTTCTGATCTTGGGAGTAGGACAGAGGAAATATTTATGTGAGCTATTCTTTTACTATTTTTTCAGTATATTAACCTAAAGATTTCCTTTTACTCGTACAAACTTTCCTGTAGTTTAGCAAACGGATGTAATTTTGAGGCTAGAACCAACAAATTGCTGGTTGCAGGCTTTCTTAATGAATACCTTCCATGAATATTTAATTTTCAACATTTCAAATGCATTCAAATCTTCTGGGGGGAAAAAGAAAAAGAAAAAGAAAAAGAAAAAGAAAAAGAAAAAGAAAAAGAAAAAGAAAAAGAAAAAGTCGAGGATGGAGTTTATTCTGGAGCAGGAAAGCTGGCCAGAAGCCAGTCCACCTAATTTGGATTCCTGACGGAGGTGTCACCTCCCCAGAATTGTAAGGGCTTTAAAATGGCCTCACTAAACCAGGTTGCCTAAGAGATCTACTCCCCATGCAGAGCAGGCTCAGGAGTGGCATCTTTGAAGGCTGGGTGAAGGCAGCAACAACGTGGTCTACTTGCACTGGTGCCCCCTTGTCCACTGACTGTACTCTGGCCGTAAAGGTAACGTTAGAGGAAATGGCCATGAGCTTTGGTGCAAGCCTGCCAGCTCTCTTTTTGAGTATCGTGCCTAAAGGACAGTTTTTGCATAACTCTCCAGCAGCCAGGGCACTTGCTGAAAAAGTATGGGACTCTTTGTTCACAGCCCAGCCGAGCCTGAGGGAGAATTTAGATCAAAACCAATGAGAAAATGCAGCCAGAACAAAGAAGAAAAAAAATATTAATCCTTACACCAGGGTTTCTTCTGCTACTCATTAACATTATGTCAGCTAAGGTTTAGATTAACTGGCATCATAGATCCCTTGACCTCTGACATAAAAAGCTTTTTGACAAAAAGAGTTAAATCTGAGTTTGCTTGTAAAGTGGTATGGATTAAGTGAACCATCACAGAAAAAACAGTATATAAGTCTCTTTTTATTAGTTTCTAAAGAAGTCTAAGTAAAGAACATTTCTTCTAAAAATATTGTTTTGCATTGAGATGCGTTTTCAAATTTAATGAAGAGCATAACTATGAATAATGCAGTAGCCCAGTAAATTTGTACTAAAACCCCCACAGCTCAAACCTTCAGTTTTGATAGTAGCTTTTTTCTAATTTTCAGCTAACCAAAATTCTCAAGATTTCAAATTTTTAACCCATTTCAAGACAACAAAATCATTTTTTTTGAAAATAAAGAAAACCAATTCCCACATTACCCTATTGTTAATCTTTCTTCAACATCAGTATCAACAGCTGCTATACCTTTTGAATGGCTCTGAGATTTATTTTATAACTTTCTCCATGCTTCAGCCCAAGGCAAATCTGCCTGAGTTTCCTGAATGTAATCATCAGTGGTAGAACATTAAAATGGAACTTAATTTTGTATGTAGGAGCTCTTATCCTGAACCCAATTGCACTTGGTTCAGTTAGTTCTACAACTGACATATTCTACAGAATTGAAAATAATAGAAAATTTGCAGGCCACAACAACAGCAGGATAATATTTGTGTTTTTTTCCTTATAAACTCTCAGTGAATTCTCACCCAGCCAAGTTAAAAAACACCTATCCAGAAGAAGTCCTAGCAAGATTTGACAAGAGCACACATGGCATTATGATCTACAGTTGGATCTCACCGTCCCCAGTTTCAGCGCAGAGTTGCAAGCCCAAGTTGTTCTGTGGATTAATCACCCAGTGATTGCTGGTCACAGTAATGTCGAAGACAAACCAGCCCACATCAGAAGCTTGAGCCTTTCTTGTGTCTAACAGGAACAAGTCTGCATCCCTAAGTTAAAGAAAATACACAGTCAAGACATTTAAACATTATTACCTTTGTCCCTAATTTTTTGCTGACAATAACTTCTTGGTGTCCAAATTAGTAATCCTTTGACATATCCTCATTATAACACAGTGCAGCATATGCTGTAGTTAACAAGTAGTTGTTAAGTATAATACAGGTATTTCCCCTAAAAGGCCTTTCTGAAATGAGTTTCAGCATGTAAAAACTATAGCTCTGGAAAATCTGAAAAATACAACTTCCTGATATAACTACATGAAATACATAATTGAGGTTGTGTATAAAAATTCATCTTTCAACATTAGAATGTCTCAGAAGGATTCATTTTCATAAGCTTTTCAGCATAAGAGGCAAAAAAATGTCAAAATTGCTTTCCAATTTCAACTAAAATTCAGAGGCACAGCACTGCTAAAAAAAGATCTGTTGTTAATAACATGTGACGGCAGCTGTATCCTTTGACAAAACATGAATAGATGGCAGTTCAGACCGTTTCCTATTACTACAGATGTTTAGAAAATAAGTCTCTATATCAAAGCAGAAATTACATATCTATTCAATAATATAATTATTGCATTTTAACCCTCAGTTGCCTGGTGTATTTTCAAATTTGTTCCCATGAAATCTTCCTGTAATTCAGAAGGGCTGCTCAGGGGAGTTAATATAATTGTGTTATTAAATTTTTAACATGGGTAACTTATTTGTTCTGTTTTCACATATCTCGTGACACAATTGGTTTCAGATCATCATCTGTATTACAAATAAATTACTGCAATGACCAGACTAAACCCAAGATATTTAACTCTCATCAGTTTCATTTTACACGCTTCTACAAAGCAGCTTGCATTATTTAAAACTGTTCTCACTATTTATCTTTTAAAACCTAAATCTGTGGTTATAGAAATCTCTTTCTTTTATGCCATAAATAGTAGTCAAAGCTGTAAGATACAAGAAAAAATGTTTTATTCTAATTTTTTACTGTACAAGTCAGCTAAAGGCAGACTTGGCTCACGTAGATCAGGGAACTGTACATTCTGCCTTACAGGCAGAATGAATATATGCTCAAAGAGGAAAGACAGACAGAAAAAACAGGCTTTGTGTAAAATAGTCGATTTAAAATTGCTGGTGTCTCGTCACTGTATTCTTACAGTGCTTAATCACAATGACACCTTAGAAAGTTCCCATCTTATCTAAACACAGTAAATGCACCTAGAAGGTCTAATGCTGAAAAAAGCATTAAGTGCACTTTTTAAAACTTTAGTTACTAAATACTGAGGAAAATAAGACCAAGTGAACTATGACAAGCACATGTTTACTTACACATGAGATATATCTGCAAAATCAAGAGCTCAGAAATTATAAAGGAAAGTAATTAAAAATAAAAAGGGCTTTTTTTCAAGTCACCTTATTTTTTTCTTCTGCTAAAGGATAATCTTTTGCTGGGCTCTTATCACTTCCACTCTAATAGAACTGTGCTAATGACCACACAAGGAGAAAACCTACATTCTCCCTCTGGAGTTAACATGGAGAAAATCTTACCATTCAAAAGAGCCTGACCTGCTATGCTAGCACTGAACAAATTAACAATGTACCACAAGCTCTTAAATAGTACTCTCTGGCTTCTTAAATGCCAACTTTTTTTCTCTAATAAGCAGTTTTATCAGAACTTCAAACCTGAAAAGTTTAATTCTGACTGTAATTGTCTTTGAGATGTTTATTTAGAAGTACTTTTGTATCACTCAGTAGATTTAATAGAAAACTGCAAAAATATTTGGAATATAAAATTCTACAATACTGTATACATACCAACATTTTCTCCTTATAGAATACATAATTGTTTTCTCATATAAAATCTTTCCATTTCAAATCTAGGACTGATACTAAATGTTCTCAAAAATCACAATGTTTCCCATGCCAAATCAGAATAAGACACTACTAATGGTCCAGAAATTCCTATGAAGGGCATTTTTTTCCTCAATGTGACTTTTTTACTTTGTATGCAGTAAAAACCAAAACTAAAGTGTCTTTGGTATTGATATGTCAATTTACTTGTCTATCCTCCTGCAAGTATAGGGATTTGACTAAGGTAATAAATGTTAAAGAGACAGTTTGCTCTTACCCATTAACTCAGCAAACAAAAATGAGTTGGGGATACCTAGAGAAAACCAGAACTGATTATTGAGAACACATGGTAGAATAGAGAAAATGTATCTGGACCAATATTAATGATTTAGCCTGCATAACAGCATTTACTACAGAAATTTGAAGTATTTGTCAGGGAAAAAAACAACTTCTTTCACAACTGATACAGATACAGGGTGAAAACCTGACTCCTGATAAGGCAGTGGGAGCTCTGGGATCAGGGTTCCCCCATTAGCTCATGTCATTCCTTCCAATTTCCCATTGCATTTTGTGACATTTTTAATTTTAAAATTGTCCTTTATTCTGTGCAATCACACAATGAAAAACAGCCACAAATTTTGGCTGAATTTTAAAAAGTATTTATGTTTAAAAAATAGCCCACAACACGTAATAAAAACCTAAGGCATTATGTTGTAAATAGCCTGAAATGTAACAGTGAATACATTCAGGCAGAATACAGCCAATTGGCTTTACCTTAAAGGAGGCTGTTTAAGTTTAGTTTTTTCAGTCTGGTCCCCAGTGATAATTTTTCTGCAGGAGAAATGCTACCACAGACAAGAATTTCAGCAAAGAGGCTTCAGGCAAAACATCTAAGAAGTTCCACATCTCCTGGGATATTTAAGGAAGTAAAGGTGGAATAAACCATCTCTGTGTTCCTTGAAACCCAGAACAGTCCTCGATCCGCTCAAATAATCATTAGGGTGTAATAAGTCACCCCAATAATGCATTTTTACCTCTAACTTCATTCTAGAAACCTGCTTTTATTACTGCCACTTGAGCATTCCCTAATGTGGGAGGAGCCCTCAGGGTTTACTTAAACAGTGGCTAGCTGCCACCAAATTATTAACAAATATTTGGTATGTTGCATGATATTTACATTGAGAAAAGATCCAGGTAGGAGTCCATGGTGGGGCTCCATAGGAAGTCAACCTGCTATGGCCCATGCTGTTCATGCTTCATTAAACCAAACAGAAAACTACAATCCCAAAGACTGGAACTTCAGCAAACTCCAAGGGAATTAAACACACACACTTATGTAGCCATGCTGCCATAGAGACAGAAAAAAATGCCTGACTACAGCACAATCCTTAGTATGCAATTTGGAAACCCTGAACCTGGGCACTCCTTCCCTGAAAGCATAGCAGGACTGTGTTTGGGATTACAGAGTCCTGTCAGACACCCATGTTTCCTGTTCAAATCAAAGAAGGGTGGAGGAGCAGTTTTGCTGTGGAATGTCACTAGTGAGGAATGTGGGACACTACAGAATCAGAATCAGAGAAAGGTTTGGGTTGGAAGGAACCTTAAAGACCATCAAGTCCCAACAGGGACAGGTGTCCTGCCAGGGGCATCGACACCTTACACTAGGACCTTTGGCTCAAAGCCCCATTCAGCCTGGCTTTGAAAGCTTCCAGGAATGTGGCATTCACAACTTATGTGGGCAACATGTTCCAGTGCCTCTCCTCCTTCACTGTTCTCTCACTCTCCCATTCTGTAGTTGCAGCTTCTAAAACTTTTGCACCCAAAACATGTACATATGTAAAACAAATTGAGATGACAAAGTCAAGAAAATCACAGTCTGGGCCCAAAAGTAAAAGATGTTGGAAAAAAAAAAATTCCTGGGAACTCATCTTGGGGTCTCTTCCGTCTGGAGACAGCAAGGGGCTTGTGGAAAAATTTTCTTGTTTCTAATTTGAACAGTGAAGAATTTGTGGTCTCCTCCCATCCTGTTCCACTGAGGCAGTTGCCTATAATATCTCTACATATGAGTAGAAATTGTAAAAATCAACAATAGGAGAGAAACAGTCTACATCTGAAGCTTCTGTAGTTACACTTGTGAAATCAAATGCATGGCATGTCATTGCCTGTTTCTCATTTCAGCATCATGCTTCCATTAGAGGACATGGGGCTTTTACAATTGTGAATGCAAACATAAAACATTATAAATTTCTGTTTATGCATTGAAAGAACTCAAAAGCATTGTTTAATGCCTTCACAGAGGCAGTTGTCATTTGAACAAGTCAGATAGTATTAACTGATTTTCATCAGAGTGGTAAACAGTTTTACTTTCTCTAAAATAGAATACAAACCACTCGTGAAAATATTCAAGAACTTAAAGAGAAAACATTGAAGTATTAAAACAACTAACTTTTCCCATTAGTTTGTAAAAAAAAAACTGAGTTCTCAGGTGAAGAGCTTTCATGACCTTAGCCTTGACCAGTGCCCTTTAAAAAGATGTGTTTTGTTCCTTCCTGCTTCATTCCTTCCTCCCAGAAGTTTCTTTTAGAACCTATCTCAAAAGAATTTTTGGGAAGCTGAAGAGGTAAAAAAAATTAAAATCCCACATTGTTTTCTTCATCCCGAAATTTACTAAGAAAGCACAAAGTATTCTTGAAGTATGAGTGCTTTCCCTCCTGTTGATTCCATTTGTATAAAATGAATCCCTATTTATAGCTATAAATATTTTATAAATTGATGTTCTGAGAGGGTACAAGCTCAGGGTTTTGTGGGCACAGAAGAGACTTGAATTCTGGCCTAGCCTTCAAACTAACTTGTGAAGGGGCTTTTATTTCCTCCAGAATACTCTGCAAGTTTAAGCTGACATTTTCTTTGGTTTTGCCAAATCTTCCTGGGATGGAAATGTTTTATCAGTTTCAAGATGAAAGAGAGTTTTTGTTTACCTTAAAACAGGATGTTCCCCCCCCAACTTTTCTGAGAAAAACATAAACATATTTAAATTTAATCCCCACATTTTGGGTCTATGTAGCTTTTTCAAAAGCATCTTGGAATTGATACTAGTTTTTAGTCATAATTTTCAGGTATTTAAAACTACTTTGCCTAGTGAAATCTGCTAATTTACTGAGATCTTGCAGAGTCTTGGAAACACGTCATACACAGAGCTCTGCAAACTCAAATTCAGAGTGCAACATTGTGTGTGGCACTTAGGGACATAGTTTAATGGTGGATTTGGCAGTGTTAGGTTCATGGTTGGACTCGATCTTGAAGATGTTTTCCAACCTAGATGATTCCATGATTTGTTTTAGTTTTCAGTTATGGTGAGCAGCATGTGTTAAGTATGCACATGTCATCTTGAAGATAGTGCATGAGTTTATCTTCTAATTATCTTCTGCAGAATTGTCAAACAAGCAAAAAAGCTGTGCTGCTTCAAAAGTAATCAAAGTTAGCTCTAAAGAGCTCAAGTGAATCTTTGCTTGTAGTACTTCAATGTCTGCAAATGGTGCATTTCCCAAATCTAGACACTTGGATTGTGCATGGGACTCTGCCGTCTGCTCACTGAGAACATGAACCCTAACCCCCTCTGTGCATGGGCAGATTATTTGGTGAACTTGGACATAAACTTGGAATAAATTACATTTAAGGTAACTTTTATTCTTGTTCAGTGTTTGCTGTTTTTGTCTAAGAATTAATACTGCACAAGCCACAGTGGTAGCAACAATGCCTTGTCAGGTGTAGGCTTATGATCCGTTATTGCCTCCCCACTGAAGACAGAAAAATGGGATGGTATTGAACATGTGATGAGCCCGTGCCAGGAGGGTACCTGTTGGGATACTCCTTGATGATCTGATATATGCTAATCTGAATGGTTTCATTCTCAAAGCGGCTGTTGCTCCGATCTTTGTATATCCGGAATTCGGCTGCTGTCACTGCCTCTCCGTGAGGGATCTGGGTAAGGTCAAAGCGGAATTCTTTGTAGTGCCTTCGGTGGTGGGAGAAGTCCTTGTCCCTTTCAACTGTGAGAAAAATAATTAAATGTAAATTAAAGACGTGAAACAAATGCCCATTTCCCATGATTAATGGAGCATTCCCTCTGCTCGGGGGTAAACAAACATGACAATATAAAATCGTGCAAATAATAAAACCACAAGCCCAGACATGCTTCCAGTTAAAGGAAAATTATACCAGCCCAGTATCTTCAGTTCAAAAGAAAAAAACCTCCATGGCTTTTATATAAATTCCAGAAGCTGGAGTGGAAAGTCTATTTAAAAAAAAAAAAAAAAAAAAAAAAAAAAAAAAAAAAAAAAAAAAAAAGATGAAAGGGATGAAAGGTAGCATGTTGTAAAGTAACTAGAAATACGGACAAACTAAAAGCTATGAAAGGATTTAGGACTTCAGTGTAGCCATAAGCACAGCAATAGCAAGGTCAGACCTATGGATGACTTTGGAAAACACTAATTGCCTCTAATAACCAGGCTGATGAGAGGAATGTAGCTCATTTCCGTTTAACACAATAGAAGTGGTACTAAAGTACACTTCAACAACTAGATAGCTAAGAAGCAGTTAAGTCATATAAATTAACACAAGTTGTACTCTAATGGCATGCACATCATCTATCCAGTGGTCAGAAGAAGGAGCTGTGGGTCAGGGCCAAGTGGTTCTGGCACTCCAGCAGCATAGGATGTACAATTCTGGCTTGAAGAGTCCCCTCAAACCGATTCTTGGAGGGCAGGTGCAGCTCCCAATGCTGCTGACACTACCACAATTTAAAGTAAAAAAGCAAACCTCATTATTGTTTAATTGAGATCTCTACAGAATTTTAAGAGGAACAAACCAGAGGATTTTAATTTACAACTGCTTTGGGTCTATTTCCATTGTCTGCTGCAGTTCTGATTCTGAGTTAGGAGCAGCTTTTGCAATGGAATATATGTTTTGATGTGACAACGGAAACTACAGACCATAGTACTGGCTGATGATCACCTTATGGGATTAATACTTCAGATTTTTAAGGATGTGGAAAGGAAAATGATCCATGGTTTCCACTTCCACAGAGTACAACGTATCATTGACCTATGAGTAAGCTGTGCTCCGTGGGAAGACAGAATTTCTCTCTTCTGGAAAAGTTCTACTTGCCTCATGACATATGTGCTTTGTTTTACTGATGGTGGACAAAGTCTGAAACTCAGAGTTGGGATTTCGTTTAGATAACCAACTAAATATTTATGGCTGCATTTGGCTTCCCTAAACACTCTTTTCTGTAACTCCAGCTCTTTCATTGCCTTTTAGTCCTCAGATCTGAGGGAGGAACAATGGCAGTTCTAAAAAGCACACTTTTGGATTACTAGATGCTACATGTATAAATAATGTGTAAATTATTACAATATTTATACTTACATGCTTATATATACATCCCTCCCAAACTATTTTTTCTACATACATAATCTGTGTGTGTTTGCACGTATATACATATAATTATATAATTTTATATTTAAACCTACTTATCTGTATTATTATAATGTATATGTTCTCTTACAAAATAGAAATGCAGTGAAAAGTAAAAAAATAATTTTGGATCTGCCGTATAAGGGTATAGTTATGGACATATTAAAGTGAGAGCTACTGAACAAAAAGTATTTAACACTATTTTCAGAGCAATAGTTACTAGTTAAGTCACCTGGGGTCATGTAACTAGTCCTTTATAGTGTACTTCCCTGTTAAGGAAGGAGAAGTTTTCAAAAATGTAAACTCTCCTTGCTTTCATTAACTTTTTTTCTTTTTTTTTTTTTTTAACGTACAAATCTGTGTTGCCTTAAGAACCACCAAAACTAAAATATATAGGCTATAAGAACACTTTATCTTCAGTGAAAATGAACTTTCTCCTGGCTGACAAAAGGAAAATTGTCTGCTAACTGTGAGGTTTACTTGGCTCAAGTGCATATTTAGCTTACATGGGTTTGCCGTCGAACACTGTGTAGAAAAAGTAAAGCAGAAAAGCAGCAGAAGCATGTAAACTGGCTGCTCTGGACCTGAAGATGAATGGGCTGCTACTGAAGAGAAACAGGATACAGTCTATTTAGCAGCTCCACTGCCCGGTTCTAAACTGTGAGATATATACAGAGATCTGACTTAAGGTTTGGGAGTTGTTTGCTTTTTTTTTTAAATACCCATGTAAAGCCTTTCATTTCAGAGGAACTTGGCAGAGATTAGCATATGCAAGAGCACTGAGCCGGGAGGGTTTTTTCGAGTACAAAGAGTCTGCTGCAAGTTTCTGAGGTTATAACTGAGCATTTCAAAACTGTCATGAAACAGATATGTCAATAACCTTCAAATGAGAACTGTATTTAAGAGAGATTTAGCATAGCACAAACCTTTCTGATGTCTCTGGATAGTATTTTTTCAAAGAGTATTTACCAGCATGCTTGGGTAACTAAGCACCACTCACTATGAGCAAATATTGAATAATTAGACAATGAATAAAAGGTGTAAATGCTACTACTCCTGGACTGACTGATTTTTATTTGGATTTGAAGCTTCCTTTTGTCTAGTTTCTACCAAGTACTTCCTAATTAGTAACATCAATTTAGAAACAATAGTTGTCTCCCTGTATGTTATAGTGTGGACAGAAACCTCCATAATACCCCTAATAGTACCAGTGGGGATCTCTCAGGACCACTCATAACTGCTAAAGAGTACTGGTAGCCACTTTCTGGTGGACCTCAAATTAATTGTTACAACTCAGATAGTACTTGTATGTGTTTTCACATATACACCCAAGGAAGACCCAGCACTGTCATCTGAAAAGGACACAAATTCAAAATTTCTTTGGTTCAAGACAGCATTTACAGGCAGGCCAGGACCTCAGAGTAGCAACAGCCTGCAGAATTGAAGGGTGGTAGGAAAAAGGCACTGAACAGCACTGCAAAACACCCTGAGTCCAAGGAGGTCCCATTCCCCGCAATGATTCTAGAATTTCTATCTGCAAATTTGTATCAGCCAATGTATAAAGCAAAACAAAATTGCATACAAAATGTATGTTAAAATCTTGCATTATATAGCAGACTGCAAAAAAGTGGTGATGGGGATGTTGCAATAATGACCAATGGTCCGAAAGATAGCCAAGTTAAAAAAGTAAAATATTATTTAATGATATTGAATATTTTATTACTGAAAAAAATACACAAATCTTGATCCCTTCTGCATCTAATAAACGCCTTGCCAGGCAAGAATGTGAATGCTCAGTAGGGTATCTGTCAGGTCCTTTGTCCTGTTGAAATGGCACGAAGTGCAGGGAGGCACCATTTCTCAAATATTTCTATTTCACAGGCAAGTGCTTTTCAACAATGGCAGCCTGAAAAACACAGGTTAAGATTTTCAAGTAACATCCTTTCAGAATGTTCTCATGTCATTCCAGCCCTGCTCAGTATATTTGCCAAAATGCATTTCTGTGGTACAAATCACAACATCTAAAAACCAGTTGACCAGAAAAACAGTAAGTTTTTTTTTAGTCATTAGAGGAACATAATTTTTCTAAGTAAAAAATAAGTAGACTATTAGGGTCAATGCTGATTTCAAAAACAAAATCTTCCTTTGCTCTCATTGATCAGAATTCTTAGCGCTGACTTTTAAAAATGGTATTTTTATACCACCTGAAACTAATATATGCAGCACTGCAGTTACATCAGACAAATTGTGGCTCAGGGGAATATCACAAACACCTGTGTGTAAGATGGGAAAGAATGATATTTTCCACCCATGTGGCAAACTGATGAAACATTCACACAGTATTAACACTAAATCCAACTCTAAGAAGAAAAAAGTCAAATTTACAGAAAAAAGGTATTTTGGAAAAGGTCTTCTTTTACACCAAAAGAAAATATCATGCACTGATTTTCATTAACAAAACTATTTATTTTATAGGAAAAAAGAGAACAACTAAAAAACACCCAAAGCACTTACATGGATGTATAACAAGTAATCAGTATTTTAGAAGTTCTGCTAGAAATAGCTGATTATGTTGACTGATATTAAAAAAATATAAAAATGGCTAGCAATGACTTTAGGTCATAGTGCATGAGGGACTATTAGCTGTGCTCTTTCATTAGTGATTAGCTCCACACTGATACGTGCTTCACTTTTCCTGAAGATGGTGTGTGGCTGTGACACATAGGCAAAGTGAAAGCTGCTTTGGCAAATGGTTAACAAAGCAAAGATATGCTGAAAGACATGTTATAATAGGCTGATTTTACAATATAAGGTCCCAAGATCCCAACTGGATTCACAAACAGTAAAGCCTCACTAATCAATGTCACTTTTTAACTACTAAATATATATGCCAAGGCAAAATGGAGGGTCTTGCAAGACCTGCGCAGCTACAAAGGGTCACTTACACCAATCTCACTGAATCTCACTGTTTGACTCGAAATTCTTTGTATAAGTACTAAGTAAACCGGTCAGTTTTAATCACTCCAAGGTGATAAAGTTTACAGTAAGCTGATACACTACAAACGACACTCATTTACATCTTGAATATAATGAAATGATAGTTTATCTACACTGAACACTTGTGGTTATCTGACCAAAACAGGTCAAAGGTTCCAGGCATTTTCTCCTGAAATTACTCAGTTCTGCCTCTAATGACTGATAATTGAAAGCAGAGACTGGAAATATCAAATGTGGTAGGTGACAGATAAGCAACAGATTAATGCAAGTACTCTGTTACAGGACACTGAAAGGTCAGAGGCCCTAGGAGTTACCTATTGTGCTACTGTGAAAAGACAGACATCAAATAGCTGTTTACCTCATTCTCGCTCCTCTCTCTCATTTAAATTCCAGTACCATAGATGAGACTGTTGCGGGTGACTCACCTTTCATAAATTAAGGCAAGAAATGTTATGTAGGGTGTGTGGAAAGGTGAAAAGTGATTCTAGAGAGGCATACAGGGCTTAAAAAAACCTGCCAAAATAAAACAGCTATGCTAGGTGTAAATATTTTCATGAAGTGCATCTGAGAGACGTTAAGGACATTCATCAGAATGCCATTCTCAGTTGAAAAGACACCAGATTACAGATACTAAAATATGTATTTTGATATATTTAAGCTTCATAACTTTTTTGCTTATAGAAAATGAATATCAATTTCAGAAAATCACTTTATCTGGGCAGGCATACCTTTAATCTTTTCACCCTGGAAGTCCTAAAATGTAAAATCTAGTTAATATTGAAGTAAGTGACAGCCATTTCATTCTGCTCATTGGCCTTTGAATGGAGATCACAGCCTTCTAGAAAAAGTTTTAAATCATGTGGACTTTAAAAGTCCAAGAATAAAGAAAAATAACTTTGCTAAGTGGTGATTAAAAAAAACCAAAAAAGCAGCAGACTATGACTCTACTTCTCTAAGCACTACTCATTACTAAGCTTATCTGGTTTTTAGAACGATCAGAACTCAGGGAATCTATTTCAAGTTAGACATTGAAATCAAAAAGAATAGTCACCTGTCCTTAAAGTATTGCTTTGGACACCAGAGATGGCTGCCTGATACAGTCAGTAGAGATACAATTCTGTTTGTTAAGGGTCAACTGTCTTGTACCAGCCAGTAAACAGAGCAAAGGAGTTTATTTACATTTCCCCTTTAGTTCACTGCAGCTCCAGAGAATCAGACTGAGATAGCCCTTGCTCAGCCAAAGGACAATTCAATCCTTATCAGCTTATTTCAATGACTGTATTCTGACTGCCAGGATGCCAGTAGCCCAGCAATGGGACATCTTGAGCCATTCCACAGAAGAAATGTTGGGGTTGAGGGCCAAAATAAGAATGAAATAAGTTTTTGTTCCTACATGTGACTTTTTTTTTTATTATTTGACATTAGACATTTACCATTTACATTACCATAATCATTCAGCTGAGTGTTTTAACTACAAAACTTCAGAGTTATGCATCCCATTGCATGTGTTCCATTTCAGAAGAATTGGCACCTCAAAAACATGGTGGGATAGCTTGCACAACTGAAGTGCTGCTAAAGATGGCTATAAACTCTTGAGAAGGGAAAGGCAAGGAAGGAGAGGCAGCCCTCTATATTAGGGAATGTTTTGATTGCCTAGAACTTAATTTTGGTGACAACTGGTTGAGTGTTTACAGGTAAGAATCAGAGGGACGGCAAATGGCAGATACCCTGGTAGGAGTCTGTTATAGATCCAGCCAGGATGGAGAGGCAAATGAAATGTTCCGCAGGCAGCTCCCTGAGAAGTCTCCCAACTGCCAGCCCTTGTTCTCATGGGGGATTCTACTTACAAGATGTCTGCTGGAAATACAACATAGCAGAGAGAAAACAGCCTAGGAGGTTCCTGGAATGTATGGAAGCAAACTCTCTGATACAGCTGGTGCAGGATTCAACTAGGGAAGCTGTCCTGCTGGACATACTGCTTGTGAACAGAGAATGACTGGTAGGTGATGTGATAGTTGGACACCTCTTGGGCACAGCTATCACAGAATTATGGAGTTTAATGGAGTTTTTAATTCTTGAAGAGGTAAGGTAGGGGGTCAGCAGAACTGCTCCTTTGGACTTCCTAAGGGTAGACTTTGGCCTGTTTAGCAGGCTGGTTGGCAGAGTCCCTTGGGAGGCAGACCTGAAGGGCAAAGGAGCCCAGGAAGGATGGACATTTTTCATGAGAGAAATCTGAAACACCAGGAGCAGGCTGTCCCCTTGTGCCAAAAACCAGCCAGTGGGGAAGAGGAGCAGCCTGCCTGAACAAACAGCTTTGGCTGGAAATCAGAAAAAAAAGGGGGAGTTTATGCACTTCGGAAGAAGGGACAGGAAATCAGAAGGACTACAAGGATGTCATGAGGTTATGCAGAGAGAAAAGTAGAAGGTCAAAAGCCCAGCTATAATGTAATCTATGCGCTGCCTTAAAACACAATAAAAAGGTTACTGTAAATGCATCAGCAACAAATGGAGTGCTGAGGAGAATCTCTATTCTATTGGGTATGGGGAAAAAACACAGTGACAAAGGATGAGGAAAAGGCTGAGGTCCTTGATGTCTTCCTTGTCTCACCCTTTAACAGAGCTGGGCCAGTTGTTCTCTGAGTGCCAGCTCCCAGGTACAGGGAGCAGAATGAAGCCCTCAAAGTGGTGAATGTTTAATATTTTGAGTCAATTATCTTAAAGGCTTTTCCCACTATATGATTCTATGATTCTGTGATATCTTACATAAAAATGTAGGTAGAGGTTGAAAATAGGAGTCCCCAGAATTGCATCCCACACATACCCTATCTTAGACATGAAAGTCATTATCAGAAACTTAATCTATATTTAGATCCCCTTTCAACTGGAGCAAACCTATTTCCTTTATTAGTGGAGATTTTGCTTAATTAAAAAGGGCAAACCTGGAGAATTTTTTTTTCACTGCAACAGTTCTGTTTTATTGCAGTACTTTTTATGTGAGTTTCTCTGCAGTCATTATTATTGTATTGGTTGTATTTAAAGTAATTATATATTTACAGATGTGGTTTTGAAATAATAATGTGAAATACTGTCACATGAAATACACTTTCTTTTCAAAATACAAAGAATAAAGTTTGATCAGTCATATTCAGAAGCTAGATATACTGTTGTAAATTTAGTTATTTCACTAAATTCTTTATTTTTATCAGCTACTGACATCAATGAGCAACATTTTCCTATTTTCTTTCCCAAAATTAGAGGTAGTTTGAAAATTGTTTGATGAAATACTGTGCAGTAAGTGACAATTTTAATAAATGAAATATTTATCAATTCCAAATCTTTAGTGTTAAAACATCCCTTCTATAATTGAACAGACTTACTGAACTGTATGAATTGCATAGTAATTCAAATCAAAGTAAAACCAATAAAAAAACCTTCAACAATGGCAGCAGAATCTAGAACAAGAAGGAAAAGAGAAAGCACAATAAAAGAATCAAACCAACAAAAAAATCCATTGCCTGTCTTCGTTCAAAGCAAATATTTCACTTCTTGGTTTTCTTTCTTTAACCCTCAAAGAAAAGCATTTCAATATCCCATACTTCACAGAAAAAGAAAAAGTTAGAGTATATTAATGTATTTTAACCAAGCACTTAGCATTACATCTTTTGAGAGTGCTCTTCTATTATTAAAATGTACATTTCTTCATTTTGTTATTGTAGTCAGTAAGATCTCAGAGATGCTTGCCAATTAACAAAACACACATTTCAAAAACTCCAAATAGTGTAAAGACTGAAATATTATTAAGGCAGACTTTCAAATTATGTGATTTTTATTTTCTAATCACCTCAAAATGTGCATGCAATGTTTTCACTTTAGTAAGTTATAGACAGTACTCATGTAAATGATGTTTTACACCCATGCTAGAATATAAGTGAATATGTAAAAGGATTAGTTTCTTTTTTTTTTTTTAATAAATTATTGTAAGAACTAGAAGTCAGTTAATAGTTAAAAGCTTCCAGCATTTACCATGAGAAGAAAAGATTTCCCAGAAATCGTGTAACAGTGCCTGCCAGCAACTTCTATGAGCAGATATCTAAAGAAATGCCTCAGTCAAAGAGGCATAACTGGGCTTGGCTTTCTCACACATAATCTCCCAGGTGATCTGGACACTGTGAGATTACCCATGATACCTTCTTGTTACTTTACATTAAAATATGGAGTGAAATGGAGGTTTTAATGAAATTGCTGGTCTTCATTCAATAGTCAATGTTTTGTTAAAAATTTCATTGCTAAACATGTGTTATTCATTCAATTTACTCTTCTTCCAAGTCAAATGCACTTGCTTAACAAGTCAAAACAAGTGCTGCACTGCAGCTGGTCCAATAATAATTAAATGCTGGAAGGCTTTCATTTGTTGATACAAAATAAGTGGGAGAACAACACCCTGCTTTCCTTATGCTGCTTTAAGCCCAGCCAATACGAGTGGAGAAGTAACCAGACAAAGAGATCGAGTTCTAGAAGTGAACAGAACTTTGAGACTCAAAGTCTGGGTACTATCACAATCCAGCATAAAAGGTAGTTGGCAACATGATTCTTCAAAATCTCCTTTTTCTGATGGTTTTGACAGTATAATGCACTGTATCTTTAAACCTCACAAATGCAAATCTTTCACTCCAGTTGCTCAGCTGTAGCAGGAAGCACAACAAAAGATACAACTGCACATATGTGCTGTTTCATCTTTAATATGCAAGGACTCTGACATTTTTTTATTGTTTTAAGACACACTGTGTTATGAAGGCACTCCAACCCCAAATACCTATGTTAATCTAAATCTACTAGATTTCTGATTGCGTTCAGTTTCATCAGGGATAAATAAATCTTTACTTGGGAAAACAGAACTCATCAAAGATCCCCTATTATGTAGTTCTTAGCTAATGCATAGATAAATTAGCTAATCCTTACATCACCAAGCCTTAGGTTGCTAATTTTGACTGCTGTTTTCAATGATATCTATTTTGTCTCACCTTTGGCAAAGCCAGTAAATTTTGATACCATCTGTCAATAGTCTTCCATTTTTTCTCACATTTGATTTTGTTTTTCTATAATCACAGATCATCACAAAGAAAACTAACAATTATTGCCAGGTTTCTGACTGTGTGTGAAAGTCAGGAAGTCAGATCAACACAACCTCAAGGTTAACAAATGACAGAAAAAAAGATCCCTCTTGGGTTCAACTGCAGCTGAATAGAAACAAAAGTTATACCTCTGGGATCCAATGGTCAGAAAATAGGTGTAAGTTATAACTGTTTTGACACTGTAAAAGTATACAGATGGAACATAACTTCTCAGGAGGGTGAAAGGGCATATATCATCATAGGGCAACTGGCAGGGGAGGAAAAGCTAAACATTAAAGTGCACTCTATCTTCTCACATCTCCTTAGTTTCTGCTCATGTTAACCCTCTGCTCACTTCCAGCCAGAGGTGGCAAGTCACTCTACCATTTACCATTCATGCATGTTGTCTAATAAACCCCATCTATTTTCTTCTGTGGAATTTGTTGAAAATGCTTCCATAGAAGTTGTGTCTGCACACCAAACTGGATATGACTGGATAGGCAATATTTCTGCTTGCTCTGTGCTCACATCTGAGTATTTTAATATTACCCATACCCATTAACACTGACCAAACAGTCCATAAAAACAGTCCAGCTGTGACAAGGATAAGGAAGGAAGCCCTCAAGAACATCCCATTTAGAGAGTAGAAGAAGGCTTCTTTACGTATAAGAAATCAAAAGATTTTGCTAGACTATATAATAGACAGGATATTAAATACAGTTGCAAAAAATGGCTGCTCACAGGACATGTACTTACTTAGTATGTCAGCTTGGCTCAAATAAAATCAGAGGTTCTCTGATTTATACTTTGGTTGCACAAATGAATATTGGGCTAATCTGTACTGAGTCATCATCTTAAAATTGAAAATGTAGGGAGACAAAACATCATCTTTTATAATCTCTTGGCCCTTGTTTTGAAGGTTTGTGCTGCATACTCTTGCTGTTGGCCACCTAGGAGAGCCTAAGCAGTGGTGCTGAGAGCAGAGCAATGGGACCAGAAGTACAGTAGGGGCAGGCCCTCACAGACACTACAGGGGAGGCAAACAGGAGGAAGATGAGGAAGAAGACCAGACAGGAGACTGGCCAGGGGTAGTGAGGAATGGCACTTTCAGACAGCAGATTTTAACAGCCAGTTTGGGATCTGGCTGTGGTTTTAGCCATTTGTTAATACTGATTCAAAATGTACCCTCTCCTTAGCTGCTCTGTCAGTCTAATCTGACCATGATTTATTCTCACAGAGAAAATTTCAACCCCATATGGAATAAGTCCGCTCAACAAGAAGGAAAAATATAGAGAGGGGTTTTTCCCTGAAAGAAGTTTAACACTTACCAAAGTTAATGATCATTTTGATCCCCTCTCTGGGCAGAAACTCCCTGACTGTTAATGAATAAAATACTTCTGGGTTGGCCATCCAGCATTACACCTGCACTGCCAAAGGAAGGGAAAAATAACCTTCACAAACAATGTGAAGAGCTCAGATTAGCTCCAGGTAACATCACAGTAGGTCGTGATCCCTCACATAGGTTCTTTTGGACAGACTTGGGGAGAGAGACAGGAGTCTCAAAACGACGTAACAAGCAAGAAAATCATTTCCAAAGTAGGAAGTATGACATTTTGAACACACAGTACTGTTCATCCAACAATTGTCTGATGCAAGATGTTCACTCCTCTCCAAAAAAACCCAAGGATTGATGTCAATGTATATGACAAGAGTAAGGTCCCCCTTCTTTGTAGTTACTCTGTCACAGAGTCACAGAGAGGCTGTGCTTGGAGGGAACTTGAGGAAGTCATCTGCTTCTGGCTCAGGCACAGCCATCTAGAGCTGGTTGCCCAGGAGTGTGGACAGGCTTGTAATATTTCTGCATTTTCAGTGTTATTCCACCTGAGACTGCACTCTTCACATTCCTCACACAGTTACTTACAAACACAATACCCAAGCTGATTTTAGAGGTATCTACAATCACACTAGAGATGTAACACTTCTCTGGAACAGCAAAGATGGTCTCCTGGAGCTTGTACTCTGCTGAGCTGATGTGCCCCAGGCAAAACTTGTGTGTCTTTCTGAGCAGAAGGTAAGAATGAGCAGGGAGTGGGAATCTGACCTGCAATCTTTTTTGTACAACACCACTAAGAATATTTCGCATGCATTTTGCAGCAGCTGATCAACCCTTGCCCACACTTGATCTAAACCTGTGTTTCCATTAGATTTGAAGGTGACAACTGCTCTAATCTTTGGGGATAAGCCTTAACATTTTTAGGAAGTAAAAAATCCCATTTGTCAATCTCAGTCTCGTCTTTTGGAGACATGCTTTCATTCCCATTTTGATGAAAACATGCTCCCTACCTGCAGACAAGGAGAAGCAGCATGATTTAATGGAGTTGGTGGTAAATCTCACTGATATCATGTGTTGATAATGATATAGGGATATGTTAATAAAAGAAGCTTCATTACTGTACAGCAGCAGATGGTAATGTAAATACAGCATGAACAGGTCATAAGTTGTTTGGGAGCCAGGATTTCAGCTATGAGTGTGACTGTGTATTGATTCCAGCTGAGGGATGAATGCCTTTTAGCCAAGGTGTCCCGTGCACACACAAGCTAATAAGCACATCTTTTGTATTTTGCATTTATAAGGAATACATACAAATATGGAGGAAGCAGAACACAACTGCAAGGAAATCAAAATAGCACCAATATGCTGTTAATCATAATGACATTACTCTCTTCATTCTGACCCAATGAATTGCAGCATGAACTTGAACTATTTGACCTCAAGATTAGTTCAGTTGTCCAGAGCATGGTAATAATATGACCAAGGCTGGGGTTTCAATCCCCACATGGGCCATCCACTTAAGAGTTGCACTTGATCCTAATGAGTCCATTTCAACTATGAATATTCTGTGATCTGTCTTAGAATTTACTCCACAGCATCCATTGCTTCTGGATTTTGCATGAATATATATCTCTATTTCCACAGAAAAATATATAAGTACACATTTTTTGTAAAATTGTAATTATAAGATATACTTATTTAAATTTAAAAATTGATACATCTAAAATCCTTTTAAATGTGATCTCATTATTACATATAGCCTCATTAAACATGATTATTAATTCAATAGTTCAAGAAGTGGTAAAAAAATTACCTTCTGAAGAATCATGGTTGATAACTATAGGATATAATATAAAAGATAACCAAAGAACTGAAGAAAATACTTTATTCTGAAATGATATGTAATTTTTAATTACTGTCATATACAATACTATATAGTGTCACATTATACTACCTCTCAAAATTCTGGAAAAGAAACCAGCTGTTCTGGACAGTCATCATATTTAATTGTATATTTTCAGGTATACTTTCTATTGCTTAACACCCAAGAGAATTTTAAAATTATGATCTTTTGAATACCTTACAATGACATCCAGCAAATTCTGTGTTTTATTTTTAGTCATATAAGCTTGTAATTTAAATCAATACACACAAAAATTAACTATATAAAAGCAATTGTGTCTAGTTGAACTATAGGTTTAACCTTTGCTACACGAAAGACAGTACAGAGTTTTAGCTTTCACAATAGTGTTCAGTTCACAATGGCAACCATGGGCAGTACTGCATCAGCCAAGGAGCTCACAGCACAGCCCTAAGTAACTCATCTCTTTTGACTCCTGCTGGATGATAAATCATTGCAATAATGCCATAATGATGTGCAGTTAACCACTAAAATAATTTTATGGCACTTCTGCAATAAGTCCATTTATCACTGTTATAATAAAACAAAATGGAAGATATGCTCTTTTGCCTTGCCTTAAAATTTTGGGAGCAGATTTTAACCTGGTAATGATAATTTTATAGCTTGTATTCACTTCTTCCTTCATGTATTTTAGGAAATGAAATTTACTATAAATTTGTGGAAAGTAAGCTATAGAATAACAAGAGAAAAAGAAATAGATATCTATGTATCTCTATATATATATCTATATATCATCAGAAGTGAGAAGTGATATGGTTAATGCTATGTGTTTCAAAAGCCATCGATTATATGAAAAGTACTATAAAATAAAAAGTGCTTGAAGCTGCTTTCTAAGCTTTTAGAGTGAACATTTTAAAGAACTGCAGCTCCTTCTGGATGCTGATTTGTTTTCATTTTTGTTTTTCTGCAGCTGCACGGGATAATTGCTTCTCTTTAATGAAACCTTAGATGTTCTCATAAATCATCAATACACAGAAAATCTTGTAGCAAATATTATACAAGTCCCAGAAAACCTGTGGGAACTGGGAATTCTCTGGAAGCATAAGAAACTGTGAAATTTTGGAAAACTACAGAGGTATCATTTTTGGGAACAGGGGCTACTGTCTTTTATATAATCAGATGTGAACTTCAGCCCTTGCAGTACTGTTGATACCTCACTCCTTTCTTGATCTCTTTGGAGAAACAGCCGAGCTGTTAGTCAGACAGGAGAAGCCCTTCTCAAAAAAAAAAAAAAAAAAAAAGGGCT